>CM042825.1:21388983-21961688 GCA_009982885.2 Hyles vespertilio | reverse complement strand
TAGAAAAAACCTGTCAAAGTTGGAATATTTTCGAATTGGGAAGGTTTATCGCACATCTAAGCAGTCATACACGATGACCTTTTCTAAAACCGCTTGTGGTAGTCGTTAAGGAATTTATTGGGTTACTCCGAACCCCCCCCCACCCACACTCTATACGATTACATAACAATATGATTGGAAAAATTTGAATATGCAGGACCTTAATGAAATAGGCCTGAAATCATTATCACAATTCGGCTTGGTATAGGGACTAATTTTATATTAGCCATGGTCTGGATTTGATAGTGTTAAAAAATTCATGTTAGTATTTGAGTAGCATAGTTTGCTTTTGGGTTGGTGGGTTTTAGTATATCTGGAATAACTATTTGATCACTGTCTGGGCGTATCTTTTTTTTTAAACTATTATTTAATTATTAATGGAAAGTGCTTTTAAAGAACTGTTGTAGAAAAACAAATGGCATTTGAGGCTCAACGTGTCAGGAGCAAGGCTACGTAAAAGTTCTTCTTTTTTGTGTTAGGAGCTTCAACATATCGTTTTTTTTACCTTTCAAACAACGCATACGTCGCCAAAATCTCTGACGTGTTTACCGTCTCGTCTAAACTTTTACAGAATTGTTGCCAACTTTTTGTTTTTGCCTGTCTGTGGATTCGCTGTGCGTTCGCTATTTTTTGTTTTAATAATATAAAGTATTAGGTGTAGGATTGCGCCTAAAATTTTTAAGTGCAAAACTATGTCAGCAATAGCCGCAGCTAGTGATGGAGTCCAATAAGGCTTAGGACTATAACTTGTGTATACGTCCACTACAACCCCTTAAAATGTAGGAATACTCCAGTTGCCGCACAGCTAATTTCCCCCTAAATAAATTGTATGTGTGTTGAATATTATTAACCTCAATACTTATAGAATAATCAAACTGACTTTTTAGGATTCCTGATTATAATTGCCATTCGCCAGTTTAAAATTTCGGCGATTTCCTCTTCTGGCCGACGCTATATATTGCAGGAGTACTTAATTAACATATGATCACTGGCCTAAGGATTCTTTGTTACCTGCCATTTCCAATGAAATCACTAAATCGGAGGAAACAAAAGTATATCTGGTGAAGATTCTTTCCAAAAGAGTTTTAACTTAAAGAGTTATTCTGGTACTTCTCCGTTTTAAGTGGCACATAATGTATTCAAAAGATACATCAAGAATTTTGCAATCCTCTTTGATCTGTTTTACATGACCAACTTGCATGGTGTGCATTAAAATCACGGCTATAATAGTTTTGTGAAAACCTGAGAAAAGATATGATCCCAGTCATTTAGGAGTAGTTCTAACAGATGATGGAGCAATATACGGACGTTATATAATCTAAATCTTTACAATTAAAATTTAATTGCATATTATTTCAATTCCTGAATTATTTACACTTATAGGATGTAAGTATATGAGCTTTGACTGACCTATGTGTAATTTTATAGTCTACTCCGCCATACGAATCTAATCTGTCTTTCCTAAAAATATTGTAGTCTTTTTTTTTGATCGAGTCTCTGAATTTAGCACGTTTCACTAATTATAAAAATACTGATTTTTTCTTGTGAAAAGAAAAAACTCTAATCATACTTTTTGGGCATCAGGCTCTGAGAGTTCCATTGAGCAATATTAAGAACTTGCTCAAATGAAAAGTCAGCGGCCCGATGTCCCAGTAACATTTAGAGTAGGGCATTATTATCCATTATTGATAGTGTTACAATTCTTATTTAAAAAAATCTTCACGTTTGACTAATTCTACAAGGGATGATATTATTTCTTCAAAAATATTTTTAATATTTGCTGCAATTCATTCTCAACTTTCTTTAGACAGTACAACTTCTTTCAATTTCCATAGTATGTGCCAAAAGTCCATATTTTGTCTTCTTATGACATTCTCCTGCATATGGTTTGGTTACTGTCTTCTGGTGTCTTCACATTTTTTTTCTGTCGCAGACATCAATGTTCCTTTTCTGTTTCTTTTTTGGGTATCTATTTCTTCTTGATTACTCTTTTCCTAGTGTATTATTATTTTACTTTTATCGTCCGATTCCACTTCACTATCATCTGTAAGCTCTTCATTCATTTGTTTGGTTGTAGTTCCTGTTGGACTATATTTTGTTCTTATTATTTCGTTATCAACTTAAATGTGTGTAGCTACGTCATTACTAACTTCCACAAAGTTGTGTTGTTGTTTTCTGAACATTAGCTTTGCTTCTTATTATTTGGTAGAGCTACCTTGTATGGTGCAATTATTTCGGCTCATATTGAACGAATTTCTTTTTCTTTACGGAAAACAGGACATCTCTATTAAATGCAATATGCTCACCCTACAGGTTATACATCTAATTTCGTGTTGTCGCCCAGTTTTTCATGTTCTGCTCCCATTTAGGGCAATTTTTTTTCTTACTTGGACAAAGTCTTGCCAAATGACCATATTTCCAGCACTTTGAGCATTGAGTCACTGGAAAGGGATTCGGTTCCACCTTAATCTGCAGTCATATCCGTAGATATAAAATGGTAAAGTCGGGCCATTAAAACTGAAACGCCACCGATTCATGTCCACCCATTCACATTTTCTGACATACGTTTAATCTTTTTGCAGCTACTATCTTATGTTCACATTTAAATGCTTTGGAGTAATTCATCATCACTTACGTCCCATTTCTAAGTATTTTACGAGCCATATGTTGTGTTACTTCGCTAGTTGAATGGACAGCGGTAACCTAATTCCTCCATAATATTTTTATTATTAATTAACTTATCTGCATCTTGTTTCACTTCAAAGTATTACCACTCGGATGGATTTTTATATTTTATTCTTGTGTATATTTGAATGTTTTCGATTTAAAATCTCTCGCCAAACCAATTTGCTTAGGAAGTAGTTGATGGGATGCCATACATACTCATATTGTTCATTCTCATTCATATTAATGTTGTATTCATAAATAATTCTTCTTTCCCTTCTCTTTGTACTAATGTAAAATCCATCCGATTCGCCTTCCTCGCTACTATAACGCAACCGCTTCGCCGTCCGTTGAGTACTCATAAGTATGCCGAGATCGGTGTCTGACATCTATCGTTACGTTCATCGTGCCCTGAAATTAATTGGTCACATTCTTCACGTATCTCTTCCCTCATTGCATCGCTTCCAATAGAGACGACGGCCCGCGATGGAACCTCGTCCATCACTTATATTAAACGAATTTAATTGACGCGTCACCGATAAATAAACACGATACGTGCACTCGTTAAGCGGCACCGCGCGCAACTGATGTCAAAAGTTATATATTAGTATAGACTTTATATGATTATTGCTACACAATAATTAAAATGCTCATACATTACAGGTCAAACTTGCAGCCCAGTTTTTAGCCGGCAAGTGGCTACATCACTACAAGCTTATACGAAGAGTATCCAACATCTCCAAGAACATGATTATTCTACTTTTAATCCTAATTTTGATAATAATTTTTTCACAGCAGAAATAATTACCTTCATAAATGATTGTTTGATAGTTTAAATGGTTTTGGCCGCTATGGTAACAAATTGACACAGCATTGTCTTGTAACTCTGAACACATAGATTTCTGGAATGAAGCTGTAAAAAAATTAATGTCTATGCGTTTTGACCTCTCCCAATCCAAGGGAAGCAAAACCTCTATCACTGAAGCATTTTGTGCATAATGTCAACTCAATAAAAATTTGTGGTCAGATTTGCGCTCTGTTGAAGGTGTAAAGTTTCTAAGTCTCCGACGTCTTAATCAAGATCCGATAGAAATTTTTTTGGACAGATAGGGCACATGGTACTTTTAATACCAATCCTGACTGTACTCATTTTGTGTCAGCCTCTCAAAACATTATTGATTAATAATATTACAACTGGAAAATCATATATTACTAATTGTTCGGATGATGACGATAAAATGTTAGGTACATTAAATAACTTAATTAATCAACAAAATTTAGTTCCTACCTGAACATCTTAATCCTGAGGAAAGTAATTCTATAGAAAACTCCATCCCTAATGAAATATATATCAACACAAATCTATACCATATATTGCTGGCGCAATTTGTCGCTCTTTAATGTCAAATTTAAATGTAATGATTGTAGTTAACTGTATAAACTCCCTATTAAGTAAGAGTGAGTCATCTCACCAATAATTTCGTTTAAGAGAGGTATAGTACTGATGTAGATAGGTTGTATTATCCTTCCAAGAACTTGAGTAAAATTGTATGGCAGAGTATATATTATTGATAAGATTTTACCATCCATTTGCAGTGTTTACGTTTTATTCCGAAATAGTAAGTTCATTAAAGAAAAATATTGATACTACATGGTATAATTGTAATAATCATAACGAGTCTTTTATGGAATCTTTTGGTTGTATGTAATTAGAATGCAGGTTAAACAATGGTGTTGTAATTTTAATAATAGAATTAATAATGTCGATCACAGGCCTAAAGATGTAGAAATGGAAACTCTAATCCGTGAAAAAGTTACAAAAGGATTGAGTTATAGAAAAGTAAGGAGACGTAGTACATAATAATAGCTAATAGTCATCCTCATCATCCTCAGCTCACAGCAGTCTCCACTGTATGTTGTCCAAACTCAATCCTTAGCTTTGTTATATAGAATAAATTTTGTTAATTGATTTAAATATTATCTTAAATTTAAAATTCTTAAATTAAATTTGAGTGTCGCTCAAGTCTACTTTCAGGGTTGTAAAATCATTTTAGTTTCAATTCAAGGTTTTCTTTAAAATAGACCTATGTTGCCAAACATTTTCTTATACGTTAATATGAACCTGTTTGATCGTTGTCAAAATCTTTATATATATTAAACTGAATGCCAAATCTTACATGTAATTTAAATGTAGAATCCTGAAATAGAAATTTGTTTGTTTCTTAATATATTGCGTCCAGTATTTTATATTCATTTTGCTTGTAAATGTGCCTTATATAGTATTACCAATTATATTATTATGCATGGAATGTCTCACAAGTTGCAATATTTGTAATAACTTTTGTTAATTCATTTAAATATTGTATTACATTTAAAATTCTTTTATTAATTTGATTGTTGATGCTCAAGTATCCTTTTAGGGTGTATAATCATTTTAATTTAAATTCAAGGTTTTCTTTAAATAGACCTATGTTGCCAAACATTCTATTACACCTTAATATGAACCTACTGATGGTTTTCAAAAATATTTATATATATTAAACTGAATGCCAAATCTACATGTAATTAAATGTAGAATCCTGAAATAGAAATTTGTTTGTTTCTAATCATATTGCGTCCAGTATTTTTATATTCATCTTTGCTTGTAAATGTGCCTTTATATAGTATTACCAATTATATTATTATGCATGGAATGTCTCACAAGTTGCAATATTTGTAATAACTTTTGTTAATTCATTTAAAATATTGTATTACATTTAAATTATTTTATTAAATTTGATTGTTGATGCTCAAGTATCCTTTTAGGGTGTATAATCATTTTAATTTAAATCAAGGTTTTCTTTTAAATAGACCTATGTTGCCAAACATTCTATTACACCTTAATATGAACCTACCTGATGGTTTTCAAAATATTATATATACGAAACTGAATGCCAAATCTTACTATGTAATTTAAATGTAGAATCCTGAAATAGAAATTTGTTTGTTTCTTAATCATATTGCGTCCAGTATTTTTATATTCATTTTGCTTGTAAATGTGCCTTTATATAGTAGTACCAATTATATTATTATGCATGGAATGTCTCACAAGTTGCAATATTTATAAACTTATTTTGTAGTTTTTATTTATATTGTATTCAAGGGTTGTATTATTTAATTGTATTTTATATTAACCAATTTGAAATGTATTATTTTGGTACATTAGAATGAAAGTCTGCAATGATGTATTAAATTTCATAATGACTTGTTTTTAATTAATACAAATAGTATATTTGTAAGCAGACATTTTTCGCAATACTCTTCATTGTAATCATGTCCATAGCAATACTTTGCCGGAAAATGTAATTAATTTAATTTTATGCTTTGAAATATTGCATAGTAGAATCATATAATAGTTTGACTATTGTATCTCTACTCTCCTTTACATGGTTTAAAACAAAGTAATCTTCAATATGTTTATCATTTTGCTAATTGAAAGCATAATATGTTGTTTTAAACTGTTTATATGAATCATGCTTTTGCACCTTTCATATATTTTTATTGATTTGCAATGTAATGGAAGAGCAATTTCGATCATATCTTTAAATGATGATCTAGTGGACCATGACCTATCTCAATCTCAATCGTTTATTGAGGGGGCCCACGTATAGGAGTGTATGGATAAATATAAATTATTGAATTTCCTCAAATTATTGAATCCAACATTTTCGTTTTTTTATGCAGAATGTTTAAGAAACTATCTTCGTGATTAAAAAATATTATGTTTAATTCTATATACATATATGGTTTCAAGATACTAACATTATATTGTATTCAGACTTGTATTTAACTTATTTTGTATTCGATTTAATAATACATTTGTAATGTTACACATGGAATGGCTTCCATGGTGTAATAATTTGTAAATTTACACTATTAAGTTTTTAGCACGCTATTCATTTAATGTATCTAAAGTTAACCATAATGAAAACATTTCATTAATTTACTAGAAGCCTGAACTAATTTGGGTAAATTTATATCGCCAACTACTATGATCCATGCCAACCCTGTAGTTACTAACATAAAGAAACTGTACTGTAGTTGCTAACATAACTTAACATCATAAAGCTTAAGATATTAAAAAAAAACATATTAATATTATGCTTATATCTTATAGAGCGTTGGGCGTTAATTGTAAAATTTCTAGTTACGAGGGGTCTTAGAAGTAAAAATATGTGATAATAAGATTTATAAGTAATATATGTAACATTTTTCTTTTCAGAAACAGGTAAATGTGATAAATAATTTGTTGTGCTTCTTACTTTCACATTATTTACTTCCATACAACCTTACATCTCTTGATGAGGAGAGAAATATTCTAAATTGTCATGAATCGCTATCAAACGCAGATTTTTTCTTATCTTAGTGGTAGTTTCCTAAGATTATCCCGATTTAACAAACAAAAACCTCATAACGAATTTTAAAATATGTATGTTAGGGTCAATCAGAAGGTAAAATGAACGAAACCTAATGTATTTATAATATCATAACTTTTAATTACTTTGAAACTACTATTGCCATTGCCAATCATTGCTTTACCGGAACAGTGTAGACCAATTGTGCGTTCTGGTTGACTTCACGTATCTCAGCTGTATAAAATGACCTGTAATATTGTGATCAATTGATTTTTTATACATGAATTGTGAACTTTTCTGAATTTAACTAATGCATAATCACTGTAATTGTAAATATATTATAAAAGAGCAACGCTAGAGTTTCTTGCCCGTTCTCTCTAGCGAATACAGCCTTGTGAACCGGGTGGTAAAGAAAAAAGTGACAATCTAAATAAGGATTGTTTATGGTATTTTCAGAATAACAAATTAATTTAATTTTCATTGTTTATAAATAAAGTTATTTATTTTTGAAGTTTATTTTATTTATTTCTTTAAAACCAATATATGAATATACAACTACCTAAATCGGTAAAAAAAACCGGTAAGTTTGAGGCACAGATGTCAACCGGAAAATAAAGCCATCCCTAATTAAATTAAAGATCGGTATCTCGATAAAGTACCGATTGTCACAGCACTGCTACACATGTATATAACCACCGAACGAAAAGTAAAGAAGAACACTCTGTCAAAATATGTACTAGATAGAAAGAGATGGACGATTAATTATGAATGAATTGTATAACATAATATAGACATAAAGTACATGTTTGGGCTTTCACTGTGTGAGTTCCCTTATCGTGTTAAAAAATTTGTATGGACTCGGCTGTCTGTCTTGTTTATTAGTCTGTGTATTTATGTTTACAATTGCACTCGGTTTTAAAGTTAGTTTTTGGAATATCTTTTCAATAAATAGGTATATAAAATACCAAACAACGGCTGCAGAACCACCTAAGTACCAAATGGAGAAGACTATGTAAATAAATACGATATGAGAAAGAAGCTGTGCTGGATATTATAAACAGGTAAGTATATACGTATTCCTCTAAGTTTTAACGAATTTATATGATAATTAACTATTTAATATATAATATGAATCGATTATTCACACATTTTAAATCATCATCATCATCTACAGCCTGTAGGATCCCACTGCTGGGTACCTATAGGCTTCTCTCATATTATGCCTCCTATATATTATCTCCTCCTCATATAGTAGTATTATGTAATAAATATGGAAAATAAAGTATGGTACAATGTGTATAACTATAAATAATCCTTTGTTTCAGGAGCTGGAGAGTTAAGAATGTTATGAATTTTAATTAATATGTAATACATAAAATAAATTGTTTATTTCACCTATTTTCATTGTTAAAAAATGACATATTATATTTCTATTGTACATTTTTAATAGTACATTTATTAATTTAGTTTTAAATTAATGTTAAATAATTGTTATTATTTTGTGTCTATAAAGGAATATAGATATAAATGTAAGACAGATCTAAAGAATGTAGATAATTAAAAAAATATAATATGTACTAATGCTGTTATTAAAATAAATATACTACAATAAAACATAACTCATTTTTATTTGTATTCATTCCATGGTAATTCAATAAAATGCACTGTACGGTTTAAAATATGTATTTTATTATATTATTCCTTGTTGCAACATTTTCATTGGTTATACTATGTGGAGCTGGTGGAAATGATTCAGAAAGATCAATCTCCAATATATGATCATTCTGGGAAAATGCTATATTATGTAACACAGCACATGCCTCTATAATAGTAAGCTAATTTTCAAAAACTTATAGCCCAACTTGCAGACAAGAAGATCTTTGTTGTAAAACCAAAGACCCTCTCCACTGGGTTTCTTGTTTTAGTATGGTCTTGATTGTAAGCTTCTTCAGTCTCCCCTTTCCAGAAATGCACATAAAGGAGAATCATTGAAATTTTACTATCATGCACCGCGCCTGGCCATCGGCCTATAATGTTTCTTATCCTCAAGTTAGGGTCGCAGACTGCTTGCACATTTATAGAAAAATGGCCTTTTCTGTTTCTAAATGTTTCTGCTTGTGGTCCTCCTAAAAACAAGATAATAAAAATTAGAGCTCTAGCAAATATTCTTATTTCAAACTACAAATAATTTTATGTAAATTGAAAAAATATATTCATAAAATTGAATTCTTTATAGGAAACTACTATTGTAGTTGAACATTGTTCCAGTATATACTGAATAGCTACAATCAGTACAAATCATTGTATGATTAATTATATTATATTATATATTTAGCCCTACAACTATTTAGAGAGCTTGGTTATATGGGGTACAGTGGGCTGGGGAAGAGCCAATTACCTGCTAAATGTTTTGATTCCAACAAGCATATATATATAAATTATTGTGTAGAAATCATTTAGAGTGTGCCTTTATACTGTGCATAATATATTATTCTATTCTTTGATTAATTATATAATATTATGTACAGTAAAAAGGGATACTCTAAATGATTACTACACAATATAAAATACGCTAGGCATTTTAGAAGCACATTTAGTTAAAATAGGATAAGAAAACATATATTTGTGTACATGTAAAAGCTTAATAGTTATGTATACATTATTATAAGTAGAAATTACCTGGAGATTTGATCCTTATATGTATGAAATTTATAACTTCAATCACTCCTGCGATCGCATAGAAATCATTCGCAATATGGCATTGTTGTTGTTAGTTGGGAATTTTCATGCCACGATTTTGTAGTTTAACTAACTCTGCTGCAACTTTGTGTTGTACAGTCGGCTGTTCCACATGAAATACATCTCCAATAATCTTCTGGTAACTGCCTGTCGTAGAATATCATAAAGCAAGTAACAGTTGGTCGCAAGTTTTTATCAATCGACTTCTATTTGTAGTGGGTTCTATTTTGCCTCCAGCAAGGAACGCAGATGCAGAACAGTTTCTTTCTTCAGGCGGAACCTCACTTTGTTTGAATGTTTTCTTCTTTGTATTTGTCAAAAGCATTGATTTTTTTCTTGATTGACTCGCCTTGATGAAGCTATATCGTCATCAGACAGCGATGAAACCGACGCGAGAGTCATTTTAGTAAATTTTATGTAGAATTGATGAAGTTAAGAGTGGTCGCAGGCGGCCTTAAGACGACGGCTGCTTAAAACTAGAAATTCTTAAAAATTTGACTGTTTGACAGCTGTCAAACTCTTAAGTTGCTTTCGAGAATACGAATCGGATGAATAATGCCCCATTAAATATTTAATTCTTAAGTGGTTTAATCGAAGTTATATTTAACTGGAATCAATTTAACAGGTCATTAGAGCTAGTTAATCGGAGTTAAAAGTTAATTGGCTTTCCAGTATTTGGGCATTAAACACATACGTATTTTTTCGTTTCGTCGTTAATTGAACGGTTAACGAAATATACCACGAAAACCATTTTTAACAGCATCAAAACTTTCTTAGACTTCGCTTTAACCGTTGTTTACAAATGGGTAAGGTCATGAACTCTTAGCTGTATAATTTATCCTTCTCTAACTTCAAAAAAGGATATTTTTTATTTTATTTCAAATAAATCAATCAGTTAAACAGGGACGTACTTAGATTTAAGCGTCAATAAATTAACAACATAATAACTTTAGGTGCAGTTGCATCGTGTATGGATTGACTATTTTGTTTGTCATTATTTTCCTTAGTGTCACAAATCCAAACTGAAAGATACCAAGAAATCACACTGGTCATCGCTTAAATCATGTAAGATTGCGAATTTAATTATAATTAGAAAAGTTTTGGTAATACCTACATAACATTTAAATTTTCTAAATAATTAATATTCATTGAAAAAATAATCTGATGACACTGGTGAATAAGAAATAATATTTTTAAAATGATGGCCCAATTCGTCCCTATTAGTCAAAGGAAGCCCCGGTCATAGTGTACTTCGTCGGATACAACGCGGCTCGATTATTCTTCCTTTGAGGTTGCTGCCGCCGTTTGTGAGTGCGAGCCGAAAGGCGGCAATTTCTTTGTCGGTAACTTTTAGCATTTTGCAAAAGAAGCCCGACATCTTGAGGTGTGTTCACACTACACACTTGATATAACTTAATTTGATTATGTACCTACTCCGAATTCCGATATAAAACTTACGTAAAAAAAAAGATCTTGTCATCAACCGATCCAGTCAGTTACAAATTGCCTATTTACTTTGCTTATTATTGTATTTAACATTACTTTAATGTATTTTGAAAATAATGTTACTTTAAAGTGATAAAATTTCTTCTAAATTCTTATACCTAGAGAAATGTCGTCTACCATTATAGCATAGAATTTGCATATGACACTTCTGTGAGATAAAATTAGTGAAATCAATAAACACTAACTACTAATTTACTGCACTGGAGACCCCGTGCTATGCAGTGGGACGTATATGGGCTGATACAGTACTAATACTAATTGTTCAGATAAATTATTATGAACTCAAATAGGAAAACTTTGTATCTAATCTGAACAGGCCTTTATCTTTCAAAAATCAAAATAATAATTTATTTTTTATTAGTTGAATTTGGATTGCGATCGCGTGTGCATGTATTAGTTGTGTGCATATTATTGTAAATTCGTTTTCGTTTATTTTGAGTAAATTTTATAAATTTCACTATGCTTTGAACATTACCCAATTTGATAGCTTTTGGGGTAACTTGTGTTATGTGAAATGTAAAAGAAAAAGTGATTTGTGCTACCAAACTGTGACAGTATTTTCGTGCGGGTTTTGGCGGATCCTGCGCTTCCAGCCTTGCCTATCAAGGTCATTACGGTTTACATTACAAGGTCAGTTAACTATTTTAGTGGTCATTAATGGCAACTAACCAACCTATATGAGTCACCGACGGCCTCCGTGGCGCAGTTGGTAAGAACCGGCTGTGAAATGAGAGACCGCGGGTTCGGTTCCCGCCCCGAGACAAATAATTTCCGTGAACCATAATTACTTTTCTAATACCCGCGACACAAGATTTGTATCTTAGTGTGGAGTTAGTACCCATGTATGTGACTGTTGGCAGTATTAATTTAATGTCTTTTTTATGTACCCTAAGCGTGATGTACACAATCGCACGACTTATAAGTAAATAATGAGCTCTGCTTATTTATTGTTGAGTGTCTACCGTTCAGTTGTAAGGTTCAATCACTTTAGCTTAACATGATAAGGGGTAGCATGTGTAACGTTAGATTTTTTTCTCGGCATCTTTCTTAATATTCGCTAGCGCCATACAAATTCGTCTTAATTAAGATGCCTTCATCATATACTATAATGTATATTGGCAGGTGCGCCGTTTTCTTGTCCACCCTGTATATCGTCTCAAAAACATTCATAGTTCGTCAAGTGGGTTTCATCGTCACTTGTCGATATTACATTTACTACAGCCGCCGCGCCGTCAGAATTCAAGAAACGGAATAAGTTATTGTAGCCCTTTAAGGCGTGAGGTTTAGTTATTTACTGTTTCATATTTTTATCTGATCTTTATCTTTAGTGCGTGGTGGCCTGTTGGTAAACGGACTAGACGCGACTGCCAACATGTCACGGTGGTCGCGGGTTCGAATCCCAGGACACACCTCTGACTTTTCGGTACACAGTCATGTGTGTATTGATAGTCAATCACCACGCACTAAAACAGTAAAGGAAAACATCGTGAGGAAACCTGCATACCATAGCGATTTATAAAATTTCTATGGTATGTAAGTCTGCCAACCCGCACTAGGCCAGCGTGGTGGACTATATAGCCTAACCACTCTCAATCGTACTCTCGATTGTAGAGGAGGTCCGTGCCCTGCAGTGGGACGTATATGGGCTGATACAGAATCTGATCTTTTATCATCATCATCATCATATCAGCCACAGGAAGTCCACTGCTGAACATAGGCCTCCCCCAATGATCTCCACAATGACCTGTTGGAAGCGGCCTGCATCCAGCGACTTCCTGCGTCCTTAGTCAGATCATCCGTCCACCTTGTAGGCGGGCGTCCGACACTTCGCTTGCCTGTACGTGGCCTCCACTCGAGAACCTTTCGGCCCCAACGGCCATCGGTTCTACGAGCTATGTGCCCGGCCCACTGCCACTTCAACTTGCCAATCCTATGGGCTATGTCGGTAACCTTGGTTCTCCTACGGATCTCCTCATTTCTGATTCGATCTCGTAGGGAAACACCGAGCATAGCCCGCTCCATGGCTCGTTGAGTGACTTTGAGCCTTTTAATGAGGCCCACAGTGAGAGGCCACGTCTCAGTGCCGTATGTCATCACTGGTAACACACAACTATCGAAGACTTTCGATTTTAGGCACTGAGGTATTTTGGACGAGAAGACGTCACGAAGTTTCCCGAACGTTGCCCAACCGATCTTTTATATCAACACTTAATTTGGGTATTTCGCCATTATAGTATACAAAAATACACGGTGAATAATAGAAATAAAACCGTTACATACTAAAGTATAAATCTTAATCCTATTTTATTCGTAGTTAGCGGTTGCCGGTTGGTATAATTTATCAGATCAGGCCGGTGAAAAAATATTATCAAACATTTAACAAGTTGGTAATTAAGTTATAGAAGATCATAACACATGAACTTACTGGCAAATCGAACTATCGATACATTTTTTTATTTATCGACTTACGCCCATCTCTCCAGTGAAGTCCACGTGACCGCGCTGCAACCCGTCCACCCTCCGCGCAGTTCCCTTCGTTGGCGTTTTCGATTCAAAACAAAACTATCGTAATGCGGTATCTATTGAAAGTGATCTGTGGGTAAATAATATAAAATATTTGAATTTGGAGCGAAATAAATTATAATAAGCCGAGGGTGAGTTTTATTTTTCATTTATTATTAATACTTTGTATTATGATAACTAAAAACAATGTAACGTGAATATGTTAATTTCCGTTTATTTATTTATTTATATATTTTTTGTGGAAAAGTCATTTCTCGGTAACATTAGTATAGCAGTGCTACCAACATTACGAACAAGAAAATATCTACGTTTTTGAAGTTGTAAATGTATGACACTTAGAGTATATACATATAGAGGGAGCGCTAGTACTTGAAAAACGTAGATAAAAATGGTGGTGCCGGGGCCACCTTTTTTTTCCCGCCAATCAGTATGGATTCAGACAGCGTGGGGTACACATGAAATCTTCTAGAAAGAAAAATCTTAAAATGCCATTTAGCGTCATTAAATTGTGTTCAAATTCTACTAACCGCATAATTAATAAGTATATGATTAGCTACCATAGGTAAAATTGCATATTTATTAATATATCGGGAGATATAATCGACGGAATTTTACTAAAAAAATTAGAATTAGCGCGCTTTCTATAGACATATTTTTCAGTGTTGCAAATTTATAAAAAAAATATTTACTCGATATCCTGGTAAATTGTTTACACTGTTTATTGATATAAATAAATTTATATGAAAAAAAAAAAACAATTTGACCTTATATTAAACCGACAGAATAAAATTATTGCCACCATTAATTTAATATGACAATGAGTTAAAATTTACTAAGTTTGTGACTAAATATGACTTGTAATGTAAATATTTTGAAATTCTCTGATCTTATATAATTGAACATAATTTTTAAAGCCGTTTAAATTTTAGAGCCTTAGCGCGACTTCTGGTAGGAGGTATATATTTAATATTTAACGGCCGTCCGTGTACCGGTAACATAAATTCATAGACGGAATTGAATATTTTGGCTGCCATTTTGATCTTTTTTGTTGTCAACCCGATTGCTCTCAAAATTAATATTTGGCAGTCCCTGGGTACGGATAACATAAATTTATAGTCAGAATTGCATATTTTGCCCACCATTTTGAACTGTTATTGTTTTTAACTCGATTGCTCTCAAAATCAATATCTATCTGTTAAAGATATGTAAACAACCAAATCTATATAATGTTTTTTTAGGATACCCCTGGATCGAAAAATAAGACGCCAAAGCGTTAATATTATAAGAAGGAGTCGTTTAGAAGACTGTTGGATACCTACAAAATATTTTATTATAATTAATATGAGAATGAGATGAGAATACATTTTTAATTTTTAAATCGTACTAAACCAATAATGTAAACGGTCGATCTGGTTAAGGTTTCAGGAAGTCGCTGGTTGCAGGCCACTTCCAACAGGTCAATGTAGAGATCCTTGGGGAAGCCTATGTTCAGCAGTGGACTTCCTATGGCTTTTTATGGCTGAAGAGAGAGAGAGAGAGGGAGAGGGAGACAGAAGAGAACCTTAGATTTTGATTCTGAGAGCAATGGCAGCGACAATACTTTACCTATAAATGTAGCTTATTGGTACCGAGAAACCCTCATATAATAATTTGAGTACTCTCAACCGATTGCTATCGGTTTAATAAATAAAAGTTCAAAATGGCGACCACAGGTTTTTAATCTTCTTAAATTTGGTTTATTGGTGCCGACTGCCGAGATACCCTCAGATGTTGATTTTGAGAGCAATCGATTCAATGACTAAAAAGTTGAAAATTGCGGCCAGTTTTTTTAAATCTGTCTATGTACTTGGCTTATTGATGTTGACATAACGTCAGATGTTGATTTTGAGAGCAATTGGTTCAATAAATAAAAAGTTCAAAATGGCGGCCAGTTTTTTTAAACCTTACTATGAATTTGGCATATTGGTGCCGAGATACCCTCAGATACTGATTCTGAGATAAATCGGTACAATAAGTAAAACTTCAAAATGGCGGCCACGATTTTCAATACCGAACACGAACGAAGCTCGGCTATCGAGCATAGGGACTAAAACATTTACCATTTCACCACCAAGTATTTCCAATAATGCAATGCTATTGTATAATAACGCACAGGTAAAATAACTTCGTATTCGCAGTGAAAACGTATTCGGAATTATAGATAAACGTGTTAAAATAGTCGCCACAATTTTTCAAACTTTAAAAATATTATGTATCGGTATTGTTATTGGGACCAAAAAACGTAATTAAATTTTGATACAGTTAGGGAAAATATGTTAACCGGCAACCCTAATGCAGCAATGCTACCAACATTACGACCAAGAAAATATCTACGTTTTTTAAGCTGAAAACACATTGTAGGTTTTTGTCTTACGCATAGAGTAAAGAGTACAAAACTACTGTAAGACGCGTTGCTCTAGTATTTATGGCCGCTTCTTTACTCTATGCGTAAGACAAAAACCTACAATATGTTTTCAGCTTTAGCGTCATGTATAAAGAACAGTGCCTTAAATTAATACAACTATACGGTGAATATAGAAGACTTTGGGATGCACAATGTCCCGATTAGTAAGTTAATAAGTAAGAAAATGAACATTCCAATAGCTGACTTGAAGAAAAAATTCTAATCTGTTTTGGTATAATAGTTTCATCCAAAAACGTTTAGGTTTCCGTTTTCTTTACTTTACAAGCCGTAAAATTATTAGAATGGCAGTGGTGGCGGTAGCTTTCCGAACGTACTGCCTCAAAACTTCTCTTGAGCAAAACTGGCTCGGCCACGCCGCGCGAAGCTGCCTCGATCCAAAAAATGTACACATCGAGACTGCCTCGCGAGGCAACCGTCCCGCAGCAAACGTCTGAGGCTGCCGCGCGAGGCTGCGCGGCTAGTCAGTACGCGGCTAATAATCATTGCGTTAATGTACTTACTGTTATCGTGAAGTGGTGAAGTGTATGGAAGTGTTCATCTTTGTTTTTACTCTGTTTTAGTTATTATTTGTTATATGCTGCTGTTAATTGTTGTTAATACTTGTTACTTGGTTGACTAAGAAATATTCGTAAATTGGACATTGCAATAAAATGTTGAACAACCATGCATCACGTGTTCTGGTTTGTTTACATTTAGTTAAGTACCTAAACCGATGGAGTATAGTTAAGAGCCTACCTCGAAAAATATTCGCAGCATTTTGGGGCGTGGTTAACGAAAGTTGCCGCATCACGCCGCGGCACTGCGCTACTGGCGCACATTCCCCGATTAAATATTATCTACTGGTATTATTAACATTAGTAATAACAAATTAATGTAGACCTATGTATATTTATAATCCGTATGATTTTGACAATGTGCCTATATATTGTTTATCATACTTTTGTATTGATAAAAAAATCTATTATAATCTAAGTGTTAAAACACGAACTTTAAACTATTACTTTACGAAAACCTCGAAAACATTTACAATAATATCTGTATAAATACAAGATAGGTACCAATTGTTTTGCCGGTCACTCACTCTACTAGTGTGAAGCGCTAATCGCCTAGGCGCCCTTTGATAAATGCCGCCAAAGGCATTGCGCCTAGCGATGATTTATTTGTTTCTACTTCATTTGACCTGTGATTTGACCACTGACTTTCGCCTATAAAAGAATGTCATTCTTAGTTCTGCTGTTTTGTGATTTTTGACTTACGATACAACTGTAAATTTAACAAAAATGTGTGAAATAAATTTGAATTTTGTAATAACAACCAAACTAAACTGACTAGGTATTCCTGAAGTATGTACACAGAGCGGAAACGATAAGTAATTACATTAGATTATTGTTTAAATTCCACATAAAATAATTATTATTGATTTTCGAACTGTGCGGTCACACCGGCGCGGCGCGGCGCGGCGCTCACGCTCTTATTATTACTGCTATGCGCTTGGCGCGAGAATGACGGCGATCACACCCGCCCGTTCCAGTTTGAACCTTCTCTACAACCAAATAGGGATAATTTTTGTTTAACAATGTTTCTTTTATTTACGCTAGACAAATTTTTCGGCGAAATTATTTGATATCAATTACAATTATTTTGCTTTTGTTATATGAAAAGCATTGTAAATATTAATTTTATAGTAATACTAGCGATCCGGCCCGGGTCCGCCCGGGTGCATACACGTTTAAAAATGGCGGTCAAATGTTTAATTCTGACTATCAGTTTAGAATATCGACCAATCGGACCAAGAACGAACAAAATATCCTCGTATTTGCTAGAAATATACTGCTTTCCTCCTATAGGTCATAGCGTGATGATATATAGCCTATAGCCTTCCTCGATAAATGAACTACCCAAAACTGAAAGAATCATTCAAATCGGACCAGTAGTTCCCGAGAGTAGCGCGATCAAACAAACAAACAAACTCTGCAGCTTTATAATATTAGTATAGATATAGACTTTCAGTGACATATAAAACAGATTCGTATAAAAAATATTCTAAATCTGGGGGCACGGCAGTGCCCCCACCAAGTCGAGCTAAAAAGTGGCACAGTCGTACCATCCTTTCTAGAAGCAATTCAGATCATTTTAAACCCCCCATAACTTCGTTGTGGTTAAACGAAGCAAGAAACCTGAATTTTCAGTTACTAAGCAGGCATTGTGTAAACACGGTATGTTTAAAATTTCATTCAATTTGAACCACTAGTTTAAGAATTGTAACTAGTCAAACTTTCTTAATTTTGCCACTCACTAACTGACTGACCGATCATCAAAAGTCTAAGGCACTTCTAGCAGACATAGAACCTTTAAATTTAGAATATAACTAGCTGTGCCCGCGACTTCGTCCGCGTGGAATTTAACAAAAACTTTATTTTTCTAAAATAAAAGAACTTTTTTATAATAAATGTAGCTTAAGTTACTCCTTATTATATCAGCTATCTGATAAAAAAAGTCCCGTCAAAATCGGTCCAGCCATTTCAGAGATTAGCCGGAACAGACAGAAAATAACTTTTCTAAAATAAATGTAGCCTAAGTTACTCCTTCTTATATCAGCTACCTGAAAAAAAAAAGTCCCGTCAAAATCGGTCCAGCCATTTCAGAGATTAGCCGGAACAAACAGACAGACAGACAGACAGACAAAAAAAAATTAAATATCATTTTCGGCACAGGTATCGTGTATATAACGATATGTAGTAGGACATTTTTTTTTATTTTCACTCTTAAAACAGACACTTCAATTTTATTTATATGTATAGATTAGTGTTTAGTGTCTTAAGTAGGGAAAAATTTAAACATTTCGTAATTTCTGCCTTCGTAATTTCGTAATTTCTGCCGGAGTTACTCCTAAAGGCAGGAGGAGCCCCTGTTATACAGGAGCTACAAAGCCTGTTTAACACCGTTCTTCGCTGTGGGAGAACTCCAAAGGCGTGGAACAGGAGTTTGGTTGTTCTCTTTTTTAAGAAGGGTGATAAAACCCTTCTTAAGAATTATAGACCCATCTCACTCCTGAGCCACGTCTATAAGTTGTTCTCAAGGATCATCACGAATCGCCTTGCAAGAAGACTCGATGAGTTTCAGCCTCCGGAACAGGCCGGGTTTCGAGGAGGATATGGTACCATAGACCACATCCACACAGTAAGGCAGATTATACAGAAGTCGGAGGAGTATAATCGGCCCCTGTGTCTTGCATTTGTGGACTATGAGAAGGCCTTTGACTCCGTCGAAACCTGGGCTGTTTTGGAGTCCTTACAGCGTTGCCAAGTAGACTGTCGCTATATCGAGGTGCTGAGATGTCTATATGAATCGGCCACTATGTATGTCAATTACAGAACCAGCAATCTAAGGCCATCCAGTTGCGCAGAGTGGTGAGACAGAGGGATGTTATTTCCCCGAAACTGTTCACAAGCGCACTGGAGGATATGTTCAAGACGCTGGACTGGAACGGTATGGGCATCAACATAAACGGCGAGCACATCTCGCACCTACGTTTCGCAGACGATATAGTCTTATTGGCGGAATCGCTGGAGGAGCTGCAACAGATGCTGGACGGCCTGGCTTCAGCCTCACAGCGCATAGGTCTTCAAATGAACTTGGATAAAACCAAGGTTATGATCAACCAACACCTTGATCCAAGACCTGTCGCTGTATGTGGCCACCAGCTCGAAGTTGTTTCCGAATATACCTACCTTGGACAGATCCTTCAACTAGGTAGGAACAACTTTGAGAAGGAGGCTACGAGGAGGATCCAGCTGGGCTGGGCAGCATTTGGCAAACTACGTCAAGTCTTCTCGTCACCTCTACCACAATGCCTGAAAACTAAAGTTTTCAACCAGTGCGTCCTACCTGTTATGACCTACGGTGCTGAGACTTGGACACTCACAGCACGACTGGTCCGCCAGCTCAGTGTCACTCAGCGAGCTATGGAGCGTGCTATGCTTGGAGTCTCTCTGAAGGATAGGATCCGTAACGATCTTATCCGACAGAGAACCAAAGTAGTAGACATAGCACATAGGATTAGCAAGCTGAAGTGGCAGTGGGCTGGCCACATTTGTCGAAGAACCGACAACCGCTGGAGCAGACGTGTTCTTGAGTGGAGACCGCGTCTTGGCAAGCGTAGTGTAGGACGCCCACCGGCTAGGTGGAGTGACGATTTGCGAAAGGTCGCTGGCAGATGCTGGATGCGACAAGCCGAAGACAGGGTAAAATGGCGCAATTTGGAGGAGGCCTATGTCCAGCAGTGGACAACAGTTTAGGCTGATGATGATGATGATGAATTTCTAATCCCATATAAATGTATAGGATTACAAAGTTACATTTGCAGTTAATGAATAATTGTACCCGTATATAATGGAATAATAGTTCTAGATAGGTATCACTACATAGTATAAAACAAAGTCGCTTTCTCTGTCTCCTTGTGTGCTTAAATCTTTAAAACAACGCAACGGATTTTGATGCGGTTTTTTTAGTAGATAGAGTGATTCAATAGAAAGGTTTACGTGTATAATAACATCCATTAAATAGTGGAGAAATACTGTTATATTTGAGGTTTCTAATGTGATGTCGTTAATTATCAATTTTTTCTTCTTACATTGCAAACGCAGGCTGAACCCTACGAGATTTATCAAAATAATTTAGTAATTATTTGTACACATTGAAAAGGTCTACAAAAAACTCCGCGATGGTATTTGTCCATCTCTTATGGATATCCCACAATAACAGTTTTTTGTCATTTACTTTTACGAAAAATACAGCATTAATCCTTCTCCAATTAAAAAGCTTAAATACATTGTTGGTTTAATATAGATCTATATGGTCCTTTACAGCACGAGAATATTTCGAAGATATTACAGATTTAAAATTGCGGGACGTAGCGCTTGCGGCGGTACTGGCCGGCCAGGGCGGCAGTAGCGTGCCTGAGTAGAAAGGTTTATATGTATAATAATAATACGTACATATTTTTGTACAGAAATCTATTTGTACCCGGGCGAAGCTGGGCCGGGTCGCTAGTCTATAAAGGGTATATCAAGACTGCTACCGAAAACTAAGCCGGGTGGTAGTTTAAGCGATTTCAGACACAATGCAACAAAAAAGTTGCAAAAAAAAGCGTCAATTTTTTTTTTAATTTTTTTCCTATGACCCTATTTGTGGTATATATACTTATATAAATGTATATAAGTATGTATATGTAAAATAATTATGTATGTGTATATAATATGTATGTATATGTGGTATACATACATACGTATATATATAATGTATTTATATGTTTTTTACGATTTTATTTGTCTCCATGCTTTCGTTATCTTTATTTTACACTACCCTATCTTTTTTCCTGCTCATATATCCATCCCATGGTTGTCTGGTAGAAATTGCCTTAGAGCGATAAGACCGCCATTTGTACTTTGTTGTTTTGTATTATCTCTAAACTGTTATTCCTTTTTATTGTGTACAATAAAGAATTAAATAAATAAATAAATAAATATTTGGGTGGTAGATGCATTTTTTCCTAAAATAATAGTGTATACCCTTTTATTTATAAGTAATCTAAGGTATAAAAGTGTTTAAATTAATATTTTAGCAAAAGCTATGGATTTACCACCCAAAAATGACGATATTTAAAAAATCATAAAACATAATTGTCGCATTTCTTTGCGAAATTTTTAGTTGCATTGTGTTTGTACTCACTAAAACTACCACCCGACTTTGTTTTCGGTAGCAGTCTTGAGATACCTAGTATATAAAAGGCATAACAGGAGAGGGTATTGAGAGGGAAAGGGTGTATTCAGCCCATGAAACTGTACAAAATTCCTCTAGAAAGACATAACGAAGAAAAACTTGCAAATAAATAGACTAAATAGCTCCAAAATATCAATTACCATGAAAGAAAGAATATTAATAATCAAATCCGTGATATTTGTGATAAATTGACACCTACAAAAATAAGAAAAAACCATAAGACAGAGGCTTTATGAAAAATTGTTGGTGATATTCTAGAAGTAAAAAGTACCGAAAAGAAAAAAAGTAGGACTCTAAAAAAAGACGTGAGATCCCATCAAAAACATCCTGTAAAAAAATTCAGCCATCCAGCAGCATTATGTATGAATTGTACGATACATTATGGTTTCATGCGATGGCCAAGGCGATCCATTTATTTATAACGTAAAGAATTTTTAATATGTATATGATAATAGCTTACGTAATAACTTTATACAGAAGGTCCCTTACGCAAGGACTAAATAAATTAATCGACTTGGTATCGGTATATGCATGTAGCATCTCACAATTTTTTTAGGTAGAAACCCTGAGCTGCGAGACTTGGAATTTTTTTACAGGATGTTTTTGATGGGATTGTGTCTTCATCTGTCTATTGATAGAGGTGCTCCCGAAAGGTACTATTTTTCTAATGGTATTATACTGGATGGTTTTGAAAAATATCACAATATTATGATGGCCAGTTCATGACCAGACACAAAACAGTTCAAAATGGCGGCCTCAACTATCAATTCTGACTTACTCATTCAAATGAAGGAACCATTAGATATCGATTTAGATATCAATCGAATCAAAAGCAAAAAAGTTCAAAATGGCAACCATAATTTTCAATTCTGACTTTGAATTTAGTGAAACGGAATAATATGGTAAAAAGGTTTTTCTATTTAACTCACTATTAATATATTTATTGGGCAAAACCCGATTAAAAGTTATAAGTAAATTCAATTGATAATAAAAGTTGGTGCGACCTTGGTGGGAATCTCGCGTAGCCTTCATATTATAGGAGCTAGCAACAAGAAATATTGTGATATCAGATGAAAATATTTTTGATGAAAAATAATGATAATATATACTGAAAGAACAACACAACGAGAAATGAATTTATTTTAACCGAATTAATTCGATGACAATGATCGCAATGTCCATATCATAGGGATTACGTTGGATCCCTTATTTTCATATTTCTCGTAGGTCGTGGATCTACATACATACATACATAAACTCACGCCTTTTTCCCAGAAGGGGTAGGCAGAGGTGCCAAGACCCACATTTCGCCATGTATGTTCCGTCCCACGATGTGATAGGTGGCGAGCCTATCGCCATATCGGGCACAAATTCCTGACTCTGGGCTGATAATGAATAGAAAAATCCAATATCACTTTGCCCTACCCGGGATTCGAACCCGAGGCCTCACCTTTGCAACCGTACCTTAGTACAACTACGCCACTGAGGCAGTCTACAAGTCGTGGATCTACAAGCTCAGGTAATAGTTGAAAGTTGAAATTAATCGGCCAATTGTCAATTCAAGTGCGTGGTGGCCTAACTACTCTCAATTGTACTCTCGATTGTAGAGGAGGCCCGTGCCCTGCAGTGGGACATATATGGGCTGACACAGAATTACCAATTCTGACCTTGAATTTAGTTTATGGAAATGAAGAGTCTCTCAGATATCGAATTAGAAACCAATCAGAACAATAACAAAAAAATCAATAAACATGCTGACCACATTTTTTTTCTGAGAATATTTTCATGTTTTCATGAACGAAGGTTCTTTCAAATATCGATTTGGAATCATTCGGATAAATAACAAAAAAACAAAAATTAAAATGACCCGGACTCGAACCCGAGACTTCAGCGTCGTAATCATATTATGAGGCAAAATGTATAAAATTTCACGGGAATAATAACAAAAAAATCAATGAAAATGCGGATCACATATTCTTTTTTCTGAGAATATTTACATTTTTTCGGAACGATGGTTCTTTCAAATATCGATTAGGAACATTTCGGATAAATAACAAAAAACAAAAATTAAAATATAAGGCAAAGTTCAAATGACCGCGCGGTACCGCGCGCAACTATCAACGGCGCGGAACAAGACCAAATTAATTATTAAGGGGATACCTCGAAAAATTTGGCTTTTTTAAAAGCCTACATATCATAAATTACTAAGATTAGGTAGTCCATTTTCAGATATGTTTTAATTGATGATATAATTAACAATTTTATGAATCAAAATACATGATTACGCCACTTTGCCTTAACAAAAATACAGTCCAAAGTAGCAGCTGTTAAGTTTTTTAAGAACTCAGAACTCCTAACTTACCCCGTGTAGAAACTCAAGATTAATTTGACATAAACATATTTTTAAATATTATTTTTTCGCGAGAAAAAAAACAAGAAAAATGTAAATAGTACGATGACAATAAAATAAAATATGGTTTGGCGCTTATGTTGTTTTATTTTGAGAAGCGCATGGGCCATCCTATCCCATTCTTGTACGTTACGGCCATATAAGCTATCTCATTGGGGGCGTTCCCGTCAGACGGCCGCGGGCCTTGGTGGACGACGGATCTGCGCTCGACGTTTCGAAATTCTAGCCCGCCGATTATTTTTTTACGTAATTTCAAATTTACGTAATTCTTATTATTTTAGGTACTCTTTTTTGTTTGTACATTTTAATTTTTTTACATATATTTAAAAAATAAATAGCAGTATATATTAATTTTTAAGTTCATTTTTAACTAGCTAAGTTACCAAAATAAAAGAGAAAGGTCATTGACTTACGTATAAGCGCTCAACGAAATTAGTCGAAGGGAGCGTAACATTTTATACATTTTTGCCTCGTAATATAATTACGACGCTGAAGTCTCGGGTTCGAAACCGGGTCATTTTACTTTTTGTTTTTTTTTTTTATTTATCCGTATGGTTCTAAATCGATATTTGAAAGAACCATCGTTCCGAAAAAATTAAAATATTCTCAGAAAAAAAACATGTGGTCCGCATTTTGATTGATTTTTTTGTTATTGTTCGCGTGAAATTTTATTCATTTTGCCTCATAATATGATTACGACGCTGAAGTCTCGGGTTCGAGTCCCGGTTATTTTAATTTTTGTTTTTTGTTATTTATCCGAAATGTTCCTAATCGATATTTGAAAGAACCATCGTTCCGAAAAAATGTAAATATTCTCAGAAAAAAGAATATGTGATCCGCATTTTCATTGATTTTTTTGTTATTATTCCCGTGAAATTTTATACATTTTTGCCTCATAATATGATTACGACGCTGAAGTCTCGGGTTCGAGTCCGGGTCATTTTAATTTTTGTTTTTTTGTTATTTATCCGAATGATTCCAAATCGATATTTGAAAGAACCTTCGTTCATGAAAACATGAAAATATTCTCAGAAAAAAAATGTGGTCAGCATGTTTATTGATTTTTTTGTTATTGTTCTGATTGGTTTCTAATTCGATATCTGAGAGACTCTTCATTTCCATAAACTAAATTCAAGGTCAGAATTGGTAATTCTGTGTCAGCCCATATATGTCCCACTGCAGGGCACGGGCCTCCTCTACAATCGAGAGTACAATTGAGAGTAGTTAGGCCACCACGCACTTGAATTGACAATTGGCCGATTAATTTCAACTTTCAACTATTACCTGAGCTTGTAGATCCACGACTTGTAGACTGCCTCAGTGGCGTAGTTGTACTAAGGTACGGTTGCAAAGGTGAGGCCTCGGGTTCGAATCCCGGGTAGGGCAAAGTGATATTGGATTTTTCTATTCATTATCAGCCCAGAGTCAGGAATTTGTGCCCGATATGGCGATAGGCTCGCCACCTATCACATCGTGGGACGGAACATACATGGCGAAATGTGGGTCTTGGCACCTCTGCCTACCCCTTCTGGGAAAAAGGCGTGAGTTTATGTATGTATGTATGTAGATCCACGACCTACGAGAAATATGAAAATAAGGGATCCAACGTAATCCCTATGATATGGACATTGCGATCATTGTCATCGAATTAATTCGGTTAAAATAAATTCATTTCTCGTTGTGTTGTTCTTTCAGTATATATTATCATTATTTTTCATCAAAAATATTTTCATCTGATATCACAATATTTCTTGTTGCTAGCTCCTATAATATGAAGGCTACGCGAGATTCCCACCAAGGTCGCACCAACTTTTATTATCAATTGAATTTACTTATAACTTTTAATCGGGTTTTGCCCAATAAATATATTAATAGTGAATTAAATAGAAAAACCTTTTTACCATATTATTCCGTTTCACTAAATTCAAAGTCAGAATTGAAAATTATGGTTGCCATTTTGAACTTTTTTGCTTTTGATTCGATTGATATCTAAATCGATATCTAATGGTTCCTTCATTTGAATGAGTAAGTCAGAATTGATAGTTGAGGCCGCCATTTTGAACTGTTTTGTGTCTGGTCATGAACTGGCCATCATAATATTGTGATATTTTTCAAAACCATCCAGTATAATACCATTAGAAAAATAGTACCTTTCGGGAGCACCTCTATCAATAGACAGATGAAGACACAATCCCATCAAAAACATCCTGTAAAAAAATTCCAAGTCTCGCAGCTCAGGGTTTCTACCTAAAAAAATTGTGAGATGCTACATGCATATACCGATACCAAGTCGATTAATTTATTTAGTCCTTGCGTAAGGGACCTTCTGTATAAAGTTATTACGTAAGCTATTATCATATACATATTAAAAATTCTTTACGTTATAAATAAATGGATCGCCTTGGCCATCGCATGAAACCATAATGTATCGTACAATTCATACATAATGCTGCTGGATGGCTGAATTTTTTTACAGGATGTTTTTGATGGGATCTCACGTCTTTTTTAGAGTCCTACTTTTTTTCTTTTCGGTACTTTTTACTTCTAGAATATCACCAACAATTTTTCATAAAGCCTCTGTCTTATGGTTTTTTCTTATTTTTGTAGGTGTCAATTTATCACAAATATCACGGATTTGATTATTAATATTCTTTCTTTCATGGTAATTGATATTTTGGAGCTATTTAGTCTATTTATTTGCAAGTTTTTCTTCGTTATGTCTTTCTAGAGGAATTTTGTACAGTTTCATGGGCTGAATACACCCTTTCCCTCTCAATACCCTCTCCTGTTATGCCTTTTATATACTAGGTATCTCAAGACTGCTACCGAAAACAAAGTCGGGTGGTAGTTTTAGTGAGTACAAACACAATGCAACTAAAAATTTCGCAAAGAAATGCGACAATTATGTTTTATGATTTTTTAAATATCGTCATTTTTGGGTGGTAAATCCATAGCTTTTGCTAAAATATTAATTTAAAACACTTTTATACCTTAGATTACTTATAAATAAAAGGGTATACACTATTATTTTAGGAAAAAATGCATCTACCACCCAAATATTTATTTATTTATTTATTTAATTCTTTATTGTACACAATAAAAAGGAATAACAGTTTAGAGATAATACAAAACAACAAAGTACAAATGGCGGTCTTATCGCTCTAAGGCAATTTCTACCAGACAACCATGGGATGGATATATGAGCAGGAAAAAAGATAGGGTAGTGTAAAATAAAGATAACGAAAGCATGGAGACAAATAAAATCATAAAAAACATATAAATACATTATATATATACGTATGTATGTATACCACATATACATACATATTATATACACATACATAATTATTTACATATACATACTTATATACATTTATATAAGTATATATACCACAAATAGGGTCATAGGAAAAAAATTAAAAAAAAATTGACGCTTTTTTTTGCAACTTTTTTTGTTGCATTGTGTCTGAAATCGCTTAAACTACCACCCGGCTTA
This sequence comes from Hyles vespertilio, assembly GCA_009982885.2. Classification (NCBI taxonomy): domain Eukaryota; kingdom Metazoa; phylum Arthropoda; class Insecta; order Lepidoptera; family Sphingidae; genus Hyles; species Hyles vespertilio. The sequence continues at coordinate 21,933,672 of CM042825.1, read as the reverse complement.
GTTTTCGGTAGCAGTCTTGATATACCCTTTATAGACTAGCGACCCGGCCCAGCTTCGCCCGGGTACAAATAGATTTCTGTGCAAAAATATGTACGTATTATTATTATACATATAAACCTTTCTACTCAGGCACGCTACTGCCGCCCTGGCCGGCCAGTACCGCCGCAAGCGCTACGTCCCGCAATTTTAAATCTGTAATATCTTCGAAAATATTCTCGTGCTGTAAAGGACCATATAGATCTATATTAAACCAACAATGTATTTAAGCTTTTTAATTGGAGAAGGATTAATGCTGTATTTTTCGTAAAAAGTAAATGACAAAAAACTGTTATTGTGGGATATCCATAAGAGATGGACAAATACCATCGCGGAGTTTTCTGTAGACCTTTTCAATGTGTACAAATAATTACTAAATTATTTTGATAAATATCGTAGGGTTCAGCCTGCGTTTGCAATGTAAGAAGAAAAAATTGATAATTAACGACATCACATTAGAAACCTCAAATATAACAGTATTTCTCCACTATTTAATGGATGTTATTATACACGTAAACCTTTCTATTGAATCACTCTATCTACTAAAAAAACCGCATCAAAATCCGTTGCGTTGTTTTAAAGATTTAAGCACACAAGGAGACAGAGAAAGCGACTTTGTTTTATACTATGTAGTGATACCTATCTAGAACTATTATTCCATTATATACGGGTACAATTATTCATTAACTGCAAATGTAACTTTGTAATCCTATACATTTATATGGGATTAGAAATTCATCATCATCATCATCAGCCTAAACTGTTGTCCACTGCTGGACATAGGCCTCCTCCAAATTGCGGCCATTTTACCCTGTCTTCGGCTTGTCGCATCCAGCATCTGCCAGCGACCTTTCGCAAATCGTCACTCCACCTAGCCGGTGGGCGTCCTACACTACGCTTGCCAAGACGCGGTCTCCACTCAAGAACACGTCTGCTCCAGCGGTTGTCGGTTCTTCGACAAATGTGGCCAGCCCACTGCCACTTCAGCTTGCTAATCCTATGTGCTATGTCTACTACTTTGGTTCTCTGTCGGATAAGATCGTTACGGATCCTATCCTTCAGAGAGACTCCAAGCATAGCACGCTCCATAGCTCGCTGAGTGACACTGAGCTGGCGGACCAGTCGTGCTGTGAGTGTCCAAGTCTCAGCACCGTAGGTCATAACAGGTAGGACGCACTGGTTGAAAACTTTAGTTTTCAGGCATTGTGGTAGAGGTGACGAGAAGACTTGACGTAGTTTGCCAAATGCTGCCCAGCCCAGCTGGATCCTCCTCGTAGCCTCCTTCTCAAAGTTGTTCCTACCTAGTTGAAGGATCTGTCCAAGGTAGGTATATTCGGAAACAACTTCGAGCTGGTGGCCACATACAGCGACAGGTCTTGGATCAAGGTGTTGGTTGATCATAACCTTGGTTTTATCCAAGTTCATTTGAAGACCTATGCGCTGTGAGGCTGAAGCCAGGCCGTCCAGCATCTGTTGCAGCTCCTCCAGCGATTCCGCCAATAAGACTATATCGTCTGCGAAACGTAGGTGCGAGATGTGCTCGCCGTTTATGTTGATGCCCATACCGTTCCAGTCCAGCGTCTTGAACATATCCTCCAGTGCGCTTGTGAACAGTTTCGGGGAAATAACATCCCTCTGTCTCACCACTCTGCGCAACTGGATGGCCTTAGATTGCTGGTTCTGTAATTGACATACATAGTGGCCGATTCATATAGACATCTCAGCACCTCGATATAGCGACAGTCTACTTGGCAACGCTGTAAGGACTCCAAAACAGCCCAGGTTTCGACGGAGTCAAAGGCCTTCTCATAGTCCACAAATGCAAGACACAGGGGCCGATTATACTCCTCCGACTTCTGTATAATCTGCCTTACTGTGTGGATGTGGTCTATGGTACCATATCCTCCTCGAAACCCGGCCTGTTCCGGAGGCTGAAACTCATCGAGTCTTCTTGCAAGGCGATTCGTGATGATCCTTGAGAACAACTTATAGACGTGGCTCAGGAGTGAGATGGGTCTATAATTCTTAAGAAGGGTTTTATCACCCTTCTTAAAAAAGAGAACAACCAAACTCCTGTTCCACGCCTTTGGAGTTCTCCCACAGCGAAGAACGGTGTTAAACAGGCTTTGTAGCTCCTGTATAACAGGGGCTCCTCCTGCCTTTAGGAGTAACTCCGGCAGAAATTACGAAATTACGAAGGCAGAAATTACGAAATGTTTAAATTTTTCCCTACTTAAGACACTAAACACTAATCTATACATATAAATAAAATTGAAGTGTCTGTTTTAAGAGTGAAAATAAAAAAAAATGTCCTACTACATATCGTTATATACACGATACCTGTGCCGAAAATGATATTTAATTTTTTTTTGTCTGTCTGTCTGTCTGTCTGTTTGTTCCGGCTAATCTCTGAAATGGCTGGACCGATTTTGACGGGACTTTTTTTTTCAGGTAGCTGATATAAGAAGGAGTAACTTAGGCTACATTTATTTTAGAAAAGTTATTTTCTGTCTGTTCCGGCTAATCTCTGAAATGGCTGGACCGATTTTGACGGGACTTTTTTTATCAGATAGCTGATATAATAAGGAGTAACTTAAGCTACATTTATTATAAAAAAGTTCTTTTATTTTAGAAAAATAAAGTTTTTGTTAAATTCCACGCGGACGAAGTCGCGGGCACAGCTAGTTATATTCTAAATTTAAAGGTTCTATGTCTGCTAGAAGTGCCTTAGACTTTTGATGATCGGTCAGTCAGTTAGTGAGTGGCAAAATTAAGAAAGTTTGACTAGTTACAATTCTTAAACTAGTGGTTCAAATTGAATGAAATTTTAAACATACCGTGTTTACACAATGCCTGCTTAGTAACTGAAAATTCAGGTTTCTTGCTTCGTTTAACCACAACGAAGTTATGGGGGGTTTAAAATGATCTGAATTGCTTCTAGAAAAGGATGGTACGACTGTGCCACTTTTTAGCTCGACTTGGTGGGGGCACTGCCGTGCCCCCAGATTTAGAATATTTTTTATACGAATCTGTTTTATATGTCACTGAAAGTCTATATCTATACTAATATTATAAAGCTGCAGAGTTTGTTTGTTTGTTTGATCGCGCTACTCTCGGGAACTACTGGTCCGATTTGAATGATTCTTTCAGTTTTGGGTAGTTCATTTATCGAGGAAGGCTATAGGCTATATATCATCACGCTATGACCTATAGGAGGAAAGCAGTATATTTCTAGCAAATACGAGGATATTTTGTTCGTTCTTGGTCCGATTGGTCGATATTCTAAACTGATAGTCAGAATTAAACATTTTGACCGCCATTTTTAAACGTGTATGCACCCGGGCGGACCCGGGCCGGATCGCTAGTATTACTATAAAATTAATATTTACAATGCTTTTCATATAACAAAAGCAAAATAATTGTAATTGATATCAATAATTTCGCCGAAAAATTTGTCTAGCGTAAATAAAAGAAACATTGTTAAACAAAAATTATCCCTATTTGGTTGTAGAGAAGGTTCAAACTGGAACGGGCGGGTGTGATCGCCGTCATTCTCGCGCCAAGCGCATAGCAGTAATAATAAGAGCGTGAGCGCCGCGCCGCGCCGCGCCGGTGTGACCGCACAGTTCGAAAATCAATAATAATTATTTTATGTGGAATTTAAACAATAATCTAATGTAATTACTTATCGTTTCCGCTCTGTGTACATACTTCAGGAATACCTAGTCAGTTTAGTTTGGTTGTTATTACAAAATTCAAATTTATTTCACACATTTTTGTTAAATTTACAGTTGTATCGTAAGTCAAAAATCACAAAACAGCAGAACTAAGAATGACATTCTTTTATAGGCGAAAGTCGGTGGTCAAATCACAGGTCAAATGAAGTAGAAACAAATAAATCATCGCTAGGCGCAATGCCTTTGGCGGCATTTATCAAAGGGCGCCTAGGCGATTAGCGCTTCACACTAGTAGAGTGAGTGACCGGCAAAACAATTGGTACCTATCTTGTATTTATACAGATATTATTGTAAATGTTTTTGAGGTTTTCGTAAAGTAATAGTTTAAAGTTCGTGTTTTAACACTTAGATTATAATAGATTTTTTTATCAATACAAAAGTATGATAAACAATATATAGGCACATTGTCAAAATCATACGGATTATAAATATACATAGGTCTACATTAATTTGTTATTACTAATGTTAATAATACCAGTAGATAATATTTAATCGGGGAATGTGCACCAGTAGCGCAGTGCCGCGGCGTGATGCGGCAACTTTCGTTAACCACGCCCCAAAATGCTGCGAATATTTTTCGAGGTAGGCTCTTAAACAATGTGTATTCTTCACATTACCGCGCGGCACACTGCGACCCGCTTGCAATATCTTGTATAGTGAACCAACCATGCAGAATACATTGCTATATATGAAAACCAACCACTTTTTTTGATTTTTTCAGTCGACGCGCGCGGTTTGAGAAGGGTGATCGAACAAATTAAGAGGAGGGTAGACGCCGATGACCTTGCTCGAACGGGCGGCACCAAATCTCATGCACCGGCGCACGCCGGCTCACGACGTGCGAGCGAGCGCGCTGCTTTATACCTATTCATTCATTATTTCGCTGCGGACAAAACGATATATTCGTAGTGTTATTTCACTAGATGTTCCCATCAAGTACAGTTAGGAGCGGTTGACCGTAGTGTATGATTAATTCACTTACAAACGTCACAGCTATCGTGGCAGAATTGCTCGAACGCTGACTGTTAAAAGAGAAGACGCGGGTTCGGTCCCCCCACTTGTAGTTTAATTTTTGTGTTTACTTATTTCATCTATCTATACCAATATTACATTTTAGATTTTAATATTTTTATTTTCGTTTTTATTTTGTAATATTATAAAGAGGATAGATACATTTATATTTTTGGATTTTTATTTACAATGAAACTCAAAAATTACTGGACCAATTTAAAAAAATATTTCGATTTTCTAATGGTAATTATCCGGGATTAACAGAAGCTATATATTTACCTGAAGATGTTAAGAGGGTTTAAATGGAAAATAAAAATATTTAAAAAAAATTATCTCGAATGGTTTTTATTTTTCATTTCAACCCTTATTTCAACTCCTTTAGCCAAACATACAGCCAGTGTTACTCCAGGATAATGTTGGATTCGAATGGTGAAAGAATTTTAAGATTAAGTCGGTCGGTTAAGTAATTTTTGGGTTTATTCATAATAAACAAAAATCGAAATATTCAAAAATCTATAATACAAATTGTAAAAATACACATGTTAGAAAATGCAAAAAATGAAATGTTTCTTTTATAAAATATTATAGGTTAGACATATAGATGAATTTATAAACAAAAACAATTGTATCGATGCGGGGATCGAACCTGCGGCCACATCAATCATCAAGCGACCGGTCAATCCTTCGGGCCAACAATACTTACTTCCCGGTGACCAAATTACCGGTAACTATCTATTATATTAGTGCCTATTTTGGTGTTTAAATGTTACCTACTATTTCAAATATGATCGGAACATAACAATTCATTTATTTATATGTTGGGTAGGTCTCTCATAAGTTGCATGAAATTCAATTGAAATATTAAAACATCGCACGATACTTATATTTTGCTATATAGGTACAATATTATGATCGTTAACTTTAACAAAATAAATCTACTATTATAGTACAGTTACTTTCTACTAAGAGCATAAATAATAATTTTATAAAATATGGTAGAAGATATTTTTCAAAAAAATATCTTCAATGATTTTTATTTTCCATTTTAACTCATGTCAACCCTTTAGGCAAATATACAGCCTATGTTACTCCAGGATAATGTTGGAATCGGATGGTGAAAGAATTTTAAGATCGGTTGAGTAATTTTTGGTTTATTCATAATAAACAAAATCGTAATATTCAAAAATCTAAAATACAAAAATGTAAAATATAAATGTTACAAAAATGCAAGAAATAAAATGTTTCCTATATAAAATATTGGGTTTGATAGTAGATAGATGAATTTATAAATAAAAACATTTGTTTCGATGCGGGATCGAACCCGCGGCCACACGTTTTTATTTGGCATCCAAGCAACAGCGCCACAGTTGCAGTGACGTAGTATAGTGATTTACTACGGTTAGACCGGCCGTAACCGTTCTCAATGAATGTGTCGAGCGAAATAGCAATATTAAATTTACGTTGATATTGCGAAGACAAGCGACATAGGTCCGTTTAGCACGGCGGTTCGTCCCGCACTGATTTGTTGGGCGACAGCGGGGACGTGCTCGCGATTTAGAGTATCGATAATGTGAAAAAATTCGTTAAAAATAAATGAGACAGAAATTAGAAAAAATAAAAAGAAGGTCCCATCCGCCTTGCATTTCTTAATATCCTGATAATAATAAAATAATCCTAGTGCTCGTAGTTTAAGAGAAAAAACGTTGTAAATGCGAAAATAGAGGTCACTTTGCAATTTTATTTCAAGTACTTTTAATACACTTTTAAGAATTCTGAAAAGAAGGGCCCATGCTCCATATAGTGTAGATTAACATATATTTTTTTTGAAGACCTAATAATAAAGATCACCAAGAAAAAACATTGTGAAAAAGGCCATTTCACATAGACCCCCCTCTTAAAGAAAAATGAAGTAAAGAAGATGCTATAGTTTTATCCCCCCCTCTATCTAGGGGGGGGGGAGGGGGGGGGGGGCAAGACGGGGTCTGTGCCCCGGGCGGCAAGTTCAGGGGGCGGCATATTGAATAAATTACATTCCAAATATTAAGAGATGAAATCTTAATATTGGAATGTAATTTATCCATGTCAACATTACGATTAGTTTCAAATATCCAATTTGTGTTTAGTAGTTAGTTTTAGTTGATTAACCGAACGAAGAACGAACGTCCTTTATGTAGTACAGGCAGTGGCGAATTTACTAGTAGGGCGGCAAATCTGGGCCAATTTTTTTTGTTTTGATTTACTGAAATAATAAAAAAAATGGGATATGAAAATTAAGAATAGTTAAAATATTTCAGTTATACCGGGTATCTCAAGACTGCTACCGAAAACGAAGCCGGGTGGTAGTTTTAGTGGCTACAAACACAATGCAACTAAAATTTTCGCATAGAAACGTGACAATTATTTTTTATGATTTTTTAAATATCGTCATTTTTGGGTGGTAAATCCATAGTTTTTGCTAAAATAATAATTTAAACTCTCTTATATCTTAGAGTATTTATAAATTAAAGGGTATACACTATTATTTTAGGAAAAAAATTATTTACCACCAAAATATGGCAATAGGAAAAAAATTTACAAAAAAAAATTGTCGCTTATTTTTGCAACTTTTTCTGTTGCATTGTGTCTGAAGTCGCTTAAACTACCACCCGGCTTCGTTTTCGGTAGCAGTCTTGATATTCCCTGTATGTTCCCACGTCTCCATGTTGACAATTTAATAATAAACACTTTGTTAAATATCTATACTTGGATCTTCTTTTTTTTCTTCTACCTGGCGTTATCCCGGCCGGTGCCAGGGTCCGCCTTCCGGCACATTCTCCTCCATTTCGCCCGATTTTCGGCATCCTCTATAGTAAGGCCATTGACCCTCATATCTTCCTTGACGACATCGAGCCAGCGCTTCTTTGTTCTACCCCGCGGTCGAGGTCCGGGAATATTGAGGCTCAGGCACACATTACCGACGTACTCCTGTGGTTTCCTTAGAACGTAACCATACCATCTCAAGCGGGATTCCTGGAGTTTATCAGCCACATCGCGGACACCAAGACTGCCACGGATGTGCTCGTTACGGATTTTTTCCAAACGCGTAACGTTGCACATCCACCGCAGCATCTTCATCTCCGCGACGTGGACCTCCTGGACGTGCCGCTTGAGGGCAGGCCACGTCTCAGACCAATACAGGAGCATCGGCCGCACGATGCTTTTATAGATGAGACCCTTGAGCCTCATCGATATCCTGCGATCGCAGAGTATGCCCGAGATCTCCCTCCACTTAGCCCAAGCAGCGCTTATATGGGCTTCGACGTCAAGGTCGATGTCACCGGACTCATGCAGTACGGACCCAAGGTACTTGAACTTGTCCGTCTTCACGGCAAGTTCGTTCCCTATCACGATGCTTTGGGGGTCCGTACTCCCGCAAGCCATGTACTCGGTCTTTGCCACATTTAACTTCAGACCACCGCTCTCAACCGTTTCCTTCCACCGCTTGACCTTGGGCTCCAAAAGTCGCCGGTCCTCCTCCACCAGTGCAATGTCATCGGCATACATCAACAACCAGGGCGCAGGGTCCTGGATGTGAGACGTAATGGCGTCGAGCACAACACTGAAGAGGAATGGACTCAGCGCCGAGCCTTGGTGCACACCGACATCAATCGGGAAAGGATTCGTATCGCCAACGGCGGTCCGAACGAAGGACTCGGATCGGAGGTACATGTCTCTGATAATGTCCACATAGGCTTCCGGTATCCCTTTCACCCTCATCGCCCACCAGATTGCCTCTCGCGGCACACAGTCGAAGGCTTTCTGCAGGTCCAAGAAAGCCATGTGCAGTGGCGTCTTCTTCGCTCTGTATGCCTTGGTAAGTATCCTGAGTGCAAATATCGGGTCGGTAGTGGCACTGCCAGGACGGAAGCCGTATTGACACTCAGAGACAGTACACTCTTGGCGGAGCCTGGACTCGATGACGTGTTCGAAGAGCTTCATGGTATGACTCATGACCTTAATGTCACGATAATTACCGCATTCCTGAACACAGCCTTTACCCTTGTACACGGGAGCTATCACACTCAACCGCCATGAGTCAGGCATGTTTTTGGTATTCAGGATGCGGTTAAATAACGCAGCAAGAAGCTCTACACCATGAAGCCCCAACGACTTCCACACCTCTATCGGAATATAGTCAGGCCCTACCGCTTTCCGGTTCTTCATGCGACGAAGACTACAGAGAACTTCTTCAGGTGCAACCAAGACCTTGGTTCGGGGACAATTCGGGGTAGGACACTCCCAAGTAAATATCTATACTTGGATATTATAAAATATTCCAATAGTGATACATTATAAAAAAATCTTGCTTAAATATGAAAAAACACCTATTAACTTTTTTTTTAACATTGATTTTAGTCTTTAGAGTTCCTTGCTAAAAATATTGTTTTTTTGTAATGGTTATATTTTATTGTTTTCACGCACCCAGTAGTCAAGGGGCGGCAAAATTCCTCCTTCCTCAATAGGGGTCATCGGGGTCGCTGGCCAACTCTAAGATGTGCGGCAGAACTCGTGGCTTCATATGGTTCATGGTCGTGAGAAGTGACCGAATATCGAAGTATACGGGGCCGTACTATCTCGGAAAGACGCTACTTGATGCCGAATTCTTGAAACGTTGTATGGAATTCGGACCTGATATTCCAAGCATTCCAACACCTCATCTCTAGGGAAGCAACATCTTTCTTCTCCTGTAACGTCCATGTTTCAGCGGCGTACAGAAATACGAGAAAGTGCTCGGACAAGCCTGATCTTTAGTAGCCTTTGTAGTAGTACGATTCCTCCATATTTTCCTAAGCTTTTCCATTGCCCCTCTAGCCATCGCCATACGTCGTTTTATCTCAATGATACAACCACCATTGTTTTTTTAAACAACCCAGGATAAATGTACGACTGAACCAGTCTTGGAGGAGCCCAGCGACAGTTTGTGATGTGCATTGAAATCCCCCAAGACCATTTCAGCCGACGGAAACTGCGTCCGCTCGTCATCAGCCACATGGCTGAGATACCTGAACAGCCGAGTCGTCTCATCTTCCCCGTTGTGAGACCTGTAAAGACACACGTCGATGCGGCTCAGGCAACCAAGATTCAGGTGCAAACACAAAGCAGAGAAGGAGGGGCCCTCCATGCAGCTTAAACGGTGACAGTAGATGTCCAACCGAATATACATACAAGCATACCCCGGCTTTAGGCTTGAAGCTTTTTTCAAGCGAATAACCGGGGTACAGCAGGTAGGAATATTCGGCCGGACGACGAATCCGCGTCTCCATCAAGAAGAGCAAAGCAGACTAGGCCATCTCGAGATGGTGGTGGACGACATTAAGTTCGTTTGGAGTTCGCGGATGTTGGTGAACTCCATAGTGAACGCGATGGTGGGGTTATGCACCGCTGAAAGACCTACTTTGTTTAATTGCACTGTCATGAGGTTGAAGGGATGGGTTTGATGAAGAGGCATCGAGAAGCCAAAGTCCGGGCATTAAGTAGGCCGAATGGGCACCGGCATGAAAGAGTCGGCATGTCGCTAAATGTCGGCCACATCCGGTCACCAACTGGCACGACGTACCCACCCAAGATTATGTGCGACATGGTGAGGCAGCCCCTCGTGGTGGTTATCCACGATTGGACGCTTGTACTGTACTGTCTCTTTCGCCGGCGGGTCAACACTCCTCCCTTCTAGAGCGATCAAAAATACGTACAAAATCACTATGACGGTCTTTATGCCCCGTGGACGGTGATCGCTACCCAGACGGACACTTAAGTCCTACCACCACGAACTGTGTCACTCATTTGGCACTACCCAGGGGTTACGTGTAGGAAAACTAGAGTCAAAGCCTACAGACGTGTTTGACGTTAACCCTCAAAAGTGACGCAAATATAAAGCGTGTAAAAATTCTTAACATGGTGGTAAAATGACGTTCTTTCCCGAAGTCCTGTGTTGAGTGGGCGTCTGGTTGCTAAAAATGATGATGATGATTAAGATAAAAATATAGGCAAGGGGGGGCAGCATTTTTCAGTTTTTGCCCCGCCTCGAAAAAAACCTAGATCCGGCGCTGGCGGCTTCACGCGGTCCATGTGAATTTAGCCTTATTGTAGGCGTTCCTGTGAATCTTCAACCCGAGCGGTCTACTTTCTGAATTGATCCTTACACAAATATCATGATCTTTATTTCGTTCGGTGGTTAGAAATCAAATAGAAACTGAACATAATGAAAATTACAAAAAAATCGTTTAGCATCGAATTACGATGGATAAAGTGGATTGACGATATTGTGATGATGATATTTTTAAGTATATGGACCTGCCTTTGAAACATTAATTTGCGCATGGCTATTATGTTATTTCGCTATTAAACACAGTAATGCATGTATGTGTAGCTATGGAGAGGGCTATGCTCGGGGTTTCCCTACGAGATCGAATCAGAAATGAGGAGATCCGTAGGAGAACTAAAATAACCGACATAGCCCACCGGATTAGCAAGTTGAAGTGGCAATGGGCAGGGCACATAGCGCGGAGATCTGATGACCGATGACCTGGTAAAGGTCGCGGGACGTCGCTGGATGCAGGCTGCCTCCAACAGGTCTCTGTGGAAATCATTGGGGGAGGCCTATGTTCAGCAGTGGACTTCCTTTGGCTGATGGATGGATGGATGTATGTATCGGTTAGTTAGATAAGAATTGTGAACTTTGATGATAAATATCTCAAAAATAAAACTTAATTATGCGCATACGCTCTATATTTCATTTATATTACAATATGACCACTGTGACCACCGCTTGTTGTAAAAGGCTAAAAATAGAGGTCATTGGAATCGCCCGGAGGGAGCGGACCGCGTTACTATATAAATTTAAATCCGAAACGAAGTTCGAAACTTAGTGACGTTTTTCGTTTCTAAACCTACTCTGTAACACGAAGTTCGAATCTTCGGATCGAAGAATGAATTATTCCAATATATCGGCAATACGAACATTTGCAGAGTAGGTTCATAAGTATCGTCACAAACTTCGTTCGTCCGAAGTTTCGAACTTCGTTTCGGATGAATATAGTAAATAAAAATGTAATGTTCGGATTGCCGATATATTCGAATCATTCATTCTTCGATCCGAAGTTTCGAATTTCGTGTTACAGAGTAGGTTTCGAAAAGAAAAACGTCACGAAGATTCGAACTTCGGATTTATATAGTAGGGTCCTAGCGCCTGCACTCACGAAATGACCCGGAGACGGAAAATAACACGTCATTATATTAGCCATAGATTAGTATACCTAAAAGGTATCAGTTATCAGCTATTCATATTACAATAGTAAAGCATTTGGCGCGGACTCTTGGTTTGATTTCTGAATATACAATTGATCTTTGATAAATTATTACTGACAAAACATTTTGTCATATTTACTTTGGAGTTTAATAATTTCTATTGTTAAAAATATAAGCGTTACTCTTAACTTCAATTCAACTATATGATATAGTAAAGAGACAAAGGGGTGGTACCTACCCAGGCGGCCGTTCACATATGAGAGACCTACCACCAGTGGTTTATATTTAAACTCTAACGATCCTAGTGTTATAAATATTCTCGATATGGCGGGGAACAAAAGCCATCAGATGGACCTCAGGATGCTAGTTTGCAGTATCTATACAATAAAAAGTATATACTTATATCCTTAAAATAAGTACCGTATAGTAATAGTAAGGTGAATACGTGATTAAAGTAAACTCAACCATAATTTATTTTCTTTTATTTATTTAAACAAAATACAATGAATAGACTATTTTAAATTATATATTTCTTATCAGTTTCAATAACATTGACTTATATACCAATAAGGAAATACAGCACGCATAAATATATTATGAAAATGATTGTTGGTAAAGCACCAAACCACAAATTACACAACTCAAATTATTCCGCTTAAATTGAAACTGATAAAATGAATGCAAAATAGTGTGCCTTTGCTTAAAATACACGCGTGTGATGTTACAAGCGCAATTTAATTAAATTTACACTTGGAGAAGTCCATTTCCGGATGCTGTTCCATAAACCTGTGGAAAAATGGGAGCTGTTAGTATTGCAAGACTTTTTCAATAGCAATGTAATATTTAACGGATCATTTGCGTAGCGTATCAAAAATCTTTGGCGTACGCGGGATTACGGTGCCCATGACGGCTTTGAAATCCAATGGAATATTTATTTATTCGATAATTATATTAATTATAATTAGGTAACTATATGACTATTAAAGTATGAAATTTTGAATAACATTGCACAGTCATAAATTGTAATCACCCATTGTATTATATATTCATAAATGCGTAATGACAAATGTTTACGTAATAATTTGCTCTTATCCTCGTGTTGGTTTTCCTTAAGTTACACTACATGCGGATAACATCAACATTTTTTTAAACTCATCATTTATTGTCTCTAATGTGTTTTAGGTAATGGAGTTACCTACATTACAATAATTTGTTTGCCTTTAGTTTATTACGAAACCCGTACGAAAATCGAAAGACAAACATCATTATGCATCATAAAAATGTAAATCGTTATTAATATCCCATCAAAAACATCCTGTAAAAAAATTCCAAGTCTCGCAGCTCAGGTTTTCCACCGCAAAAAGTTGTGAGATGCATGTAATACCAAGTCGATTAATTTATTTAGTCCTTAAGGGACCTTCTATATAAAGTTATTAAGTTAGTTATTACCATATCAATATTAAAAATTCTTTACGTTTTAAATAAATGGATCGACTTGGCCATCGCATGAAAACATAATGTATCGTACAATTTATACATAATGCTACTGGCCAAGTCGATCTATTTATTTAAAACGTAAATAATTTTTAATATTGATATGGTAATAACTAACGTAATAACTTTATATAGAAGGTCCCTTAAGGACTAAATAAATTAATCGACTTGGTATTACATGCATCTCACAACTTTTTGCGGTGGAAAACCTGAGCTGCGAGACTTGGAATTTTTTACAGGATGTTTTTGATGGGATCTCACGTCTTTTTGTAGAGTCCTACTTTTTTCCTATTCGGTACTTCTTACTTCTAGAATATCACTAACGATTTTTCTTAAAGCCTCTGTCTTATGGATTTTTCTTATTTTTGTAGGTATCAATTTATCACAAATATAGCGGATTTGATTATTAATGTTCTTTCTTTCATTGTAATTGATATTTTCGAGTTATTTAATCTATTTATTTGCAAGTTTTTCTTCATCATGTTTTTCTAGAGAAATGTTGTACAGTTTCATGGGCTGAATACACCATTTCCCTCTCTATATCCCCTTCTATTATGCCTCATGTATATAGATATCTATCTACAACTATTATTCCACTATATACGGGTACAATGATTCATTAACTGCAAATGTAACTTTGTAATCCTATGCATTTATATGGGATTACAAAGTTATTCACGCAGTTGGTCTATCTAGAAAACTAGACACAAATTATGAAATGTTTGAATTTTCCCTTACTTTAGATACTAAACACTAATTGTATTCTAAATTTGAAGGTTCTATGTCTGCTAGAAGTGCCTTAGACTTTTGATGATCGGTCAGTCAGTCAGTGAGTGACAAAATTACGAAAGTTTGACACATTATAATTCTTAAACTACTGGTTCAAATTGAATGAAATTTTAAATATACCGTGTTTACACAATGCCTACTTAGTAACTGAAAATTCAGGCTTCTTGCTTTAACCACAACGAAGTTATGGGGGGTTAAAAATGGTCTGAATTGCTTCGAGAAAAGGATGTTACGGCCTATAGCTCGACTTGGAGGGGGCTCGGCCGCGCCCCCAGATTTGACATTGTTGTTCCATTCCATTTTATTATTTTTGTTTTGCAGGATAATAATCCTAGAGAATTTCAATTGACAGATCTCATAATAGTGAGGAAATTATACTAAATTTATATATTTTAGCTAAATAAAATAACATTGTTTCATCATCATCATCATCTCATATACAGGAAGTCCACTGCTGAACATAGGCCACCCCTAAGCATTTCCACATCGACCTGTTGGAAGCGGCCTGCATCCAGCGACTTCCTGCAACTTTAACCAGTTCGTCCGTCCAACTTGTAGGCGGGCGTCCGACATTTCGCTATTATGTGGGTTTAGTATTTATAAAAAAGAAAGGATGTTGGTAAGTAACGGTTATCATAGCTACAGCTACAGAAGTGCTTTATGAGAATAGCTTTGAGTCCAGTATCAAGCAAAATAATAATTCTTATATTATTATAATAAATGTCATGTAAGCGATGTTATTTACAACATCTGCAAACAAGTTTTGTTATGTCATTAAGCGATTGCTGCAAGATTTGATTGTCCTATTCGAAAGCACTGGGTGAAAATTGTAATAAGCCATGAATAATGTTTATATTGTTATTAAATAAGTATTAATTAATATTCTTAATGTAAAAATATGGATCGATGGTCTGAAATAAAGTTATATTATTATTATTATTTTAATTTTTACTTTTTAGTATCTCTCTTTACAGAGGTTCTTTCTCTTTACTCCGTGAGCTTTTGGCCAAACGGAAAGAGGGAAATTATCATGGCTTTAGTTATCTATAGACAAAAATTTGCGGACAATACGGCATGTATTTAAAATAGCCGCTTTTTGCAACTGCGTATATGTGAGAGGGGGCATATCAAGAGCTTTTAAACTAGTATGGAGTGTGTGGGGAATGACACCCGTGGATGAGACGATAATTGGTATTGTTTTAACGGTCTGGGCCTGCCATTGTGTCTTAAGTTCTATTGCTAAATCTGTATACTTGGCTAACTTATCGGTAAACGTAGCAGTAAGGTTATGTGTGTTAGGGATGGCAATGTCTATTAAATATATTTCTTTATTTTTCTTATCATAAAATGTGATGTCCGGTTTATTGCAATTAATGGTCTTATCTGTTATTATAGTTCTATCCCAGTAATGCTTATAGTTAGTATTATCTAATATTACCTCAGGCTTATATTTGAAATAAGCTGTTTTTTCTTTAATGAAACCGTATTTTAGGGCAAGTTTTTGGTGGATGATGGCAGCTACTTGATCATGGCGGTGTTTATAATCAGTCTGTGAGATTGAATGGCAGGCTCCTGTTATGTGTATTATTAATATTTTTCTAACTTTGATTCTAAATCACTAATGGTAAAGAAGTCCCGTAACTGTCTGTTGGTAAAATACTGGTATATACAAAGAGCATCAAAGCTTACTTTTTGAGCACGTCTTGTTTCTTCTGTTCGTCACTGGTGGGAAGACCCATCTCTTTCTGTCGCTGATCATACATCATCTTTTCCACCAAGCCTCTTGTTTCGCCATCTAGATCGGATAACTTCGACGGTTCTGAAAAATACATTTATTTTAATTCTTTTATTCTATTTATGCCTTTAAATTAAAAACAACTTTAATTGATTTTAATGTAAAAAAGACCACAAGAATCTGGTAAGGTTCTCGAACATCTAGAATACCCATACCAAATTAGAATTTGAAATATTCCGTATCCTCAAATATGCAAATAGCATTTTGCCGATTTTATTTTGTCATGTGATTTTGTTTCTATGAGCAACATAAAAATAAATGTAAAAACAAATCTGACAGTTGGGAAGCTACACAAAGATTTGGGTAATGGTATTGGCAGGAATAATGATTTTTTTGTTAGGTAACCATTAAAACCAACACTACGCTAGTTATGTAGAGTAATTATAATAAAAGGACGACACAACCTTAAATATACTCGTAATTCAACTTTCATTTGTCGTGCGTAATAAGTTCTAACACGAGCTCGACTATTTTATAAAATAGCTACAATGTAATCCCTTTGTCGATAATGAATTTATATTTTATTGGAACTACTTTATACCATACTGACAAGTTAATACATTTGCATAGTTGATCTCCCAAGGCGGATGCATCGACGTCAATAAACTTGCATTCTCTATAATGAGCAAAATCCGTAATTTAGGTATCCTTATATTTTAGTACTATAAAAGACGGCTGAGTGGTTACGTGGGACACAAAAGCTTAAATAGCAGTTATGTAATCCCGACCGCTGAAGCAACGCCATTGTCAAGCGTCGGGTCATGCAACCGACCCAGTGTTTTAACAAAGTAAGAAGCAAACGCTGCAAACTATTGGAAAATATCATGAAATTTATATATTTTTAACCGATTTCATTACTTGTAGTAGGAAAGTGAGGTCATCAACAAGGCAATGTTACGCGGCTGCGCGTGCCGCGAGAATAGGAACATTTACCTGGATTGATTTTCCTCGTTGATATTTCAGGGTCTGTGGTCACCAGCTTACTCCACCAGTTCATTTTGTTCACCTACAATGTATGAAAACATAAAACAATCATTATCTCAAATTGGTATACACGAAACGGTTCATTTTATGTTAGGATGAAGTTAAAAGTTAAAAATAATTACACAAGTAATTTTAGAAGTGTTACAAGGTTTGTACGACATTTTGTAAAAACTCTTCGATGTTTAGGTAAATTGGAGGACGCTTCTTGTTTTTTATTATATTGGCGCCAGCGAATTTTAATACCAACAGACACAATATAACATACAGCAAATTTTATGTCTTTTTAAGTCTTTATTTATCAAATAATGTAGCTTATTATTATCTTCCCAATACCTTATATGGTTCTACTCATTACGTAGACTTGGCAAGAAATACATTTACGCCATTTCAAAATTTGCGTCAAAATATCCAAGGTTTTGTTGATTTTACTCATTGTAGCATTTTCATATTTGACGCGGATATTGACGATACTTTAGGTACATTAATTACAATACCTTTTCTAGATTGACGAGTAAGTTGCGTCCATCTTGCAGTACCCACGTGGACTCTTCTATCTTTACGTCAGCGTCGAGCTCGCCGTCGATGATAAGCGGCTGGCCTTTGATGCCGACCTTCAAGTGTCGCTTGTTGATGACCACCGTTAGATCGCGCGGCCGCAACACCTGCCGCAGCGGCACTCGCAGCTGTTAACAATCATAACTAGTCAGCAGACGGCAAACATAAATGTATCCGTATATTTTAATATTTCAATGTTATAGAAGAATCTCGAAACTATTCTACGAAAATCGAAGACTCAAATTGGACCTCGGTTGAGTTTCGGTTTTGTTTAAAAAATAATCGTATGCCTATAAAGAATGAAATCTCATAATACATACATAAGATATAATTAATAAAATAGGACTCAATTCTTATTGTTTCTAATAATTACAAGGATATATTAGATTTTAATCACAACGTCCCAAGCCTAGGAGACATAGGTGTCATATTGAAATAAAAAGTAACAGTGAGTATTTGTCGACATGTAATTGGATTTGCGTAGACGGATATGGTGCGAATAAACAAGGTTTATTACATGTTAAGTAAAAAGTAGAAAGACGTTTAACCTTTTAATCACACGTTAATTATTTTGCAAGAGTGAAAAGAGACAACGACAGCAAATTTCATTATAATCGTATTGCGTCACGCAATCGCGCTATTTATTAAGATATTTCAGTTGCTGGTTGTAAAATACAACTGAGTAAGGGTTATATTGTAATGTTAAGGACGTTATTTAGAATCTTATATGGAATGAGCAATTATATATTATGTATGCTGCAAGTCATTATTAAATTGTCATTATTTTGACAGGGGTTATTATCAAGGCTTACGAATTAAGCCAGCGAAATAATCGATTGAGATACCAGGGATAGATAAAGAGTACTTGCAAGCATTTGACTGACAATATAAATACATGTACATAATTCTGAAAAAGCGAGTCGAAAACGACAATAATTATGTTACACAAGAAGACTGCTACCGAAAACCGCGGTGTTGGTACGAACTACGAACGCGTGATGACCTCGCATTCCTGACAAGGACGATGCGTATGAGCACAACTACGTCATAAATTGGGTGGTATATAATAGCTGGCGTCTTTATGAGGACAACAAACTTCTACTCAATAGTAGTACACAACTAACACAACACCTGACTTATGTACCGCCCCAATCAACGATTTGGAAAAACACACCATTAGGACTCTATCGCAAACAACAAGCAATGTTAAAGAACATATTCTTTTATCGAGAAACATAATGACTCAAAGATTTGTTTGTTTCTTTAAATACAGATTCAGTATTGAAAAATATATTTACATTCAAGGATCCGTAAAAAAAACGATTTGTTGTAGATTTATTTCATGTAATCGCTAAACGTTTTTAGTATAAAACTTGTATGTTTTATATGACACAAAAGCACCGTACATTGTAAAATCCCAATGGTAGTCAAAAGTGCCTTGACCTCGCGAGTAACGTATTGGAATATCAAGATCTGCCTTAATAGGTAATAATTACTAATGCGATGTATTAATGGTCGAATATATAAAAAAATAGCAAAGTCACTTTGGCCATGATCATTATTCAAAAATGCAAAGATGATGCATAAAATAAATATTTCTACTTCGTTTCAAATTTACGAAACTGTTCAATGTTATTCATAAATGATAAAGTATTATATAACAAAAAACAAAACATCCCGTTCAATAAAACTAGAAGACGGCAGTAATCTACTATAAAAACGAATATGGTAATCTTAGCCATCGTATACACAAAAATATATAAGAATAGTAATTACTTCGAACAAAAGGTAATAACTGTTTAATTGCCAATATATCATCTATTACTTTATTTGTCTAAGCTGAAGTTTTCTATTATTTGATAATGGAACATTGTGTTTTATTCTCAACTCATTTTTGGAAGGCATCAATTTTCTTTTATTCTATACAACTTTGTCTACGATTTGCTGTGGAGCAACCATGTTAATATAAGAAAATGTTTCCGCTGGTTTGATATGAAATATGAATAATAATATTTGTACACATGAATCACAAACAAATATAAACAATAACATCTCAACATAATATTAATGCTAGTTTCTAAACACTGATGGAGATAGGATAGAGTTCTCTTTCCAATTTCCAAGAGTTCGTTTAAAACAAGGATTCCAAAGAATCACAGATTTTCAATATTATTAGCGTATTACCTCAGTTTAAAAAGGCATGTACTCAATGATTTACCATACGTACATATTTAATATGGAGTAGCGCATGCATGTAGCATTGATCAACTTTCATTTAATAGGACCAGCTCTAGACGCTAAGCGCTCAACAATTCCGCGTGCACAGTACACAGCGCTTTGTCTATGCTTGCGTCAAGCCGAGATGTGTCAAGACGTGGGTGTATATCTCAGTGACGGATTTATAATAATGACATGGTGGAGCTGATGGCAAGATTGCATTCCAATTAAGCCAGAGTCGTGCGTGCGACTGAGAAATTAAGCAAGCCTTCAATCTTTTGTTGCTTTAACGAATAACTTCTTATAAGAACCTTGCAGTAACTGCGCTCAATAGCGTAGTGTTATAATACCTTCACACGATTACGCGCCGATTGCAGCCCCGTTCTAATAGTAACCCAGCTCACTGGGATTGCTACTTCGTATTTAAATTAAAGCTTAATTTGCACATATAAGGGCATATCGCAAACTTAACATTAAACGTTATCAACTTTGGACGCGACAAAATACAGTAGACAAATACATTTCCTTGCAAATTATATCCCGAACGTAAGAGGAAGGCCGAGTATTGTTTACTTACGCCGGCTCCATTATGGTATCTTCGTTGCCAGGATATCTAGCATAAATTAGAGAAATTCTGTGATGTGTTCTAAATGGAGACACGTATAAAACGAAGTTGTACGGTGGATTACAACACAAGCTAGAGGCCATGTCAGCTATAAACTCAGAAACAGCAGTTTTTTGTTCACTTGTGTATCCGTCTGTTGAACATGTTTTGTGATGAACTAATGAAGATAATGTTGCGTGGAGTCTCTACATTAGGCAAAATGATATTTTTAGCCCCACCATTGAAAGAAAATGAGCTCATTTAATAGAAACAAAAATAAAACAAACTTTTTACACAGAATACTAACAGAAGTCAAGCTTGTGTATGTACTTCACTTTTGTTGCCACACTTACACTACGTTCCGCGTTCTCGCAAAGGTTGAAACTCGCGCTCGCAGTGGTCTCGACTGGTTTCGAATATCGTGTCGGTGAACGCTGTCTATGTGTGCGTTGATTTAGCGCGCTTTGTATGAAGCTTGACTTCTGAGTTTAGTATTCTGTGCTTTTTACTTACATGGAGAGGAGTTAGGTATTCAAAATATTGGCACAATATCTATCATTTGGCGGGCAATGTAAGGGAAATATAAATGTATTCACTGATACTCGACCCTATCATGTCTTAAATTATGTAATGACTCATAACCACCAAATTCGAAAATCCAAACACGTCACACAAATACATTAAGATAAACTCGTGCGATGTACGATGATCACTGGTTAATTCGCAATAAAAAAAATGCGGATTGCCAGCTCTTGCCATTTTGTACAAGATTTTTTGTATGTAATAATAACTAAATTAATAAATTGTTGGTATTATATTACGTAACGCATGAGTGCTTTTTAGCGAACCTCGTGATAATCAATACTGCAAATAATTGAATTGCAAATGGATAATGAACATTAATGCTAGGCGGATATAAATACAGTTATGAAAAACCATTGAACACATCAATTGATGAGAGACTTCATTGTCAGCGTCAGCTACTACAGGTAATTAAACAATAATGGCTTTTGACAGTGTGTTGATCGTTACTATTTATTTCCGCCATGTATATTTATAAAATGTATATTTTTCATTGGACTATCCATGAAGATGTTATATTTCCTGCTATTTTCTTCGAATTCGTTAGCTATTAACTCATCGGAATTTATTTGCATTTTTAATAAAGATCTTTCTAGTGTCTCCTAGTATACCGGGTATCTCAAGACTGCTACCGAAAACGAAGCCGGGTGGTAGTTTTAGTGGCTACAAACACAATGTTGCATTGTGTTTGTAGCCACTAAAATTTTCGCATAGAAACGCGACAATTATTTTTTTATGATTTTTTAATATCGTCATTTTTGGGTGGTAAATCCATAGTTTTTGTTAAAATAATAATTTAAACTCTCTTATATCTTAGAGTATTTATAAATTAAAGGGTATACACTATTATTTTAGGAAAAAAGTTATTTACCACCAAAATATGGCAATAGCAAAAAAATTAAAAAAAAAATTGTCGCTTATTTTTGCAACTTTTTCTGTTGCATTGTGTCTGAAGTCGCTTAAACTACCACCCGGCTTCGTTTTCGGTAGCAGTCTTGATATACCCTGTATAAAACCCATCAAAAACATAAACTTGCAGAGCCATGTAAGTTTTCATATACGAATTAATATTAAGTATATACTAAAACAGTCATAGAAAAGCCCTATGTTTGATGGCTAGTTTCTAGCAGCAAGCCAAATTATCGAAAGAATGAATTAAGAACTTACAGCTTTGGAACTTGTGAAGGCTAATATATAATTCCTATATGAAAATTAGCCTTAGGCTTCAACATTTTATCCTAAGTTATAAAAAGTGACATTTTTAATCATTGTAAAGTATTTTACTTTGTTATAAATATAGGGTATATCAAGACAGCTACCGAAAACGAAGCTAGGTGGTAGTTTTAGTGACTTCAGAACCATGCAACTCAATTTTGTGCAAAAAATTGCGACGATTTTTTTTGTTTTTTTTTTTTTCTATCTCCGTATTAGCATGGTAAATACATAGTTGTTTCTTAAACAACAGTGTACACCCTTTTATTTTTATAGATGCTATGGTATGAAAGGCTTTAAAGTATTAATTTAGCAAAAACTATGGATATACCACCCAAACTCGATCTTATTTAAAAAAAAAGGAATGTCGCGCTTCCTAGCGAAATTTTTAGTTGCATTGTGTTTGTAGTCACTAAAACTACCACCCGGCTTCGTTTTCGGTAGCACTCTTGATATACCCGGTATATTTTAGGACTGACAATTGAATTTGGCATCTATTTAGATCACTTCTTTTATCGTTGAAGTCCACAGCTAAGAGGCATAATAATATTGAACATGACTCTTGTTTTTGCATACATACATACATAAACTCACGCCTTTTTCCCAAAAGGGGTAGGCAGAGGTGCCAGGACACCGTCATTTCGCCTTGTATGTTCCATCCCACGATGTGATAGGTGGCGAGCCTATCGCCACTTCGGGCACAAATTCCTGACTCTGGGCTGATAATTAATAGAAAAATTCAATATCCAACCAACCAAGCCAACCCAGGATTCGAACTCGAGACCTCAGCTTTGTAACCGTACCCTAGTATAACGACGCCACCGAGGCAGTCGAGTCGTGCGTCGAGGCAGCAGTTTTTGTTTTTGATGGGATATTATTACTTATTTTACAGAAATTACTAACTAAGTACTTCAATTCATAAAAAAATACACTTGGTTTTTGTAAATCTTCTGTATTTTTCTACGTTTCCGGGGTATAATTGTCTAATAATGATATTTTTAGAACGAAAGATTTTGTGTTATGAAGACCAGCGAACAATAATTTTCATTACTGAGTCTTACATTACAGGTACTACTACATGTTCGAAATAAAATCAATAAGTAGGTACCTATATTGTATTTTTTTTATAAAATGATAAAAAATTGCTAGTTTGTAATTTTTACTTTGTATTCACCCAACTATCTAGCTGGATGTCAAATTTGAACTTTCTAAGTCATCTGGAACTGGGTTAGAGTTTTGCTCAATAGGTCAGTCAGTGATAAAAATGCTGATTTTTTGACGCTAATATCTAAATAACCGTTGGAAGTGTGTTTATGAAATTTTAAAAAATTAATAAACTGATTTCGTGGTATAACAAGTTTCCAGGATAATTTCAAGTGGCTGTGGCAGCTTCAATTTGTTCGTTCCACATTATGAAAAACTTTCTATATACTAAAAATATCCAGGTTGATACTTAATATTATTAGAAAATTCTTGGTCAATTAAGTCAATCTCTAACGTTCCAAATTATTTAGTGAATGTTATTTTTAAAATCAGGAGCACTATTAGAGGAGTGGTATTTTTAACACACAAACCTAAAAAAGCCTTATTCCGATTTTAATATAACTGTTCTAGAACAACCCATCACCCCAGCAGCCTTGAGCTTGACACTCAAAGCAACAGGTTACATCAAGACATCTTTACTGCGACCTACTAGCGGACGCGTGTTCGAGCAATAACGTTCCACGGTTTACCAAAAAGCTGGTTAGAATGTGAATCACGGCCGAATGTCCGGTTCGTATAGTCATCTGGTGAATTCCAATTGTCAAGGCACCGTATCCGACTCCTGTATGCAGTGCAGCGGGCAGTGCGTCCTCGCCGAAGTTGTGCAACTCTGTGGCAGAGGGATACGCGTCACAGAACCCGTCTCTCGACTATGCACAACGTGATACGCCGCCTGTATTGCTTCTTTAGCGTTTTCCTGTGACTCAAAGGCTACCGACAGTCTCATTGATTAGTTCGTGAAACTATTTCTCATGTGCTAAATATTTTTATTGAATTGGTGTTGTTAAATGCTGGTGGTAATGAACAGTTAATATCAACGTCACGAAAACTACCATAATAATTAAGCATACAAAAAGAAAGAAAATTAAAACTGTTCAAATGTGGAAATTTACGTGCCATTTGGAATGGCATGGTCTATACCTATAATAACCCAGTTTTGTGTTATGTTAGCTTTCGCACGATGAAGATGTATTTTTAATGATAAATTAAAAATTAATAACAATCAAACAAACATTTACCGCAGGAACAGTTATGAATAATGAAAAAATACAGTTTAAGAAAATGTAAAAATAATAATAGTATTGTGTGTTCGTTTTTATACATTTTGAATTCGCAAGATTTGTGCACAGATCAGTGGCGTGCAACCTCATATATAAACCTTGGCGATTGTTGCAACACTCTCAGTACGACTCTAGTCGCTTTGCCGCTTGGATCAGGCGCGTCCGACGACGCCGGCCACACGGAGAGGGCGAGAGAGGCAACACTCGAGACGCTTCACGAGACAAATGTAACTGAGACATGTGGACCCAATAGTGCAGTGTAAAGTGACATAATATTAGTGAACAGCCCATTAGGCAACCACGATTAAAGCGTGTAGGTGGCGAAACGTAAACAATGGACACAAAAAGCTCGGTAAGTGATGCATATGACTCAATAACACATCATTTTTAGCAATAAATTTAGCAGCAATTATCACATTAGGATGCACAAAAACAATTCGCAAACAATAATATGACTTTCAGCCAGAAAAGTATCATGTACTAGATTCACTACAAAACATTTTGGATATGTTCCCTATGTCGCTAACATGCTAATATTTTCAAATATAATTAAAATGACTAACGAAGATTTACAATAACTTATGTTACTCTTAAACAAACGGGAAGGAACAGCGAACTATTGTTACTATGACAACTAAAAGTAAATGCAAAATTCGATATGGTAGAGCCGTTACCAAACTTTTTTTAAAGTTACCATTTAATGTACAACTACAACTGTTCATGGGGAAGAACAACTTTTATAATAAAATAACTACAAAACTAAATTATTACATCTTGTAGTAATTTAGTGTACTTTGAAAAGGAAGGACATTCGATGTCAATATATTTTTTACAGAAATATCTTAGTATTCTATGTTGCATGATTTTGAATTACTTTTCGACAATGTTTCTGGAAATCACAATTAGGCGGAAGCAAACGCCTACAAACCAGATGAGTTAAGCAAATAATTGTTCAATATTTATCACTTCACGTGCCATGCGATAGTCGTAAGCTTCTTCCAATTAAAGAAACATTATCGAGGCTCCAACGTTTCCTTAACGTTAACAATGGCCTGACGGAATTCGATACCCTGGTTGAAAATCACTATTCCCATATATAATTTTCTTTTTAGTTCTAGAAGAACCCTTGCCTATCTTTTTGGGCAGTATAAATAAACAGAATATCTCATCGAAATGCATGAAAACAGAGAAATAAATAATGAATCAATGCTTGTTATTAGAAGACGGACCTAAACCAATGTCAAAACACAATTCTAATGTAAACAAAGGTAAATAATCATCTTCTTGATAATATGCATAATGTTCAAGATTAGAGCCAATTGAGACTATAATTTGACATTGATTGAACCTTGCAGGAACTTGTTGCCAGGCTCACATTATCAATGAATATTTAAAGATTTATTAAAAGTAAATAAATATATAAGTTGGCCCAGGAGCAATTTACTAAACATGCATCGTGAGGTTTGGGTGACTATTTCCAGAGTAATTATTTAATAAATTATGTGCATTGTTTTTGTGCATATTTTCACCAGAAATCAAATACCGTAAGGCATACACGATGTTGGTAAAGCTGTCGAATGAACAACGCAAGTGTATCGCGATTCGGGTTCAACCCCATTTTTCAGGTTGGCCATGATAGTTGTGTGGGCCATGATAATTATCTCTAGCTAGTTTATATTCTAATTAGATATCAATTCTGAATGTACTGACCATGCCATATACCAAAAACTATAGTAAGTGCACTGTAAACCCTTTGTGATGCAAGTGTACAGAATAATATGCATTCGAAAAACTCACAGCCAGCCTCCGTGGCGCAGGTGGCTAGACGCTGATTGTCAAACGAGAGACCACGGGTTCGATCCCCGCACCGAGAGAAATGTTTGTGCAGCCCACAAAGATTTCTTTCGGGTCTGGATGTTTGTGATACCCACGACACAAGACTCTACCTTAGTGTGGGGTCAGGACTCAGGACTATGTATGTGACTGGTGGGTGTTATATATTATTACACATAAATATATATAAAACTATATCATCACTACATAGTATAAAACAAAGTCGCTTTCTCTGTCCCTATGTCCCTTTGTATGCTTAAATCTTTAAAATTTCCGCAACGGATTTTGATGCGGTTTTTTTAAATAGATAGAGTGATTCAAGAGGAAGGTTTATATGTATAATACGTACATATTATTGTACAGAAATATATATGTACCCGGGCGAAGCTGGCCGGGCCGCTAGTGCCTAATATATATAATGGCCTATGTTCAGCAGTGGACTTCGTTTGGCTGATGGATGCATATAAAAAACTATTTATTTGAAAAAAAAAAAACATATATCAGGCTAGCGGCTTATCTTTGTGCAGCACGCATAAAAATCATAACATGGCGACTCTACGTATATGTTAAATAAAGCCAGGCAGATGATAAGTACATGTAAATAAGCCACTGTTCTGCGACGATGATTTGAGTAATGAGTTAACTAGTCGATTAACATTTTATACTGTGTGGAATATTAATATATTGTAAAATAAGCACCTACACATTTTATTTAAGTTGTTCTGCACAGATCATAAACAAACAAGCAAGTTAATGTTTACGAATACCAATTTCAAAAGCACTTTAATTGAGATATATGATTTAGATATAGACTTTCGCATAAAAAGTGCATTAATGTCGTTAACAGGATGCTACATATTGAACGTGTTTAATCGATATATTCGAAGTTCGGTAACCGGTCAAATATTTTATGGATTAGTCATTGCTATTAAAAATAAAACGATTATAGCACTTACAACTATTTTTATCGTTAATTAACATACATATTCCAAACAAAGAATATCTCTTCGTACAGGACTTGAATAATAAGGGGTTTAAAATATGTATCTGTATTACGGACAAAAGAATCAAGATTCGAAAGCGCCGACTGCACCGGGCGAGAGCTATTTAGTGTGAGGTAAATGGCACAGGGACTGACAACTAAAATTGCCCTCGACGCGCGGCCTTCACATTTCACAACACCCGGACTTACAGAACATCCAGCCAGTTCGGACGGTTGTCGCGCATTAATTCAAACCAAACTATTAAACTGATAAAATGAGCCAGCAGGCTGGGTACAGCTCTATACTTCCACGCTGTTGAAATACCTATGACTCAATGCTGGCTACAATAAGTGAAAAACACAACTTGGTTGGCCCCGAAGATCGTATTGTACAAAAGTACAACATTTTTTATGTGCCAACCAATATCTTTAATTCCGAACGATGTTATGCAAAAAAATGATGCCTTCGGGTATTTCCGTTATAGAATCACCTTAAAAAACCACAAAAACTATTTTATAGGCTTTAATTTGTTCCCGTGGGATTTTTAATAAACTAGGTTCCATACGTTTTACATAGGCATAACAAACGAATGCAAGCGGCAATTAAAATTGTTTTCTGGGTAGCGTAACTGGGGTAGGCTCCAAAGTAAAATTGAGAAAGACAATAAGATTATAAAATGATGTAGAAACAAATGAGTGACTATAATTAAAAGCTTAAATGTTTGTCCAAAATCGAAGTAAGTTCAGCAGAACCATCGCAGCGATATTTATAAGTTTCATTTCCGTCCCATTTGCAATGCTCAGTTACAAGGCCGATAATATTATATCTATGAAACTATTCATTTTTTGATTGAGTAAAACTTATAACCGAAATTTAATTGACTTCGAAATCTAGTTTTGCTGTCATTAACATTTTATTGTTTGTTTCCTACAATGTTGTAAGTTTTGCTTAAGTATTGGTATTTTCTAATATGATGAAATGGAATGAAGTATATTCCCACTTCACTTTACGAATAAGCATCACGTTTTATTTATAAAATAAAGATAAAAAGTTAAACAAACAATATGAATTATGTGTCTCGATGACCATCGATTATCATTACACATAGAATATTAACATTTAATTAAGCACATAGATAATAAGTGCAAGAGTAAAAAATATAATGTAATAATGAATTTAAAAATAACAATGTTGCTATTGTTGAGAATCAAGTCCATATCTATATACATTTCTCGGAATTTCAAGGTCTTTAAGGCTTTACTGCCAAAGTTCAATGTTTCCGAGTCTTCGTGCACGCATGGTCTAAACTTGTAAGACTTATTTTGCATACCGTTTAACTTATTACATTTTAATAACTACATACCGTTTTCATTTTACATCATGCCCCATAAAGATTATGAGAAATATTAAAATCATTTGGCAACATATACGATAATATTTATGACATTTATAGATGTCTCTTAAAGTTCCTGCAATAAATCGTAAACAATATCAACTCGTTCGCGTAACATAACACAACACCTCCGAGACAAATAAGGAGTTAGCTCGCTAACTTTGGGTTTCCCATTTGCTAAGCGGATCTTCCGAACAACAGTGACAAATGATGTAACAAGCCGCCAACGTTAATGGAAATAACGTGAAAAAAATATGTAGATCTTTGATACACAAACTGTCATTTATTGATTGGTAATTCCACCAAGTAAGAGTGTGGAATATTTAGCTTTCAACATTTTTTGACCGTACTGACAACACCGCCACCGAACAAGTTTCGGCTTACGAAATAATTGGTAAACATTTTTTTCGCGCCACTGAACGGTCTTCACATGACAAGCAATAAAGGTCGTCGTGGATTAACATGATTTGATACACAGCCGCGACATATTCTCAAAACAGATAATTGAATCTTCACTTGATCCATATATTTAATGCAACATAACAAATAAGTTAGTAATAATATAAAATAAGTAATACTAAGTATAGAAAATATATTGTATATAGAGATTAAGTTCTATGTGTATTGACTTGTCATAAGAGCTCTTTAATTGCCTACGTGACCAATAAATACATTTAATTTCATTTCAATACAGCATTAAGCTTTAACAAAACATGCGGTGTAGACGATAAGCCATAATATATATAAGTCCACGACATACTGTATTAAATTAAAACAATAATTTTCGAAAAATTAAGGCAACAGATGACCATTCCTCATGCCCAACTGAATTTTATGCTTTATGACATTCTTTAAAAATTACGGTAACCCACTAAACTACTTTTTATTAGAAAACAGTTAATCCGTCACAAACTTTAACAATTTAAATATGTTATGCATAATATTGTATGGAAAAACCATTGTAAGTTTAAAAAATACGACGTTATCGGTATATTTGTGGTTGTTTTGTAAGTAAAATGAAACTACTCGACGACCTCAGTCTCAATTGACATATAATAGTGACAAACTTGTATTTGTCATTCAGTTAACAAGATCGCCAGGAAGTAATGTACCTGATGTACTGTACAACAACGATAGAGAGGCGTCAAGGCAATATACTTTTGTCCGAAACTAGAACGATTATATCCATTCACACGTTCGATTTGTTAAGTCTAAAATTACCGCAAATATTACGCTCAACAATGCATAACAATGAACACATTGATCCGATGTATAATAAAATGTCATTTCCTCAAATGCAACAAACATTGCCCATTGAAAATCGATTGTTAATAACCGCCGTTTTATTCACATTATTTGTACTTATATTCCTGCAACATCGTTTCCCTCTACGCAGTAAGTAGGTGTGTATTATTATTTAAACAAATTTTATGCATCCCCAATTTGATAGTAATTTAGAAACAATATGATTAAAATGTAATAAATTTCCAATGAATACAACTAATAGATATTATTATTAGACTTGTTACTACAAACATTGATTCTGTCACGATATCACTGAAATAAACCTACTAGCACTACCGGAAGCAGTGTATGTCGGCTATAGCAAAGCTACTTGTCATAAAATAATGATAGGTGTAAAAGCTTTTTTACAGAGTTTATATAGTGAACACTTCAATTGCAATAATTATAAAATGAAGTCATCCCGACGTCAATAACAGAAGAATCCGGCTAAGTAATCTATTTCATGGCCACTTTTTCTGCGGGTACAGAATACATGATCAAATTACCATATAATCGCACCAAAACATATCGATGACCAAATCGTCTTTAGATACACATACATTACACATTTTTTTAGGCTAGATAGCAACCGGCTCGTTTGATATTAAGCGTCTGCGAATCCTTCTTAGAATTTATTCGAGCGTGTATAATTTGATGCGAATAAAATTATGAAAGCATAATTCATGTATCTCATCATCGTCAATCAGTAGTCAAGCAGCTCCGAACCAGCAATTTGCATTGACACGAATCCCGTTAAATACAACCAATTGAGTTCAAGGACATGTATAAGCATCATGTCAGTGTCTGTGACCAGCGTGAACAATGAGTTATGTTGCGGCGCGTCCTCATGCAATCGCGTATAAAATATGATAATTGGACGCTCAATAACACGTCTTCTTACAGACAGTATAACGCGAAACTCTTTGCTCGTTCTTTATACATTAAACTAACACAAATCTTTGTCGGAAGCCATTGGCTTATTGAAAATCGATAAAAGACAAGTTAATAATTACATAGAAGCGAATATTTTTACGTGATACGAGGCAGAATCATAATATGTCCACTATAAATCAAACTGAATAAAAAGTGAAACCTAATATTTAAATCCGTTACCCATTGTGACATTTGCAGCATCGAAAATATTCCAAGAAGAGCATTGAAACAGGAATGCGCGCTTTCTCTTCTAAAAGAGAACAATCTAGTTATCGTTAGCTAATAATACTATGTATTGCGCCTATTGTTTGGGATTATGAAAGTTATTTCCAATCAACATACCAAACTAAAAATTAATCGACCCTCATGGTTACTACGAAAAAATTTAAACACTCAAATCTTAGATATGGAAATGAAAGACATGGTTAATTACACAACCATAGCAATTATATAATGGTTGCTGTACTACGTGCATGCCTTGTCTACTTATTTTAGCATGAAAGTTACAATGTTTTTCTATGAAGCAAGCGTCTGTGGATGGATGTCGTCAACGTCATCGTCCTAGTGCAATCTGCGCAGACGTAGCTGAGGGTCTAATGATTTCCGCGGTCATAATCTACCGTTATGGGCACGCATGACGAAGCGCATGCGTTGACTGTTGATGTGTAAAGATTATTTCTTGCGTAACTAGATCGTCTCGTAGGACCGAACGTGTTTCACAACTACACCTGTTGTTATGAGGCTAACAGTTTCGTCGTCTTATTTTTTGTCCCATTAAACTACAATGGTTGCACAGCTATGTTCCAATGTCCATTACGTACATGTTACATTAAAACGTTATAAAACGCATCTGCTGTGTTATAAAACATATATAAAATGCGTTGCATGAATTGCATAAGAGTTAATTTATATATGCAATTAATGTATTCATTACACAAATTAGTTGCAATGAATTTATAAAAAGTCTACCAATGTATGCGCTCATGCGTATGCTCAGTGGCACCTGTACATACCAATGTCGCTCTGGTATGATATATAAAATATATATTTAATATAAAGGTGGTTCTCACGGGGTCCGCGAACGTGTCCACGCACGTGCTGATAGCAATTACACATTGAATCATGTAGGCACATATCCGCAAACGAGCACGTGCCCGACAATGCGGTTCAAAGGAATAATTAATACAAAAACCATTATATTCCGTACCGAGATGATAATGTAGAACCGCGTGGTTTATCACTGCATAATTACACCCACTTAACCAATTCTTCCTTTAATACACCGAGAGGAATGCGTTGTGTCTTTTTACAAATATGTATAATTTATAGGAACTTGCATGATTCTATCAAATTTTGTTTTCGTTTTTGGTAGTCATTTCATAATATTGGCTTCTTTAAAATATAACCATGAAAAGCAAAAATATTAGTTGCGAGCTGTTGCTCGTTGTTAAAGCTAGCTTTGATGTGTAAGTGAGACGATAGTCCTGGAACCGGTTGTTCCCATTTGCCGAAAGGTTTTGCAAGCTTCCTCAAAGAGACTATTCTGCATCGAGTCTATAACGTACAGGTAGTAATAACATCTTATTTTAAAATAAGTCTTCACTTACATCATATTAAACTAAATATATTAAAGCACTCAGGTGTACTGCACATTTCGCAATTCACGCAAATACATCATCTAAGAATAAAACAACGGCAACTATTTGACCTTGCCACACAGCTATAAAAGTAAAATACATTAATGATACTAACTACCTAAAATGCTTATCCATCATGTTATCAGAGCAACAATGAGGACCGTGAAGCCGAAAGCAAAGTTAAAATTTATTATTGCATCAGAGGCCGACGAAACAAGACCACAAATAAAGAGAACACGGACCTTGAGAACCGTATCTGACAAAATCAATCGGACTCCGAATGAAACCTGACCTAAAATGTAATGTAAAATGTAATTGATGAACACCTCCGACAACCATTCTGATAAATAGTTCAAAATTGAGACGGAAAGGACTGAAGCTAAGTTGCAATATTTTTTAGCGTATATCAATATTGCTGGCTACACACAACAGTAAATGTGGATTACATCATTATAACAGTGACGAAATTGAATGATGGAAGGCAGAAAGTCGGTAATTTATCTCTGAAGATGACACAAGGAAGAGTTTTGCGAAGATTTCCATGCATATTATATTCGATAACACCACAGTACGAACGTTACAAAACACGCCCATTTGTTTGCTTGTTTTATGTTGACGTCTTTGTTTAAATATCTAAAGCAGGCTGTAGTTGCAGCAACGAACTCAAACATGGAGGCATTTTGCAACACCGACAGATACATATTTAAACACATCAGGACTTTGTTATTGCGCAAGTCAACTGACAAATACTATTTCCACGGCCTACCAATTGAATAACTCTTAATTGTACAATTAATTAATCGTGATCTATCCTTATAAAGACGTGCTTACGTTAATAGGAAACTAGTATATCAATGTAAATAGAAATGAGCGCGGCCGCATCAAACACAAAAGCAGATGAGGTAAATAGATGTGAACTGACGTAATACACGCTATTAAGTTATTCAACTTTCCGTTTCAATGCGTCCAGCACAAACGCATGAATTTAAATCGGCCATTAATAAAGAGTTGTAATGTGGCTGCGATGCGAAGGTTTTCTCCAAGGTTATTTCGATTCAAGGATGGTAGGGTGTATAAGTAATTTAAATAACGGAATTCCTCAGCATTGTCCATCAATGAAACACGTAAAGTTATACGATACATTTTCAAACAAGTTTGATCCACATAATAAAGACAGTATAATTGTTTATAAGGAGTTAATTAATGGGCAACCATATCAGAATAATTGAAATTAAAACAAAGAGCACGCGCTGCAAGTTGCAACACACGGACATAAAGATTAGACTCGTAACGGTAAAACAATCACCCCGAATGAATGAATCCAAAGTATTCAAGTACATTGAAATTTACAAATGCATTTGCATCATATTTAGTATTTGTTTGAATAGAGTTACTGCGCGATGAGAAGCATTTGTATGTCAAATAGAAAGTGGGCTAAATCTCAGACGCCTATTTAATGTAACCAAAATCAAATATACCTTCACTACGAAATGCAAGTTGCAGCCAGATATTTCTTCTCATTGCTGTCAATCAAATCTTAGCCATTTAGACTAGAAAGCTCCTGAATCATACATTCAATCGTAGAAACAAAAAACAACGAGTTTCTAGAAGAAGTCTTTGAACAGAAGCGATAATTCGTGCTCAATACATTAATAGTTTATATAGAATACTATTCTGTTCTGCAAAAATCCAAAAATCTTGTATCTAAAAATTTCCTATAGTCTGCTCTTTATCCTATAAATCCGCCAACATTGGATGGCAATTGTTCTTGCACATTTCAGATTTTGTAGAAAGAGATTCACAAACGAAAGAGCTTTCTTTATCTTTAAACATTTGCTGCGTACAAAACTTTACATTTACTGCGTAACGGTTAACCTTTCCACGTTTAAAATTGGAGTAACAGGAAAACCCTAATCGTCGCGTGGGTCGCAGATCATAGATGTGGAAAGTGAGATTATTATTTTGTTACAGATCACATCCCACGAGTGGCACATACCGCGGCCGTCTTTGTCGGGTAGTAGCGGAGCCGGCAGCATCAGCGACTCACGATCGCGCGGCGGCTCCGCCTCCAGCCAAGGTTCATCTAGCAACCACAGCACCCACGTAAGACGACCTTTTGAGCCATGCGTCACAATATAATCGACATCCACACATTTCCGCTTTAATTCATCATCTTTAATATAAGTTTTTGTCTAATTTTATAAATTCCAATGCGTTATTAATATGTTTACATTATGATACTACAGACGCTTTACAAGGTAAAAATGTTTATGTTGCAAGAACTAATTGTTAGAAGCAGATTAAAATAATTTAAAAGTTCAAGCACTAATTTTAATACTCTTTATCTGAGTAAAAACTCTGCATCTCTATACTTTTTTTTACTAATGGATGTTCACATACTACAAGTTACTTTATTTGACTAGTCAAATATTGAGTTTTTGTTTCTTTCATCATTAGGTTTTTGATTAGGTTATTCGGTAGATAAGTTCGCCTTTACTTATACGTGCAAAACTAATAAAGCCAAACCTATTATAAACATGTGCCATGCCCTTCACCAAATGCAAATTCTGGCAAAACTTGAAGTAGATACGAACTCCCACTACTTTTAATGCAATCATTAAGAATTTAGCCGTAGTTATTTCTAGGACTTCACGGCAAACGTAGAAAATAAAAGTGAATATTTGTAGGTACATTACTATCAATTTAAGGTATAACTTTCGATTCATTTTAAATTCGGCTAAGTCATCGTACGCAATTTTTTATTTTGGCCGTGACTTAGCAAAGCCCTTCTGGAAGTATGTAGTTATTTATAAAACAAATAAAAGTTACAAAGTGAACCAACTTTTTCGTATTGCAGTGACCAGTACTTTGCACGTCAATACAGCATTCCAAGCTGAAGATTGCTCAATTTAAAACTGACAACTCTTGCGAGATAAATCTCCAATTTTATATGCATTATGACTTACAGCAACCTGTATCTGATTATTATGAAATGACATCGTCGCGTATAGGGCGCTTTAAATAAAATTACATGTTAAATAAACATTTCATTACTAAGATCTAAAGTATAAAATAAATGTAAACAAAAAAAAAAGATTAATGCTCTTGAAAATATTGCATACTTACAATTAGTTACACGTTGGGTAATACAACTCTGGTGCGTAAAATCAACACTTCAATATTAATGTACATGCAAAGAGATTTATACGCTCCAATTCTTTCGATTTGCATGAATTGGTCCATATTGTAACTTTTACTCACGCGCAGGTTACAGTACTCGAACGAAAAAAAATTTTGTAATATCATTGGTATATTTTCAGAGCGTGTCATCGGGTTCGTTGTTATTGAACGCGGCGCATTTGGCTCGCATGAATGGGAAAACAAACGAAAGGAGTGATATTGGGGGCTACCACAACAGACTGAATGGTTATGAGCGCAAGTCGGCTTTGTGCGATTCAGTGGTAGCGATTCCCGAGGAGTCCCACGAGTCGGTGGACTGTGTGTGGAATGGGGTGAAGCGCGAGGCGGCGCGGGCGCAGGACGCGGCCTCGGTGGCCAGCTCGACGCACTTCACCGTGGTGAACGGCTACACCAAGCACCGGACCGGCAAGGAGCCCAAGTCTTGTTGCTGCGATCACTCGCATCAAATTACCGTCCTCGTCATATCCATGACCATTCTGTTCTCAGCGTGTATACTTGCTGCCATATGTTTCGTCGAAAGTGAGTATAATTTAAGCTTAAGGCTTACACTTATATTGATATGATAGTATATTGTAGGCACTATTAAGTTGAATTTCAAGGTAAAATAATAATTTTTGGTGCATGTATTATTATGAGAATCATTGGCAATAAAGTCTTCTTTTCAATAAAAACTTTGTGATCAATAGTTTACAAAACCCTGTTTCTAGCTCGATATAAAGTTTATCTGAAAAACGCTTAAGCCAACAAAAGAATATTCAATTTACATAATATTTAATGTGTGTTTTTGTTCACAGTGCGAATGCGCAAGGAAACCGGCATGTACAAATATTCATAAATCAACATAATTGGGATGTGGACAGAAGATGGAAAGTATTAATAATAAAATCTTAAGATTTTAGCTTTGTACTTGAAATATTTTATTGTTACACAATAGAGGTAATTGTACAATAGTTAAATCTCTTTGGTAAATGTAGCTTATTTAAATGTCAACTGGTAGTTAGACAAAATAATACAGTATAACCCAGTTTACTGTTAATTTAGGTAAAGTAGCGAAAATTGTACATTATTATTTATACAAGGTAGAACACAATGATAAAGAGGCCACAAAACTGTGATGTTCATGGTATTTTATTAATTAGCTTAATATTTCTACGGCCTCTAATTCATATTATACATATATTTAAATAAATGCATATATTTCTGACCATAACATTCAAAACAACGTGACAATAGTAAACAGATCTGAATGAGTATCATTCTATTATAAACTTGTCAAATATAAAACATCATAATACATAACAATAAAAATATATGTAGTAATATGGTAAGAAAAGTTGTGAGTTTTTATAGCAGATGAAAATTTGCATCTTTTTATAACGAATATGTAGACGATTTAGATAAAGTGTGGCAAATGTTTTGCTTTAACTTAGATTGTAAGTGTATTTAAATTGTTGTGTATGAACTGTGATAATGTTAACGAAAATAAAATTGTATTCTGACTAGGTTATGTTGTTTTTATTGTAAACTAGCGGTCTGGCCCGGCTTTGTCCGGGTGAAGATACTTATGAGTCCAGTCTACTTTAGAAACATAGGAGCTATTTGACTGATAACTGTTTTAAACACTTAAACTAAAATTTACTGTCGTACTTTAAACTTCAAATCCCATTCTTTTGAGTTTTAAATAGTATCGAATATATTTCAATTATTTGTATGCATGCATCCCACAGTAAAACTACATTTTATTAGGATAAAAAGTAGCCTATGTGTTAATCCTGTATGTCAGCTACCTCTATATGAAATTTCATCAAAATTGGTCGAGCGGTTTGAGCGTGAAGAGGTAACAAACACACAAACTTTCGCATTAATAATATTAGTAGGATAAGGTAGTTTAAAGCAAAGCTATTGTCTTCTACCTATCTACACAGTGAAGTACAAACTCGAGCTTGACTTCTATTAGTTTACTATTCTGTGCTATTTGCAGGGGCGTGCACTCCTTGTAGGCAGAAATGCAGTGCTTTACTTGCCATTCACAGATATTTTATTATAACGTTCGTACGTTTTAGATGACTCCGAGTAAAATTAATAGGCTGGAATCTAATAAATCACCTATGCACATTATGCATTTTTGGTTAGTAAGGTTTTATTTGTTTAAATAGAAATGTTTTGTGTTTCGCGGGGGCCATTTTGCTTTTTTTATGAGTTTTTGCATTGTTTACTATTTTATACTAGTATGTTTGTAAAAAAAAAATAGATTTCTTAACGGATTTTTCATTTTAACATTTGAAAGTGTGTACATTTAACAGTTTAATACGAAGTTTCGATATTAATTGTAGTCATTTGCTTTTACTAGTGTGTTTGTTTATTTTTTAAAATGTTATTTGATTGCGAGGTTTGTGTTAAAAATGTATGTTTATCAAATGAATGAATGAGGTGGCCGAAATCTTGCGTTTATTTACATCGGGATAGGTATAGTAATCTCAACTAACCGGAACCTTGAATATGTGAAAATTGAAAGCTGACTAGGTGAGTTTTTTTTATTTTACTTATTAGAATTTCTTCCGCCGCGACGATCGATCGCTGTTTTGTCTGCGTTGCCGTAGAAGATGGACATGAATAGTAGTACATCTAAGACTTGTTATGTTGGCATGGTTACCGACTTAGAGATCCGTCGCGTGGCTGTGGCTATGCTAAAAAACTATAAAAGAAAAAATTTTTGTGACCGAGTACTCCGCCGCATACCCAGTGTCATAATCCAGTGCACGCCGCTGGCTATTTGTCCATTTCCAACGTATGGAGTCAATGAAACATACACACGCCGGCAGAATTAGCGGAACACGCGTTAAATATTGAATTTCTTAGAAAATATTATAATAACTGAATGTTTTTATTTTTCAATATTCAAAATGAGGCAAAATTTATAACAAATTACTAAAATTGAGTAAAAAATACTTTTATTAATGACGCAAATGCAATTAAACGGAAATACAGTAAAATGAAATTTCTGTATTGTCAAATGTAATCGTGTATTTTAAAAACTTACAGAAATAATTTAAGAAAATTAATAATGCGTATTGCTACCACGGGCTCAGATAAGAGTCTGGATATGATCATTCATGCTTTTAATGACGTCATCAATCATTTTATGCGACAAATTCTCCCACTCTTGCACTAACATGAATTTTAATCCTTGGACGATCTTAGGGGCTTGGTTTCTTCTATTTATCTTTCTTCCGATAACGTCCCATTCGTTCTCTATGGGATTCATGTCTGGTGATCTTGCTGGGCAATCCATTTGCGCGATTTGGGCCTGATTTAAGTTGTCGCGATCCATTTGCGCTGTGTGGGGCCGCGCATTATCATGCATAAATAAAAAAATATTCGCTTATGGATGGTGCAAAAGACAATACATGGGACTCTAAGATCTCTGCGACGTATCTTTGTGCAGCTAAAGACCCATTTTCTATAAGTATTAACTCCGCGCGTGCTTCCAAACATATACCACCCCATACCAAAATTGACCCTCCGCCATAACACACCTCTTTCAGTAGTTTCCTCGATTAGCGTTCACCTCGATACCTCCAGATCCTCTCCCTTCCTTCTATGCAATTCACAACAAAA
This sequence comes from Hyles vespertilio, assembly GCA_009982885.2. Classification (NCBI taxonomy): domain Eukaryota; kingdom Metazoa; phylum Arthropoda; class Insecta; order Lepidoptera; family Sphingidae; genus Hyles; species Hyles vespertilio. Next base: position 21,894,166 of record CM042825.1, on the reverse strand, counting down.
CTGCTTTCATCACTAAACAAAACTCGGCTCCACTCATTTGTCCAGTCGCGGTGTTGATGAGCAAAAGCTTATCTGGCTACTTTATGTACCACCTCGAGTTTTGGAGCTTTTGACGGAACGTAAGACTTCAGTCCAACTTCATTTTTACGTGTTCTCACTGTACGCTCACTGATATTAACATCACGGACTTCTTGTGACATGTTTCGGGTCTGAATAGCCGTTTGAAGACGATTTCTCAAAGTTTTCAGCCGTATAAAATGACCATCCTGGGTACTGGTCCACCGTTTTCTGCCTTATCCTGGCATCCGCACATAAGAGCCTATGTGCCTCTAACGTTTAATGTTGAGAAAGACGACAGATACCGACACACCCAATGCGCGACTTACTGAATCCTACCCTTGACCATTTTCAATCATTGTTACCGCTCTGGCAACTTCAGTGGAAGGTAAGCCACTCATTTTATATCCTACAAGACAGGTACTCTAAAAACAATAACAATAAAATATCTTAAGTCACATAAAATGAAATTAAACAAAATTTTGTGAAACCACTTGAAAGTGAAAAAATCTTAAAAGCACTTGAGAGCGTATAATTAACGATAAAACTCTAAATATCCAAAAATCTTTTTGCATCATTTAATTTTTTAAAGGTGCTGAAATATAAAAACAACCATTTAAACAAACAGCAAACAAAATTTAAAAAAAAAACTAATTTTTGTGCGTGTTCCTCTAATTGTGCCGGCGTGTGTAGTTTATGTATGTATGTTGTAGTAAAGCTTATGATGTTCATAATGGTCGATTTCCGGTACCATGATATACCTATGTATGTATATGAAAAACCTGTAATTATTTATTTTAAGTTCAATATTAATGAGTCTGACAAGTTTCTCGTAGGTTCTGATATCACCGACGTAAGTATCAAGCCACACGACGCGACGCAGCGAAGCGAGGCGACGGTGCGCGGCGGCGCGACTGATAATGTGCATTCAACAAAAGAATCCTTTGTTCAGATCGGTCTAAGACGCGTTTCTCCAGTATTTATGGCCGCTTCTTTACTCTATGCGTAAGACGAAATACTGTAGTTTGATTTCACCTTAACGCGTTCGGAGTATAGGGTGCCACACATAATAATCCATCACCCCTCCCAGCCTCGTCCTTCAGGTGTAAGTGCGGCACGAAGCGCAACGTGCGAGATGGTACAGTAATTTGTAATTTTGTATGTATGTAGGATGCCACAACAACACCGCTTCTCCGCACCGCACCGCCACCGCATCGTGTGGTTTCGCTCTAAGACTAGTGGCTGAATATGGGGTGTTTCTTTAACTAATGCTTTGACTTATGTATGTATTATGATTTGAGAGGGGGGTCTATGTGAAATGGCCTTTTTCACAACGTTTTTTCTTGGTGATCTTTATTATTAGGTCTTCAAAAAAAATATATGTTGATCTACACTATAGGAGCATGTCCCCTTTTTTTCAGAATTCTTAAAAGTGTATTAAAAGTACTTGAAATAAAATTGCAAAGTGACCTCTGTTTTCGCATTTACAACGTTTTTTCTCTTAAACTATGATGATGCACTAGGATTATTTTATTATTATCAGGATATTAAGAAATGTAAGACGGATGGGACCTTCTTTTTATTTTTTCCAATTTCTGTCTCATTTATTTTTAACGAATTTTTTCACATTATCGATACTCTAAATCGCGAGCACGTCCCCGCTGTCGCCCAACAAATCAGTGCGGGGCGAACCACCGTGCTAAACGGACCTATGTCGCTTGTCTCCGCAATATCAAAGTAAATTGAATATTGCTATTTCGTTGGACATATTCATTGAGTACGGTTAGGGGCGGTCTAACCGTAGTGAATGATAAATTCACTAACGTACTTAACAGCAACCGTGGCGCAGTTGCCCGGATGGCTACTGTTAAACGAGTGGCCGCGGGTTCGATTCCGCATCGTAACAATTGTTTTTGTTTTTAAATTCATCTAACTCAAAATTTTATAGAAGAAACATTTCATTTTTTGCATTTTTGTAACATGTGTATTTTTACATTTTTGTATTTTAGATTTTTGAATATTTCGATTTTTGTTAATTATGAATAAACCCAAAAATTACTTAACCGACCGACTTAATCTTAAAATTCTTTCACCATTCGAATAACACATTATCCTGGAGTAACATTGGCTGTATATTTGGCTAAACGAGTTGAAATAAGGGTTGAAATGAAAAATAAAAACCGTTCGGATAATTTTTGTTAATATTTATTAGAGATGAAACGGATATCCGGTAACTATCCGGTATCCGGCCTATCCAGCCTATTTTCACTATCCGGCCGGATACCGGATAGTAGCGCACTATCCGGCCGGATACCGGATAATAAAATAAATAAATATACATGGTATATATCACTAGATGTTGAATTCTTTACGTTCTAAACTCGTCTATATCACGCTTTTCCGTCGGAATATTTTTTTTTCTTTGTTTTTTTTTTCCTTTCTCATTGTCTAATCTATTTATCTATATGTATCAAATTTCATCAAAATCGGTTTAGTAGTTTAGGCGTGATTACACTCGAACGCCCCCGAGTTGTGCCGATCACGCCGAACGCGTACGAATATTTCCGATCATGATCGCGCGTGCATATTCAAATCAAATTTTAACGCTATAAGCGGCCGAATATCCGGTAGCCGGATATCCGGCGCTCCGGCCTCGTAGCTAGCCGAATATCCGGTATCCGGTATCCGGCCGAATCACTATCCGTTTCATCCCTAATATTTATTAATATAAATTAAAAAATAAATCTTCAATAGTTTTTATTTTCGATTTAAACCCTTATTTCAACCCCTTCAGGTAAATATACAGGGTATATCAAGACTGCTACCGAAAACGAAGCCGGGTGGTAGTTTAAGCGACTTCAGACACAATGCAACAGAAAAAATGGCAATAAAAAGCGACAATTTTTTTTTGTTATTTTTTTTCTATGGCCATATTTGGGTGGTAAATACGTTTTTTTCCTAAAATAATAGTGTATACCCTTTTATTTATAAATACTCTAAGGTATAAATGAGTTTAAATTATTATTTTAGCAAAAACTAAGGATTTACCACCCAAAAATGACGATATTTAAAAAATCATAAAAAATAATTGTCGCGTTTCTATGCGAAATTTTTAATTGCATTGTGTTTGTAGCCACTAAAACTACCACCCGGCTTCGTTTTCGGTAGCAGTCTTGAGATACCCGATATAGCTTCTGTTATTCCCGGATAATCACCATTCGAAAAGCGAAAGATTTTTTAAATCGGTCCAGTAATTTTTGAGTTTATTCATTGTAAATAAAAATCCAAACATATAAATGTATCTATCCTCTTTATAATATTAGAAAAGAAAAACAAAAATACAAATATTAAAAATCTAAAATACAAAACACGCCAAAATACAAATGTTTCCTTCTTGTAATATTGGTATAGATAGAAGAAATAAACACAAAATCGAACTACAAGTGCGTGGACCGAACCCGCGTCTTCTCGTTTAACAGTCGGCGTTCGAGCGATTCCGCCACGGTAGCTGTAACGTATGTTAGTGAATTAAACATACACTACGGTCAGACCGCTCCTAACTGTACTCGATGGGAACATCAAGTGAAATAACACTACGAATATATCGTTCTGTCCGCAGCGAAACAATGAATGAATAGGTATTACGCAACGCGCTCGCTCGCACGTCGTGCGCCGGCATGCGCCGGTGCATGAGATTTGGTTCCGCCCGTTCGAGCAAGGTCATCGGCGTCTACCGTCCTCTTAAAGCAAGATCGTTACTTGATGTGAACCCCTTTAAGGAAAAAAATAAAAGTAAGTAGACTGGGGCCCTACTATACAGGGTATATCAAGACTGCTACCGAAAACGAAGCTGGGTGGTAGTATTAGTGATTTTAGACACAATGCAACTAAATTTTTTGCAAAAAATTGTAACTATTTTTTTTGTTATTTTTTTTTCTATCTTTGTATTAGGGTGGTAAATACATAGATTTTTCTTAAATAATACTGTACAACCTTTTATTTTTAAAGACGCTATGATACGCAAGGATTTAAATTATTATTTTAGCAAAAACTATAGATTTAACAACCAAACACGACGATATTTAAAAATAATAATAATAAAATTGCCGCGTTCCTTTGCGAAATTTTTAATTATATTTTGTGTGTAGCCACTAAAACTACCACCCGGCTTCGTTTTCGGTAGCAGTCTTGATATACCCGGTATAAATCCGAAATTCGAATCTTCGTGACGTTTTTCGTTTCGAAACCTACTCTGTAACACGAAATTCGAATCTTCGTATCGAAGAATGAATGAATCGATTTTTTTTTTATAATGGCCTGGCATCGTGGCGGCATTGCACCTAATGGTAAGTGCAAGTAATGGAAACAATTATGCCGGCCTGCTAAGGTGCCCCTTCCCACTACGGCGGAAGGACCCAGGATTGTAGGAAGGAGGGAACACGCTAGAAGGCAAATAATTCCACAGCCTGACGGTGCGGCATAAAAAAGAATTTGAGAACCGTTTGGTACGCGCCGCACGGTGGGCTGAAAATCGCGTTTCATAGATTTCATTCAAATTTTTTTTCCAATTTGACGGGTTTTTTAATTGGAATCTATTAAAACATGCTTGTTCATGATATCTTTTAAGTATGAAGACATAAATCACAGGAAAAGGTACACTTTCGTTTTTTTTTTAAAATTTTGTATGGAGAAAACCATAAAATAAGCTATATCTCGGCTGGCACAGGAATGGCCGTTATTTCCTCTCGCATGATTTTTGCTCTATTTTTTTGCAATTTTTTGATGTATCACACCACAGGGGGCAAAGCGCGGCTTGAAAAAAAAAAAACATATAAAAAAAAAAAACCGTTGCCTTCAATCTTGGTTGGCAAATTGAACCACATGTCTCTAAAAATAATAAATAGCGGTCACAAAACAACTTTATTGCTGGTTACCCTCCCAATTTCACAATAATAAATAATACGCGGCTTATATCAAAGATTTTTTGTTTTACCTGACTTGTTTATGACTCACAAATCGGTCTTGGATACTCGAACTTTTCCAAACAATGGATAAATTTTCACCTGCAAGTACTTACCTATTGTTTTGTTCCTAATTCACTTACTTAAGACCCAATAAATAAAAAAAGGAACTTTTCTCATTGTTATCTACTAACAAAATTCGGGAATGGTGCTCTCTAAATCTTCGAAAATCCTTATTACGAGCCTCTGATGCTTCTTCTGATAAACTACCAATTGGTACTATTGCGTTATTGGCAATGATATCCGAACCATGTACCAATAACTTATGGACAGTAGAAGGCATGTAGTACCAACTGTAGAATTCTACATACCGTTTTGCTGTATCCATGGAATACTCTTTGAATTTCTGCGTATTGATATACTCTTCACATGTAATGGCTTGTAAAAGAACAGCGAATCTATGGATCAATTCTTCGTCCAGACCTGTGATATTTGCGGTTTTTCTCGGGTTTTCAAAGAACTTCCTGGCTGTATTTCCATCATTCGTAGTTCCAGATCCTTGTTTTACTACATCTATCAATAAGTTAAGTTCTTCTTTAAATCCATCTTGTATTTGTTTTTTCCGCGACTCAAGTGCCAATTTTTCCTCTCCTTTCACGGCCCATTTCTTCAGGTCTTGCCTGTATGCAATGTGCAAAAGACATTCCATGCATTTAATGCGGGCGTGTAAAGGAGACAATCCGAATTTCAAGAGGTGTTCAGAGACAGGCCTTTTTATAACTTCATTTTAATTATTCATATCTGACGGCTTTGCTAAGCACAGATAGCACGTAGCACTAGATCGGGCATCAGTAATGTAAGTACAAACTTTGCCATCTATCATAGTCATCATTAATTTATGACAAATTTTTATTTCGTTACAGTCTGTAGTTGTTAGCAAATTGATCTGGTCTTCAATTTCCTTCAAATGTTCAGTAACCACAAGTTTATTTTCTTTAACAAAACTAAACTGCACTGGACGACAAAAATGTGTTGAACAGGGCTTTGGATTTTGCCATACGACTTCGTTACCATCGGTCAGCTTTAACGGAACTAACGAGGTCATGAAAACACTGGAATCATTATATTCGTCTTCTATTTTCTGTTTATACCTGCTCTGGTTCGATGCACCATCAAAACCCCACTTGGACATTAAAATAAGTTCTTTTCTATCGCCACATACAGGTACAATTTTCAAAATCCTTTTAACTGTTAAATCTAGAAGAGCCTGAAGGGAAATTTTGGCTGTTGTATCTGTAACTGTAATTGTCCCTTGTCAGGATAACACTGAGATTTAGCTTGCTGAATCTTATAGTATGATGAGTACAATTCCATCGCACCGTCCCGAATTGCTGTTTCCCTTAATGTTATACAGGGGCGTGCACTCCTTGTAGGCAGAAATGCAGTGCTTTACTTGCCATTCACAGATATTTTATTATAACGTTCGTACGTTTTAGATGACTTTAATTTATAGTAAATAAATGAATAAACAAAATATAATAACTTAAAAACGCCTAAATTTTATAATAGCACCTATTTGCAATCACACAAACATTATGGTTGCCACGCGAAAAGCAAGAGGCGCTGCAAAGCAAATTAATGTACCTAATCAACCAAGTCATGCCGCCGCGTCCCGCATTACATTTGTTTGCATGTGTGTAGTAATTTTGGTGTCCGTGCACAGTCGCAAACGCACACACCCATGAATATTGAAAGCCGCGACTCCTGCGGCAGGCCTCGGAAGTTCGGCAGTTGTCGGGAGTAATCGTAAATGTTCGTTGCCAATAATCCGAGTAAAATTAATAGGCAGGAATCTAATAAATCACCTATGCACATTATGCATTTTTGGTTAGTAAGGTTTTATTTGTTTAAATAGAAATGCTTTGTGTTTCGCGGGGCCCGAGGGCCATTTTGCTTTTTTTATGTGTTTTTGCGTTGTTTACTATTTTATACTAGTATGTTTGTGAAAAAATAGATTTCTTAAAAGATTTTCATTTTAACATTTGAAAGTGTGTACATTTAACAGTTTATTACTAAGTTTCGATATTAATTGTAGTCATTTGCTTTTACTAGTGTGTTTGTTTATTTTTTCAAATGTTATTTGATTGTGAGGTTTGTATTAAAAATGTATGTTTATCAAATGAATGAATGAGGTGGCCGAAATCTTACGTTTATTTACATCGGGATAGGTATAGTAATCTAAACTAACCGGAACCTTGAATATGTGAAAATTGAAAGGTGAGGTGGTATTGGTAGGTGAGTTTTTTTATTTTACTTATTAGAATTTCTTCCGCCGCGACGATCGATCGCTGTTTTGTCTGCGTTGCAGAAGATGGACATGAATAGTAGTACATCTAAGACTTGTTATGTTGGCATGGTTTCCGACTTAGAGATCCGTCGCGTGGCTTGGCTATGCTAAAAAACTATAAAAGAAAAAGTTTTTGTGACCGAGTACTCCGCCGCATACCCAGTGTCATAATCCTGTGCACGCCGCTGATGTTATATATTGCCACTTAGACAACTTTAATGATAAATATAGACCAAGTGCTTTCTCCGGTGTAAAACAGGCTTGGGGGCATGATTTTTTGGTAATTGCGTTAAACTTATCAGCAGCTTCTGGATGTTTTATCATATACTCAATAGCAGCAGCTATACTGTCCAAACCGTCTTGTCTCATTTTCGCACAGTAGCGTATGCAAGTTCACTGGACTCACATTCTATTTGACTTTCAGTCCCTTCTCTTCTTTTGCTTCATTTCTAAATCTTGAATAGTTTTCGTGGCAAACGCTTCTTACTTGTGTGTGGTGCACCGGACGAAGATGTGGAAGGGACTGGACTTTTCGAGGGTGATATGAGATTCGGATGTCCAACATCTGATGCCTTCGGTTCTGCAATGCAACTTGGCCAATCGATATCACACTGAAGCCAGTCCTCATAATGTTTCAAAAAAATCGTGAATATTAAGAAAGATGCCGAGAAAAAAAATAACTAACGTTACACATGCTACCCCGTAACATATTAAGCTAAAGTGATTGAACCTTACAACTGAACGGTAGACATTCAACAATAATAAGGCAGAGCTCATTATTTACTTATAAGTCGTGCGATTGTGTACATCACGCTCAGGGTACATAAAAAAGATATTAAATTAATACTGCCAACAGTCACATACATGGGTACTAACCCACACTTAGATACAAATCTTGTGTCGCGGGTATTAGAAAAATAATTATGGTTCGCGGAAATTATTTGTCTCGGGGCGGGAACCGAACCCGCGGTCTCTCATTTCACAGGCGGTTCTTACCAACTGCGCCACGGAGGCCGTCGGTGACTCATATGGGCTGGTTAGTTGCCATTAATGACCACCAAAATAGTTAACTGACCTTGTAATGTAAACCGTAATGACCTTGATAGGCAAAGCTGGAAGCGCAGGATCCGCCAAAACCCGCACGAAAACACTGTCACAGTTTGGTAGCACAAACCACTTTTTGGGCCGACTTCAAAAGAGGAGGTAATCAATTCGACTGATTTTTTTTTTTTTGTATGTTTGTTACGCGATTACACCGGCAATTGTGAACCGATTTTGAAAATTTCTTTTTGTCGGAAAGCATGATATACAGGGTTGGTCCCATTTAAAATTGGTGAAGACCTGATGAACATCTTAGGATCTGCCGACCAGAACTCCTCAAAATTAAACGGTCCAGCATTAATTCTTTTTGCGTTAGATGAAGTATAAGTATATTATTAAAAAGGGTGGGTGAAAATGGGAAAAGGGTGGGGGTGGGGGGTGAGGGGGTGGAAAATAGCTACAATTGTTAATACTCAATATCTCCGGCAGTTCTTAACCGACTTAAAAATAACTTTTTTGTCAAAGAGTATTATATGATAGGTAAGACCAAAAAAAATATTGTGAAGACCTGATGAATATCTTTGGACCTGAAGGGCAGAACTCCTCAAAATTGAACAGGACAGCAATAATTCTTTTACATTAGGTTCAGTATAAGTTTATTACTACAAGGGAGGGGGGGGGGGGTGGGAAAGGGGAAAGTAGATAGGGGCGTGGGAAGGGGGGGGGGATATGTACAAATATAAATACTAAATATCTGCGACAGTAAATAAATGATTTTAATAACTTTTCTTCGGAACGAATTATACATAATGTTGGTCATATAAATATGGTGATAATCTGATGAATAGGTACATATCTGGAGAGCAGACCTCCACAAAACTTTGCAGAAACGCAATGATTTTTCGTCCATTAGGTTAAGTATATGTATGTGTTTTATTAAAAAATAGGAAGTGAAGAAGGTGTAGAGGTGAGGGGGTAACGAATGAATACCACGCATAAGTGTACTCAATATCTCTAGCAGGTTGAGCCGATTTTAGTATTTTCTTTATCATAAAAACGAAATGACAGTGTAGCTTCCTTAAAAATCATAAAATATTAATTTTGTTTTTGAAATTATAAAGGATTACAATGGTTCATTTTTTATATACATTGATTCCAGTTTTCATTATATGATTACCTTTGGCATCATTACAATGCTTATGAAAACTAAAAAGTAATAAATAAAATCATTTAATTAAAAATTAAAAGACCGACTTCAATGTCCACTACAAAGTAATAAATAATATATATTTCATTGTGCTAGTAGTAGTAGTACACATTGATTAATTTTCTTATTGACTAGACTAGCCAACAAATCTTAAATACGTAGTAATATTTTGAAGGCGGGTCGCCAAGTGACGAACACGACGACCTACACAAAAAAATTAATTTGTGTAAAACATCCTAGCGTAAAACACGCAATATTAATTTGTCTTAATCTATATAAACTTACGCCATTTTCCCAGAAGGGGTATGCAGAGATTCTCCTGGTATAAACCAGGACACCCACGTTACGCCTTGCGTGTTTTGTCCCTCGGTGTGATTGGGGCGAGAGTCTATAGTGATATCGGGTGCAAATTCCAGTCCCTGTCCTGATAACTAATAGAAAAATCGCCCGTTCTTAATATATCAGCTCTTAATCAACATTGTTGAGTATCGGACTTATATACAATCGAGTGAAACATACAAACTTAACAACCCTTCCCTTTCTTATACTTTCCTCACTATGATTCCTATCACTGTTAAAGTAATTGTATATAAATATGCAAATTACTCCAATAAGTCAATGGTGTGGTCAATGGTGTACCCTGGAGTTGAAACCCTTGACCACTGTATCTTTGATCGTATGCAATACATTAAAATTAGACTACACATATGACACATATTAATTCTATTAAAATTTCAACAAATGTACACGTAGGATCAATATGTTAAATTAATTTGTTTCTAGTTTACATATGGACCTAACTGAGCGCCAACGATACATCTACAAGTAGGTAATATTCAACTGTGTTACATTACTTAAATTTGTTCTCGTTCGTCACTTGGCGACCCGCCTTCAAATATTACGTATTTAAGATTTGTTGGCTAGTCTAGTCAATAAGAAAATTAATCAATGTGTACTACTACTACTAGCACAATGAAATATATATTATTTATTACTTTGTAGTGCACATTGAAGTCGGTCTTTTAATTTTTAATTAAATTATTTTATTCTTTTACATTTCACATAACACAAGTTACATCAAAAGCTATCAAATTGGGTAATGTTCAAAGCATAGTGAAATTAATAAAATTTACTCAAAATAACTGAAAACGAATTTACAATAATATGCACACGACTAATACATGCACACGCGATCGCAATCCGAATTCAACTAATAAAAAATAAATTATTATTTTGATTCTTGAAAGATAAAGGCCTGTTCACATTAGATACAAAGCTTTCCTATTTGAGTTCATATAATTCATCTGAACAATTAGTATTACTACTGTATCAGCCCATATACGTGCCACTGCAGGGCACGGGGTCTCCAGTGCAGTAAATTAGTAGTTAGTGTTTATTGATTTCACTAATTTTATCTCAAATAAGTCTCATATGCAAATTCTATGCTATAATGGTAGACGACTAGGTATAAGAATTTAGAAGAAATTTGTATCACTTTAAAGTAACATTATTTTCAAAATACATTAAATAATGTTAAATACAATAATAAGCAAAGTAATAGGCAATTTGTAATTGACTGGATCGGCTGATGACATATTTAAATAATATTATAAGCTATTGAGCAAGTATCAGTATCAGTCCAATAATTTTTTAATTTTTTTTAACGTTACTTTTATATCGGAGTACTTAATCTAATTAAGTTATATCAAGTGTGTAGTGTGAACACACCTCAAGATGTCGGGCTTCTTTTGCAAAATGCTAAAAGTTACCGACAAAGAAATTGCCGCCTTTCGGCACGCACTCACAAACGGCGGCGGCGACCTCAAAGGAAGAATAATCGAGCCGCGTTGGATCCGACAAAGTACACTATGACCGGCGGCTTCCTTTGACTAATAGGGACGAATTGGGCCATCATTTTAAAATATTATTTTTATTAATCAGTGTCATCAGATTATTTTTTCAATGAATCTAAATTATTTAGAAAATTTAATGTTATGTGGGTATTATCAAAACTTGTCTAATTATAATTAAATTCGCAATCTTACATGATTTAAGCGATAACCAGTGTGATTTCTTGGTATCTTTCAGTTTGGTTTGTGACACTAAGGATAATAATGACAAACAAAATAGTCAATCCATTCACGATGCAACTGCACCTAAAGTTTATCGGTCTTATTACAAAAAGCGAAATAAACCTTGGTTTAAACCTAGTCTAGCAAAACCAGTCTAATCTGCAGAACCATGGTTTAATTTTACTGGTATTACAAAACATAAATAAACCATGGTTTCCTTGGTTCATTCTTTTGAACCGTAGTTTATACACCAACCACAGATTAATACAAATAATATTCGTTCAACATGATATCATTCCATCGCAACGTTCCATATCCACAGAAAAGAATACGTTTTAATAAAATTTTAATGATTAAATAATGTTTAGGGCGTATTGAACCTATTGAGGGTTGGACGTTTTGCTAGAATGTCAATATTGGTTGGTATATCGATTATAATTATTATTTTTTTTCAATTGGTTCATATTATATTAGCTAGTCACACATCCAAACACGTGTGATGGAACGTAACATTCTGGCGCGTTACAAGAAACCATAACAATAAACAAAACTATCGCGAGTTAAATAAGTTCATTTAGCATTGGAATGCATTTACTATTTAGTAAACGAAGTATGTGAAGTGAAGTGATATAAAATAATTGTCGCTTAGGTAATTACATAGTAATCTAATTTAATAATATCGTGTTGTGGTGGACCTACAAAATGAAAAATGGTCTATGAATTTGAGTAGTGAGAAAAAAGTGAGTAAACCAACATTATTATATGGATTACATTGCAAAATGTTTGGGAAACTTATCCTTATGCGTAAATTTTTATCGGAAAAAATTAAAACAGGGTTTGACGCGTAGACGTATTTTGTTGGGCCGACATGACGTTTTTAATCGCTCAAAGGCTTCAAAATCCTTAATAACGAACAAATTCATCATATTAATATCAATTTTAGAGTAAAAGTAACATAATACGATGAAATAGACACTAAATCCAAGAGAAATAGTTGAAAGTTTACGATTTAGACCACCGTTAAACTAGGGGGCGGTCAGGTTTAGCGATAAACCATAAAAAAGGCCATGGTTTATCGTTAAACCACTTTTTGTAATATGAATTTCATATAAGCCATAGTTTATTGCGATTTAAACTAAAGTTTTTAGATAAACCACGTTTTGTAATAAGGCGGATAATGTTGTTAATTTATTGACGCTTAAATCTAAGTACGTCCCTGTTTAACTGATTGATTTATTAGAAATGAAACAAAAAATATCTTTTTTGAAGTTAGAGAAGGATAAATTATAAGAGTTCATGACCTTACCCATGTGTAAACAGCGGTTAAAGCGAAGTTTAAGAAAGTTTTGATGCTGTTAAAAATGGTTTTCGTGGTATATTTTCGTTAACCGTTCAATTAACGACGAAACGAAAAAATACGTATGTGTTTAAATCTTGTTCTTCATCCATTCCAACTGATTTAATGCGAAAAAGTGGTGATTAAACTTAAAACTTTAAACGGTCATAACTTCAAAACGGATAGGTATTTCCAAATATTATTTTTTTATTACGATATTAATATTATGCCCTTGTATCCAACTGAGCAAGTGCGCCATTTATTTGCGCTCCTGTATAGTGAAAGGAAGTCACTGTACTTACCCGTGTTTTTCAAAATCATAAACAAGTCTAAGTAAGTTGCTAAACTTTCCATTTCCGTGTTTATAATCGATGTTTACACAAGCACAAATCGAGGTAAACTGAAAAATTACAGCAAACAAATGTCTATTTATACTTCTTAAATAAATAACAAAATCATTAGGTACCTGTGCCATTATAATGACCCATCATAATTACGCAGCTGCCTTTTTTTATTTATTGGGTCTTACATAAGTGAATTAGGAACAAAACAATAGGTAAGTACTTGCAGGTGAAAATTTATCCATCGTTTGGAAAAGTTCGAGTATCCAAGACCGATTTGTGTGTCATAAACAAGTCAGGTAAAAAAAATTCTTTGATATAAGCCGCGTATTATTTATTATTGTGAAATTGGGAGGGTTAACCAGCAATAAAGTTGTTTTGTGACCGCTATTTATTATTTTTAGAGACATGTGGTTCAAATTTGCCAAACAAGATTGAAGTCAACGGAAATATATATATTTTTTAATATGTTTTTTTTTCTCAAAAGCCGCGCTTTGCCCCCTGTAGTGTGTTACATCAAAAAATTGCAAAAAAATAGAGCAAAAATCATGCGAGAGGAAATAACGGCCATTCCTGTGCCAGCCGAGATATAGCTTATTTTATGGTTTTCTCCATACAACATTTTTGAAAAAAAAAATCGAAAGTGTACCTTTTCCTGTGATTTATGTCTTCATACTTAAAAGATATCATGAACAAGCATGTTTTAATAGATTCCAATTAAAAAACCCGTCAAATTGGAAAAAAAAATTGAATGTCTATGAAACGCGATTTTCAGCCCACCGTGCGGCGGGACGGTGTGGACCGTCACGCCATGGCTTCGCAAGCCAGCACGTGTGGTTCTGGTTAGGAATGGAGAGGAGGGGATCAAGTTGAACAATTCTTCGGAGCACTCACCGTGATACAGGCGGTAGAACACGCTTAGAGAGGCAACATCCCTCCGGAGTTGTAGCGACTCCAGGCTGCTCGTAACGTCTGCATCATTCACAATGCGGATGGCCCGCCGCTGCAATCCATTCAAGGCATCGAGCAGGTACTGGGCGGATCCATCCCAGAAGTGCGAGCAGTACTCCATACCCGGCCGGACCTGCGCTTTATTTAAGCGACAAAGCTGACCGGGCGTGAAAAACCGACGCACCCCGTTCAGGACTCCAACCCTGCGTGATGTGGCAGTTATTACGCCCTCGATGTGATTCCTTGGATTGAGATCACAGCGGATATCCACACCAAGGATATTTACATAGGTCATTCCGCATTGAGAGGGGAGCACCCTGAAGAACAGGGAGGGGAGAGAACGGGGATTTTTTGCACGTGAACGCACACACCTGGGTTTTCTTGATATTGAACTCAACCATATTCCTGGAACCCCATGTAGAAATGAGATCCAAGGTCCGGTTGAGCTCAATGACAAGATCTTCGCGTCCCCTCACAGTTTGGACCCGGCAACCCGGAGGCCCGCAGTGGTATCCGCCGAAGGACCGCTGAAGGACCTGCTCTGGTTGGTTGCACTGTCATGGTAGAAAGGATGGGATTGGTGAAGAGGCAACGAGGAGCTTAAGTTCGGGCACTAAGAAGGCCGAATGGGCACCGGCACGAAAGGGTCGGCAGGAAGCGAATTGATCCGCCGGAGTGAAGGGCCCCCGTACCCTCCCGGGATGGGCCGCCGGGACCCCACTTTCGGTCACCAACCGGCACGACGGACCCACTCAAGATTATGCGCGGCATGGTGAGGCAGCCTCTCGAGGTGGTTAGCCCCGATTGGGCCCCTGTACTATACCGCGGGCGGCCAGCGGACAACCGTTTCTACGGGTCTCCCTGGCCGGCGGATCAACGTTCCTCCCTTCGACAAAGAACCGAAAATACCCACACAGTACAACCTCATGCCCGGACTCAAGACCCTCGAAGAAACCGGAAAACCATTGGCTGATCCCGGAACGCGATCCCCTTACGGAGATCACTATGGCGGTCTTTACGCCTCATGGACGGTGGGTCGCTACCCGGGCGGACACATAAGTCCTACCAGGCTACCACCACTAACGGTGTCACTCATTTGGCACTACCCAGGGTCACGTGTAGGGAATCTAGAGTCAAAGCCTACGGACGCGAGTGACGTTAACCCCCAATATATCGGCAATCCGAACATTTACTATATTCATCCGAAACGAAGTTCGAAACTTCGGACGAACGAAGTTTGTGACGATACGAATGTACCTACTCTGTAAATGTTCGTATTGCCGATATATTGGAATCATTCATTCTTCGATCCGAAGATTCGAATTTCGTGTTACAGAGTAGGTTTCGAAACGAAAAACGTCACGAAGTTTCGAACTTCGTTTCGGATTTATATAGTAGGGCCCCTATACTAGTAAAAAGAAAATAGGTGAACTTATATACATATATATTGATATGCTCGCAATATTATATGAATAGGGAGACGAGCATGCTGTGCGGCTGATGGTAAGCGATACGATCGCTCATGAAACTGTAGGCAAACCAAACAGCACCTTGAATTACTGCGCTCGCCATCCTGAGACTAAAATGTTTAGTCTCAATATGTCCAGTAGTTACTCTGGCTATAATGTCCTTTAAAATGAAACACAGCAGTGAATTTACACTTCTGCTTGGCGGGAGAAATAGACTTTGCGGTGGTACCTATCCAGGTGGCCTCCCATATAAGAGAGATATACCACGAGTCCAATTCTCCAACTGTATTATAATCCAATTATTAAAATACTATTATAGTTAACTTATAAAAGGACGGGCAAGTTTAGTAATCACATAAATTAACTTTAACATCATCTTGAAGGGTATATTGTACATCATACCAACTGGTGGCATAGTCAAACAGGTTCATCAAGTCGATTTTTTATATATTATTGACAAGATTTTTCACCAACTATGACATTTATTTATCATGGGTTTGTAATCGTAAACATTTAGTACAAAATAATAAAAACAAAAAAAAATTAATGCATCAAACAAACCGATTAAAAAATTAATAATATTACTACAGTAGAACCCGTTAAATACGATCACGCTTAAAACGATTTCTCGCATAATACGCCATTTTGCGTAAGTCCCTGCGACATGTTTTCATATATTTCTTTAACGCTTAATACGATTCGTCATCTCGTTTAATTACACGCCTAATACGCGTTTTTGTTTGAGTCCCTAAGAAATCGTCTTAAAGGGGTTTTACTGTATATATTTTTTTATTATCCAACAGTCACATCCATAATCCAGCAAACTTTATAATTATAGTACTACATATGCAGCTAGCATATGTCTCCACACTATCAATCCATCATCACTCGCAAAATGTAGTTTTGTATACTGCATACTGAGTACCTACTCAGTGGATACCTATCCACAACTGTAGTTAACTAGAATAAAAACTTACCTCAACTTCTTCTAGAGTCTGAGTCCATCTGTAGTGTTCTAGATCGCAGCCATTACCAGCGTTAGGTTTCAATTTGCCCTTTTCTTTAGGATCATCATCTTCTTCAGGTTCAGCTGATTGCTCATCACCACTGTCGCCGCTGCCAACTTCAGATTCTAGTTAAAAACAAGAGGATAAATTATAAGAATTTAGTATTAAGAGCGTTTTAATTCTAATATTCAATTGAAATGTAACTTATCATTTATATATTGGTAATATAATATCATAAAAATATTTTATTTGCATTATAAGTAGACAAATATTACTGTGCAAGTAATAAAGAATACAAATTTAGATACTAATCATATTTTCGTTATTATTACATTGTTAAGTTGCATTCAAATCAGTGTTCAATCAGTAGACACTATGGACGTTTTATTAATCAGTTCGTGTTCGAACACATGAATAGAGTTAGGGGCCTTACAACCCCTTACAATCACGAAATATATTTAATTTTATATTACAATACATAACATAATTTAGCCTCGGAATTACATCCCATTATATTATCTGAAACATAATTTATACTCACTACAAAATCTTTGTGGGTAATAAAAAAATATATATTTTACTACCAAAGTACTAAGATGTGGCAATCGCAGTCCGCGCGTGGCTATTTTTAGTTTTTACTACGCACGGCAAAAATCGACTGCAGCCAGGCCGGAGCGACGAGCGATACGTCCTCCCTCTAGAAGGCCTTGCGGCAGTCTGATTTGATGCAGGTCGGACAGCATGTTTTATAGTGGTTTTTAAAATATTTGTAGAAAACATGAAAACTAATTTTGTTGAGATATGAAAATGGTAATTTATTGATAATATGTTCTTCTATTATGCAATTGTTATAAAAAATTATATACGATAAGTTTTTTTTTTTTATTTTATCATGCGATCAATCTTTAAGATTATACGCAGATGAGGTGTATTATTTTTGACGTTTATGACGCAGCTCCCACTGGTGCTGGACCATTTCTTTTCTGGATTGTGAATCCTGGTTAATCTTGGTCAAATACATCCCGACGCTTTTTGAGTCGGCGTATGGGATAGTGAGTTGACCCGCTAGAGGGTTCGGATGCTTTTCTAGTCTTGATTTGTATCTATCTCCATGAGAATCTACTTCCTTCCTTCCTTCACCATGGGCATGTCAAGATTTTCATGGACTTCTGTAATTCTGGTAAACCATGGCGCGTTTGATATATGTTTAAGGATGTAGTTTTTGTACTC
Organism: Hyles vespertilio; assembly: GCA_009982885.2. Taxonomy (NCBI): domain Eukaryota; kingdom Metazoa; phylum Arthropoda; class Insecta; order Lepidoptera; family Sphingidae; genus Hyles; species Hyles vespertilio. The sequence continues at coordinate 21,876,147 of CM042825.1, read as the reverse complement.
TTTGGATGACCATTATGTTGGAGGCGCAAGCTGATCCCCATAATTGTATCCCATATGTCCAAACAGGCTTCAGGATTGTTTTGTACACAAGCAACTTATTATCGACTGATAGTTTTGAATTCCGTTTTAGTAGCCAGTAGAGGCACTTATACTTCATGTTAATTTCATCTCGTTTAGTTTTGATATGTTTTTGCCAGGTAAGTGCGGTCCAAGTGCATCCCTAGGTATCTTACTGTGTTGTGGTGTAAGAGTTGAGTGCCATTTAGAGTCACTGGTGGGCAATCCTCCGTGCGCAGTGTGAATGTTATGTACGATAAACTGGTGAAAAAAAAAATGATCTTGACGAGAGTTTCTGAATAATTTCGCATTGTTTAAATTTTTATTTTTCAGGAACTAAACACAAAAAGATTATTTTTCCTCAGCAAAATCCTTCCATAAGTGTCTTATTAGTCTGATAATATTTTTATTTTCATCTTATATTTAGTGATTTCGGTTATCTTAAGCTTCTAAATTGCCATTTAAAGCCTAAATAACGAAACTTGCGTTCAGTAATCCTTATAGTACTCACAAATTACCCATCAATCTATAATGTTTTCCACCAAAATCTCTAGATGACAACCTTTCCTAAAATTATTGTAGTACTAATTATTTTTCCTTTAAATTGTTTATTGGTGGCTATTAACTCGTTTGAAAAGCCATTTTTTAAGCCAAAAAGCGCGCGAAAGGTGTAAACGCTCTTAAATTGACTAAACCATAATCAACAAAAAAATTAATAGCAATATTGTATGCATCACGGTGGTCCTTGACAAGTGTGTTTTTGAATTTCTGTGTTGCTTGTGGCTCCAATAAAACCAAGTTTGAAGTAGTAGAATCACGCTGTAGTCATTTTGAACTACAAGAGGTATGCGCAAGCTTAACTGGAATGGAAGAAAGGTAATAAAAAGCTATTAATATATTCTAATTATAAGATCTCACACCACAATTTCGTATTGGTTAATGGGCTACATAAAAATGTTTATGCCTATAAAGATTTCTCATTATTTCTAGGTCATTAAGATTGGAATGCTTGTTAGTTGTAGCCTCTGTAGGCCACACAATTATTTTGATTGAACCCAAGGCCATCATATTTAAAATAGTAGGCCATATTCACGTAACCTGTTAAATTTATTTACTGTATTTAATTAAATCGATGGCTCCAATGAACACTCCTCTAACTTAAATTTTAAAATTTTCGTTTTTCACGTGAAATGCTTTACTATTTAGCATAGTGGGAGGGTTTTCAGATTTGCATAACGCTAACTATAAGTACATATAGTTAGTGTTATGTAAATCTGAAATCTTTTTGCTATTTATTGCTGACTAGTAAAGCATTTTACGCGAAGAACGAAATTTTTAAAAATTTTAAGTTAGAGGAGTGTTTATTGGAGTCATTGAAATAAAAATAAATTCAAAATAACAATAATAAACGGACTTTTTGTAATTAATCAAAAATATAAAAAAAAAAAACTAATCTTTAATAAATAGGTTCCTACATTTTCAAGGTTGTGCCAGCTGGAGTACTGTAAGATGAGGGCTATTTCCATTCACAGTACGAACTTAGGAAATAAAATCGCGTTGCGCAGGTCCTTCCTTGCAAGATGGGGAAATTAAAGAAGAATGCCCATTTTAGTATGATACTTAGTATCGGTGTGAAGATTTTTGTCCCTCGATGAAACCTACTTTTTGTGTAGAGAAGAATATATTCTTTCAATAAATATAAAGATAATTGTGACCCAGGCTCGAAGTTCTGGGAGAAATAACTACAGGTCCAAAAAAAAAAATATAAATTGCCTTCGGCTCTGTGAACAATATGTAAAAACTAAAATGTGACGATAATAATTTTATTTTATAAAAATATGTCAACCGGGATAAAACAGGAAAATGTTAAAGAACAACCATAAAACTGCTACAGTAAAAAAGCAGTATTATCGGGAACTTCGATATTCTTACCGATATTATGAATGGGCATTCTCCTTTTAAGCAGTATTGGTATCGGAATCTACGATATTTTTACCGATACTATGAATATATTTAAGCAGGTATACCGATTTTAAAACTAAACAAATACAAGATAAAGTCCGTAAATCAAATGATTAGATTTATTTCTCTTTACACAGCTACACATTTTTCTAGTGAATGTTGAAACACACCTATCTCAGGTGTTTTTAGAGTGTAGGCCTCGGCTTGCGGCACCCTGATGCCCCATAAAAGTATAGGAGGGTCTTGCAAACTAGTTGTCTCTATATGAATTTTAATTTCGGCCCATCAGCATGCTATCATTATACTTGTTTATTTCAACCAGCTAGATAGGTAGAGGCGCCGGAGAAAAAGTTGAGAATGACAATTTTTCACCTGTACGACTGAAAACGGTTGGACACCCCTGCTCCATGTCAAAAACTACAGGGCCGATTTTGATAAAACTTCCACTGCATCTAATTGAACTATGTATAATCCAACTCAAAAACATTTTTTTGCGATCCACCTTATAATTTTTGAGATATACATGGGCAACATCACACACACTTTTGAATTTAGCACACATGTTCATATGCTGATATAGACATCATATTCAAACACTGTGCAATTCTGTAAAAATTAAATACATATGGGTCAAATTGAAAATCTCGTTTTTTTTGAAGTTGATTTATACTAGGGTATTTAGTTTAGTGCTTGACATAATGTACAAATTTTATTTATCTTAGAATTGTATAAGATTTGTTGTTAAAAAAACCTTCAATTTATATTCAAATCTTCCCGCAGATGAACAACTTCTAAGCCAATGTGCATTCAAATTGTCTAACTGTAAATTTAATATCAACTCCAAAAAAATATGGATCATTAAACATCAATATGTCAATAGGAATAAAATTTACTCACTATTATTTTATTTTTCTCAATGTCTTCCTGCAGTTTGTCAGCTTCCTGATCAGTAAGCTCAGTGACTGAAGCGGGCTCAAAGTCTTGTGCGAGGCGCTCCTGCTCCTTTTTCTGTTGAATTTCCTTCAGTCTTCTCTCTGCTTCTTCTTTTTCTTTTTTTGCCTTGTCAGCTTCATCCTTTGCTTTCTTTGCATGTGTTTGGAATGTATTTTTTACAACCTGAAAGTTATATGGTGATAATTGTCATTAAAATTCAAATTCTTGCTGAAGATATTTAAAGTAGTAACTTTGTAGAAGAGTACTACTACATCACCTCTTCTTAGTTGGTGCTTGTTATTTTAAGTGGCTTTATTCTGCCAAATAATTAATATTGTTAATATGAGGGAACCCAACAGTTTTTTTTTAAATTATCCAATAAAATATATTTAAAACTAAGTGCAAAAATTTCATCAGCACTGTATGTCACCTAACAGCACATAACTCTTTAATATGAGAATACACAATATTACATACCATAAAATAAATAAATAAAAGGTAGTTACCTGCTCCCATTCCCCTTGCTGACCACCAACAAAAAAGTCTGTTTTTCTTGCCAGGAAGCTTACTATTGTATTTAATAACTGAAATTAATGAGATACATTTGTATGAACACAACACATGTTATTTCATCATTTACATATATATGTAATATCTGTGGTAAATTTGTATAATAATTATACAAAACAATATGCTTTAAAAAAGTTCAAGTAACATGGTACATTTAACAAACGATTTCTGTATTGTTTATAACAAAAGCGTTTAATTCTGAATAATATTAGAAGTAGTGAACAATTAATGAGTTATTGCCTTGTTTTATTGAAGCTATGCCTGAGTAATGAATAAATTTAAGCTAAGTAGCTTTGGATAGTGGGAATTTTAAACCAGTAAAAATGAGATGGAATAAGTAACATCAATACACTAATTTGGACAAAGATCAATTCAAGCAATTTCTGCAACCTTCGAGAAACTGTTGATGGACAATGTGATCAATAACCGCCGCATGCTAAGAATTTATTGGAAATACCAAAAAATGGTTATGACTAACGCCAAAATATATGATTGTGCGTTCTTTATAAAGAATTCACACAAAGGAAATGTTTTAAGGGTTATACTTCGAGAAAAACTTACATCTTTTACGCCGCCTTCGTGCTGCTGTGCCATAGCAAGAAGCATGGAATCAAATCTTTCAGGGTCGTTAGCCATTATACCGACTTAATTAACAACACTCGGATAAAACTGTTTTAATACAATATTGAAATTCCGTACGACAGTCTCTTTCAACCAGGCTATTTTTCAAACAATTCACGGACCTGTACAATATCGTGATAATATGCACAGACGAGTAATGCGAGTATCACGATCAGTAAATGAAATGGTAACTAGCGCCATCTGTGAATCTTATTACAGTCTGATAAAATACTATTTACGAAATAGGGATGTCTACTGTGATGTCTACTGTCATAGGCCAAAATGGACCATAAACGGGTACAGTTATGCACCGTTATCAAAATATTGTATAAATTATTAAAATTAAAATGCATTTTGCATTTATTTTTAAATTCGAATAAAAAAGAAATAGTTTTTTTTTAATAATTTTGATCGTATGACTTCGTTTAGATGCAGACTTCGTTGACCAGTTGATGAACACATTGAAGAAGGCTCCAAGCATTACCTTCGCTTGACCAGCCCCGAGTCCTTGCAAAAGAACACCGTTACCTGCCCATAATGTTTCGCGACGCTATTGAAATTAAAAGCATCAAAATTTCAATAGAGAAAAATCGGAACCAAAACAGACCAACTGCCAGACCTCAAGACTCAATGGGCTCATTATGCATAGATCGGAACAGTAATAGGGATTTTTTACAGGATGTTTTTGATGGGATCTCACGTCTTTTTGTAGAGTCCTACTTTTTTCTTCCTTTTCGGGATTTTTTACTTATAGAATATCAATAACGATTTTCTTAAAGCCTCTTTCTTATGGTCTTTTCTAATTTTTGTGGGTTGTGAGTTTTTTTAATAGTGTTCATTCTTTCATGGTAATTGATAATTTCGAGCTATTTAGACTATTTATCTGCAAGTTTTTCTTCGTCATATTTTTCTAGAGGAATGTTGTACAGTTCCATGGGCTGAATACACCCTTTCCCTCTCTAAACGCCCCTCCTGTTATGCCTCATACATATATAGATACCTATCTACAACTATTACTCCATTATATAAGGGTACATTGATTCATTAACTGCAAAAGTAACTTTGTAATTCTATACATTTATATTACTTTATTCACGCAGTTGGTGTATCTAGATAAATAGACAGAAATTATGAAATGTTTAAGTTTTCCCTAGATTTGGACACTAAACACTCAATATACAGGGTGGACAAGAAAACGGCGCACCTGCCAATATACATTATAGTATATGGTGAAGGAATCTTAATTAAGACGGATTTGTATGGTGCTAGCGAATATTAAGAAAGATGCCGAGAAAAAAAAAACTAACGTTACACATGCTACCCCTTAACATGTTAAGCTAAAGTGATTGAACCTTACAACTGAACGGTAGATATTCAACAATAAATAAGCAGAGCTCATTATTTACTTATAAGTCGATTGTGTACATCACGCTCAGGGTACATAAAAAAGATATTAAATTAATACTGCCAACAGTCACATACATGGGTACTAACCCCACACTAAGATACAAATCTTGTGTCACGGGTATTAGAAAAATAATTATGGTTCACGGAAATTATTTGTCTCGGGGTGGGAACCGAACCCGCGGTCTCTCATTTCACAGGCGGTTCTTACCAACTGCGCCACGGAGGCCGTCGGTGACTCATATGGGCTGGTTAGTTGTCATTAATGACCACCAAAATAGTTAACTGACCTTGTAATGTAAACCGTAATGACCTTGATAGGCAAAGCTGGAAGCGCAGGATCCGCCAAAACCCGCACGAAAACACTGTCACAGTTTGGTAGCACAAATCACTTTTTCTTTTACATTTCACATAACACAAGTTACATCAAAAGCTATCAAATTGGGTAATGTTCAAAGCATAGTGAAATTAATAAAATTTACTCAAAATAACTGAAAACGAATTTACAATAATATGCACACGACTAATACATGCACACGCGATCGCAATCCGAATTCAACTAATAAAAAATAAATTATTATTTTGATTCTTAAAAGATAAAGGCCTGTTCACATTAGATACAAAGCTTTCCTATTTGAGTTTATAATAATTCTATTTATGTTTATTTTGTATTTTTATAATTCTATTTTTGTTTATGCTATTTTGATCTGAATGCAGATTTACTCAACAAACTCGACCGTCTTCTAAATAACTGCATTCGATTTGTTTTTAATCTTCGCAAGTTTGACCATATCTCTTCCTACCGATCGCAGTTAAAATGGCTTCCCATCCGGCAGCGCCGTTCGTTGCGTGCCCTCACTACCCTTTTCTCTATTCTAAAGTCTCCTTCCCCTCCTTCTTATCTGTCTCCGCAATTCATTTACCTCAGTGATACTCACTCTAGAAATCTGCGCTCGTCTAGCAATCTCCTTCTAAAATGTCCCCCTCATAGTTCTGACTTCCTTCACTCTTCCTTTACTATCCAATCCATTCTTCTCTGGAATGCACTCCCACTCGAAATCAGGTCGTGCACAACACGGCAGGCTTTCAAGATTAAGGTTCGACAATTACTCCTCGCCGAAGTAGCAGATTCTCACCACTAATGTAGGTATTTATTTATTTACTTGTTTATATATATGTATGTGTGTGTATATATATATATATATATATTTATATTATATGTATGTATGTATGTGTAGGTATATATATAATTGTATTGGTAAATAATAATAATTAAATAGATATATATTCGTATAAATATTATTATTTATTTATGTTTATAAATATATATTCTCTTCTCATTTATTTCCTTATAAATTAATAAGCACCTGCTTCCGTCTCTCTGCACTACCTTAAGGTTGGCTGGTAGAAAATGCCCTTAGGCATTAAGTCCGCCTGTACTATTAATATGTACAAAGTGTTTAAATAAAATAAAATAATTCATCTGAACAATTAGTATGACTACTGTATCAGACCATATACGTGCCACTGCAGGGCACGGGGTCTCCAGTGCAGTAAATTAGTAGTTAGTGTTTATTGATTTCACAAATTTTATCTCAAATAAGTCTCATATGCAAATTCTATGCTATAATGGTAGACGACATTTCTCTAGGTATAAGAATTTAGAAGAAATTTTATCACTTTAAAGTAACATTATTTTCAAAATACATTAAAATAATGTTAAATACAATAATAAGCAAAGTAAATAGGCAATTTGTAATTGACTGGATCGGCTGATGACATATTTAAATAGCATTATAAGCTCTTGAGCAAGTATCAGTATCAGTCCAATAAGATCTTTTTTTTAACGTAACTTTTATATCGGAGTACTTAATCCAATTAAGTTATATCAAGTGTGTAGTGTGAACACACCTCAAGATGTCGGTCTTCTTTTGCAAAAGGCTAAAAGTTACCGACAAAGAAATTGCCGCCTTTCGGCACGCACTCACAAACGGCGGCGGCGACCTCAAAGGAAGAATAATCGAGCCGCGTTAGATCCGACAAAGTACACTATGACCGGCGGCTTCCTTTGACTAATAGGGCCGAATTGGGCCATCATTTTAAAAATATTATTTTTTATTAATCAATGTCATCAGATTATTTTTTAATGAATCTAAATTATTTAGAAAATTTAAATGTTATGTAGGTATTACCAAAATTTTTCTAATTATAATTAAATTCGCAATCTTACATTATTTAAGCGATGACCAGTGTGATTTCTTGGTATCTTTCAGTTTGGATTTGTGACACTAAGGAAAATAATGACAAACAAAATAGTCAAGCCATTCACGATGCAACTGCACCTAAAGTTATTATGTTGTTAATTTATTGACGCTTAAATCTAAGTACGTCCCTGTTTAACTGATTGATTTATTTGAAATGAAACAAAAAATATCCTTTTTTGAAGTTAGAGAAGGATAAATTATACAGCTAAGAGTTCATGACCTTACTCATGTGTAAACAGCTGTTAAAGCGAAGTTTAAGAAAGTTTTGATGCTGTTAAAAATGGTTTTCGTGGTATATTTCGTTAACCGTTCAATTAACGACGAAACGAAAAAATACGTATGTGTTTAAATCTTGTTCTTCATCCATTCCAACTGATTTTATGCGAAAAAGTGGTGATTAAACTTAAAACTTTAAACGGTCATAACTTCAAAACGGATAGGTATTTTCCAAATATTATTTTTTTATTACGATATTAATATTATGCCCTTGTACCCAACTGAGCAAGTGCGCCATTTATTTGCGCTCCCTGTATTCTTTTGTTGGTTCTTTGTCTGCTAGAAGTGCCTTAAACTTTTGATGATCGGTCAGTCAGTCAGTCGGTGAGTGACAAAATTAAGAAAGTTTGACAAGTTACAATTTTTAAACTACTGGTTCAAATTGAATGAAATTTTAAATATACACAATGCCTGCTTAGTAACTGAAAATTCAGGCTTCTTACTTTAACCACAACGAAGTTATAGGGTGTAGAAAATGGTCTGAATTGCTTCGAGGAAAGGATGGTACGAAAGTGCCGCTTTTTAGCTCGGCTTGGAGGGGGCACTGCCGTGTCCCCAGATTAACTTATTTAAATTAACTTTTTAATTTAATTATTGTAAATTATGGGTAGTTAAATTGTAGTAGTCACTGAGCGGATGACCTCAGTCCGACCCGTGACCAAGACAACTATAAAGTAATCGAAACGTCGCCTCGGGAAGTCAACAATGTAAAAAATAAACCAAATACGCGATAAAATCTGTAAATAATGTATACAGGGTATATCAAGACTGCTACCGAAAACGAAGCCGGGTGGTAGTTTAAGCGACTTCCGACACAATGCAACAGAAAAAGTTGCAAAAAAAAGCGACATTTTTTTTTGTTATTTTTTCCTATGGCCATATTTGGGTGGTAAATACATTTTTTCCTAAAATAATAGTATATACCCTTTTATTTATAAATACTCTAAGGTATAAAAGAGTTTAAATTATTATTTTAGCAAAAACTATGGTTTTACCACCCAAAAATGACGATATTTAAAAAATCATAAAAAAATATTGTCGCGTTTCTAGGCGAAATTTTTAATTGCATTGTGTTTGTAGCCACTAAAACTACCACCCGGCTTCGTTTTCGGTAGCAGTCTTGAGATACCCGGTATTTAAGTCTTAAATATAGAAGAGTTACTCTTAAAGGTAAACTTAAAAGAAGATCTTTCAGTGATAGTGCTTTAGACACATACTGCTTAAATAATAAAAATTGTAAACGCCCAGCAGTCCCATACATAGTGCTGCCCCACACTAAGATCGAGTCTTGTGTCGTGGGTAACAGGAACTACGAGAGACTTTTTGGTCTCACAAACGCCCAGAACCAAAAGAAATATTTATGGGTCGCACAAACATGTCTCTCAATGCGAGAATCAAACCCGCAGCCCCTCGATTCACAGGCGACTTCTAACCAACTATCAAAAATACCAGTAATACGTTGTGTTCACAATATTTTTAAAATAAATGTAATTCTTGCTTTTGGAGATTTTATATAGATAATTTAATGAGAATAAAACGAAATACTGCGAAATACTAATAAGAACAAAATAAATACTTACCAAATCACCCAATTGAAAACATAAACTCAATCCATACATACATACAAACATAAACTCACGCCTATATCCCAGAAGGGGCAGGCAGAGGTGCTAAGACACCAACATTTCGCCTTGTATGTTCCGACCCAAAATGTGATAGGTGGCGAGCATATTGCCATATCGGGCACAAATTCCTGACTCTGGGCTGATAATGAATAGAAAAATCCAATATCACTTTGCTTAACCCGGGATTCAAACCCGAGACTTCAGCTTTGTAACCGTACCTTAGTACAACTACGCCACGGCAGCGCGCCACGGAGAGAAAGAGACAGCATGATTTGACCTCTCGAGCGGAGGTTATAAATATAAGCGAGTGTTGTCTCGTGCGCCTCGGGTTAGGGAATCTGTCCGACCTCGCCTGCACCTCACTCAGGCCCGGACCTCTCCAGTTGCACGTTGCCTCCCCCGTCAGCCGACCCTCCCATGACGGATGGGCGGGCCGTCTGCGGGTCCCGGTAGCCCTATGGAAGGATCTCGCTCCGAGCGAGATCCGCACGCGAAGCCGCTTAAAGTCCGAACTCGTTTCGGACTTCACCAAGGAACGACACCGTGTTTACGGGTCGCTTGGATAGACCACAATCAGAGGGCTCACGCCCCGGTATTGTTTCCACAACGCGGGACCTCCGCTGTCGCGGAGGTCACCGCGTTCGTGAAGGTCTGTTGGCTCGTGCGCCTCGTCAGTGCGGCGTGTGTAGTAACGCGGATGATGTCGCACTACGTATATCACTCCCCCCTCAAGAAAAACGTACTGCTCTCTTGACTGTATGACCACTTCTCGTAACATATGGCTGGGCTATCTCTGCAGGTGTCGATATATCACTTTCTCTTGACGTGTTGCGGCTGGGGCTCGATGCGCTTGAGTTTAGATTTGTCGCTTCGTTTAATAAGAAAGCTGGTTTCAATCTGTCCAATGACACGACGGTAGTGCGCAGTGGTAATTGTATCTTGAAATACTTGTCATGTCTCTTCAACACTTCATATGGTCCGTCGTAAGGAGGGGTGAGGGGAGCCTTGACTGAGTCATTTCTTAAGAACACATGGGTGCACGTAGCTAGATTCTTATGTATGAACGGCTGCGGTGTGGTGTATGGGCGCTCAGGTGCTGGTTTTATAGATGCCATCGTGCGAGTGAGACGCCGTACTAATTCTGCATCGTCAATTTTTGACTCAGTCTGGATGAAAACATCTCCCGGTATGCGTAAAGTTGCGCCGTAAGTCATCAGGGCGGGACTCAAGTTGTTGTCTTGTCGTAGGGCGGTGCGTAGGCCCAATAGAATTGTAGGCAATTCGTCTGTCCATTGTGTCGTGGCGCCGCGAGACATTAGTGCAGCTTTCATTGTGCGATGCCATCTTTCGACTTGGCCGTTTGACTGCGGATGATAGGCAGTTGTACGTATTCTTGTAATGCCAAATTTCTTCACGAGTGGATTGAATAGGACTGATTCAAACTGTCTCTCCTGATCGGTTGTTATTCTGAGCGGACAGCCGAAACGCACGATCCAGTTCTCGTACAACACTTGTCCTACGATCTCTGCTGTAATATCTCGTACCGGTACTACCTCTGGCCACTTGGTGAAGTGGTCTATAATGGTTATACAATATCTGCGGTCATTGATAATCGTAGCGGTCCGACGATATCTATATGTATGTGTTCGAATCGTTTTGATGGTGGAAACTTGTCTAAGGGCGTGATAACGTGACGGTGAATCTTGGCTCGTTGACAGCTTATGCAGGCTCTCGTCCACATTGCCACTTCTTGGTTCAACGAAGGCCAGAAGAATTTGCTTGCCATTAGTCTTCGAGTGGCTCTCACGCCTGGATGACAGAGCCCGTGTTGAGCTTTGAAGGCTTCGTAACGATACTCTGTAGGTAAATATGGTCGTGGAGTCGCCGTGGATAACTCGCATGTGATTGGCTGATTGAGGCCTGGTAATGTTATCTCGCCGAATTTCAAATTTGGTTGCCTTTTAACTTCTTCAGTACTTCATCTTTTTTTTGATCGATACTCAGCTGCTTGAAGTCTATTGAAGTAGGACAGTCTATTGCCTCCAGTCTTGATAAGGCGTCGGCGACTGAGTTTTCTTCCCCCTTGACGTATCTTATACTGGAGCAGAATTGACTTAAAAAGTGTAGTTGACGTTCCCGGCGGGGTGTATCAGTCGGGCTTGCCGTTCTTGTGAGCGCATAAACAAGCGGTCTGTGATCGGTGTATACGATTACGTCGTTGCCTTCAATCAGCCGACGAAAATGCTTCGTAGCTGCGTAGATTGCCAGGAGTTCACGGTCGTACACACTGTAACGTCGTTGAGTGGCGCTCATGGATTTTGAGAAGAAAGCCAGAGGTTTCCAAACTGAATTTATCTTCTGTTGCAGCACAGCACCAAGACTATGGTCGGAGGCGTCGGTGAATATGGCTAGAGGGCTACCTTGAACAGGATAACTGAGGGTGGTTGCATTGGAGATGCTTTGTCGGCATTCTTCAAAGGCTTTTTCTGCTTCGCTGGTCCATGGAATTGGCGTCTTGTCATTTCTATTCTTATTATGTTAGTACTTGTTTAATTCGAACTGTAGATCTGCTTGATGAGGTAGACAGTCACGGTAAAAAATTATCATGCCGAGAAAACGTCTTAACTCGATAATGGTCTTTGGTTTAGGATACGCCAATATAGCTTGCACTCGATCTGTCGTGGGTTTTATTCCAAATTCCGATACCTCGTAACCAAGGAAGTTGATTTTTTTCTTTCCAAATTCGCATTTCTCAATATTTAGCGTGACGCCGTACGTGTCTAATCTTTGAAGGATTGAGTGAAGCAGTTCTCTGTGCTCATCTTCATTCTCCGCTGATATTAATATATCGTTGACGAAGCAAAAACATCCTTCAATTCCTCTCAGAACCTCGTGCATGAAGCGTTGAAATGTCTGACTAGCATTGCGTAACCCAAAGTTCAGGCAGTTGAATTCGAATAGACCAAAGGGTGTTATAATGGATGTCTTCTGCGCGTCTTCCTTAGCAATAGGTATGGAGTAGTACGCCATTTTCAGATCCAATTTTGAGAATATTTTCTGTTGTTCAGTTGATATGTGAAGTCTTGAACACGAGGAATGGGATAGCGATCCGGTAAGGTGACCGCGTTCAACCGCCTGTAGTCGCCACAGACTCGCAGCGTCCCGTCCTTTTTCTTAACAACGTGGAGCGGGCTTGCCCAAGGACTCTTCGAAGGTTTGCATATTCCCATCTCAATCATGCGGTCAAATTCTTCCTTCGCTGCCTTGTACTTTTCAGGAGGGAGAGGACGCGCTCGAGCGTAAAGGGGTGCACCAGTCGTTTGGATATGGTGAACTACCTCATGTTTAGGTGGCTGTTTCAATGACATGGGTCGCAACACATTGGTATATTGCTTCAAGATGTCATGATAAGCTTGATTTTGGCTGATGACGTGGATGCTCTCCGACTCGAGGGCGTCAATTGCGAGCGCTGTAACTTTGTCGACTAATTTCTTCCTGTCTAAGTCCACCAATAACTTGAAGTGACGTAGGAAGTCAGCACCCAGTATGGAAGTCTTGACGTCAGCGATGACGAAAGTCCATTGGAAGTTACGGCGCAGTCCCAGATTGAGGTTAATGGTCTTAGTCCCGTACGTCTTGATAGGTGAATTGTTTGCCGCGTAAAGTGAGAAATCATTGGCAAGCTTCGCGTTCTTCCTATGAGTGGCGGTCAACACAGATATATCTGCGCCTGTGTCCACGAGGAAACGTTCGTGAGTGTTGCGATCGTGTACACAAAGGCGATTATTGATATTCTTGACATCGACGTCCGCCACAGTCGATGTCAACTTTAGTTTTCCGACTTCTTGTTTCGTCGCGCGCATGGCGATTCACAGCGCTTTGCTTTATCGCCAAATCTAAAGTGATATTTGCATTCCCATGTTTCATCGCCCGGTTTAGGTGCTACGCTCTTGCGGGTTCTTGAGTGAGATCGTGAACGGGAGCGTGTGCGAAATGGACGACGATAGCGGTGATACGGTGTGCGATTGCGTCAGAGTTCGGCGATTTCGAGACTTAATTTCTCGATTTGCTTCGACAGGAGCATGACGTCAGCATTAACTGTACAGGACGATGAGGAGCACGACGGTGATACTGCGGCTACGGTAGGATGTTCTGTGTACTCCGCTATTTTGTCCGCCATCGCAGCAAGAGTATCTAACGTAGCTTCGGTGTTAACCGACAGTACTACTCGCATCTGCATGGGTAAGTGGTTCAGCCATTCAATCTTCAAGCCTTCCTCGGTGATCATCCCGCTGCTCAATTCCCTCATTTTTCTAAGCAGATAAGATGGCTTCTGGTCACCTAGTTCAAGGCCTGTGATGAGCTTCTGGAAGTTTTTTACGTCAGATTGCTCGTAGGCGGCGAGTAGGCGCTTTTTCACTGTCCCGTACTTGTCTGTAACCGGTGGGTTGTATAAAATATCTGTAAGATGTTGAAGATCTGTAGCTTGCAATTGTTGAAGCAGATAGCGGAACTTCTGGTCATCGGATGTCTTCAACGGATCGATGACTGCTTCGAACTGAATAAACCATGCTCTTGGATATTCACGCCAAAATGGAAGGAGTCTCGATTGCACGGAGACGGCGCTGATGTAATCGTTGCTCGCCGATTCTTCCTGAGGTTTCGCTTCATTCTCCGCCATGGTGAAGTCTGCGTGTCGTGGGGTCACCAGTTGTAGCGCTTAGGAAGGTAAATGAAACACCAGTGAACTTCGAGAGACTAAATTTATTTAGCCCAGCGACCCTATATTTATACACATCGAATGAGATAGCACGATCGGTTGTCTCAACCGAAGGTTATAAATATTGGTGCCACAATCGTGCGGCTCTTCAGTGTTTTTATAGGAGCGGTGCGCGCGGGCGGCAGCGCGCCACGGAGAGAAAGAGACAGCATGATTTGACCTCTCGAGCGGAGGTTATAAATATAAGCGAGTGTTGTCTCGTGCGCCTCGTCAGTGCGGCGTGTGTAGTAACGCGGATGATGTCGCACTACGTATAGTAGTATCAGTTTCTTTGATGTAAACCTACAGCGACGGGACACCGAGATACGTCGCCGAAGACCGTGCAGAGATCTTCGCCGAACATCTAGAACGCCAGTTTCAACCGAATCCGACAACTAACACCGGACACGAAGCAGAAGTAGAACGACATCTCGAGGACTACTTCACGGAAGTCGCGACTTCCGAAGAGGATCCAGTCTTCTTCTCGCCTGGACAAGTGCGGAAGATGATTCTCAAGACGAAGCCGAGGAAAGCACCCGGCGCGGATGGCATCAAGAACAGTACGCTCCGTCGCCTGCCACAGAGGACTGTGGCCGCGATGACGCGGCTCTTCAACGGTATCATGCGCACGGGACACTTTCCTCAACGGTGGAAATCCGGCAGAGTCATCATGCTGCCCAAGCCCAACAAGAACACCCTGAAGCCGGAAAGCTACAGACCCATCACACTCCTGTCGACAACCTCAAAAGTGTTCGAGAAACTCCTGCTACAACGTCTGGTGCCGTTCCTGACACCACGACAAGAACAGTTCGGATTCAGATCAGACCACAGCACCACGCTGCAACTGACCAGGGTACTGCACGATTTCACGATGGCCAAACTACGGCGTGAAAACACTGTCGCAGTATTCCTGGACATGGAGAAAGCGTTCGACCGAGTCTGGCACCGCGGCCTTGTTCACAAGGTAGCCCTGTCCGACTCGCCCCGTCGTATCACCAGAGTGATCCAGTCATTCCTTGAAGACAGAAGATTCCACGTAATGATCGAGGGCAAGCTCTCCAGCGAGCGCACCATCGCCGCCGGAGTACCACAAGGAAGCTGCCTATCTCCGATCCTGTACGCTTGCTACACCGACGACATTCCTGTGAGGGAAGACGTCCACCTAGCGCTGTACGCGGACGACATAGCACTCTACTCATCCTCCGTGTCGCCGAAGCACGCCATCACCAAGCTCCAGCGCAACCTGGACGAACTCCCTGCCTGGCTTTCCAAGTGGAAGCTGACAGTGAACGTCGGAAAGACACAGGCCCTGCTGATCAAGCGTTCCAACCACATAGCGAGGAACTACCCGACGAGATCATTACACATTAAGATGCAAGATCAACGAATTGTCTACATAAATGATCTTCCTTGCATGGTTCAGAAGTGGTCAGACATAGTTTTATTCGCTGACGACACCTCTATAATATTTAAAGTTAATCGGAAAGACGATAATCTTGATACACCTAACAATATTCTTAATTTAATTTCGGATTGGTTTTCTGCTAATAATTTACTATTAAATGCTAGTAAGACTAAATGCGTCCGTTTTGCTTTACCGAACGTGGCAAGTGTAAACACGCGTATCGAATTAAATGCGGAAATTCTAAATTTAGCTAATTCCACAATTTTTTTAGGTATCACTCTAGATAAAAAATTACAATGGGGTCCACAAATTGAGAGATTATCAGCTAAACTTAGCAGCGCAGCGTTCGCGGTCAGAAAAATAAGACAACTAACTGACGTTGCAACGGCTAGATTGGTATATTTTGCTTATTTTCATAGTATAATGTCATACGGCATTATTTTATGGGGATCAGCGGCTGATATCGAATCCATATTCATCTTACAAAAAAGAGCAGTCCGTGCTATTTATAATCTAGGGAGCCGCGATTCTTTGCGATCTGTTTTTAAGGAAAGCAATATACTAACCGTGTCATCTGAATATATCTTTCAGAATATAATGCACGTTCATAAAAATATTAACAAGTTTTATAAGGTCAGTGACACCCACACTATTAATACGCGGAATAAAAATAAACTTGCAATACCCTCGTTTAGACTAGAAAAGTCAAAAAAATCTTTCTTTGGTAGTTGTATTAAATTTTATAATAAACTTCCCAATAGGATAACGCAGCTACCGGATAAACTATTTAGGGTACATATTAAAAACAAACTTATGACTAGGGGTTATTATAATATTAAGGAATATATTGAGGATAAAAAAGCCTGGGATTAGGTGTTCTCTTGCACATTGCGACCTCCTGGGTCCCTGCACTATTTACTCATTACATCCCCTAATTTAAATAATAAAAAATTTTAAACTTAAAAATTGATCAATATACAATTAAATTAATCAATTAAATTATAACTAAATATATAATGATTAATTAATGCCAATTAAAATCATATGACGACCGATCGAGAAAACAAATAAAAATAATAATATGGCAAATCTTTGTAAGACAAGTCACAAATATTTATTTTAGTAAATTGACCAAAACCAAGCCCACTGAGTTTGACTCGCTGGATCTACTAAGAAATGGGTCGCGCCGCGTAGTATCCAGTAGTAAAGTAAAGCCCGCTGAGTTTGTTCGCCGGGTCTTCTCAGTCAGGGCCGCGTTGGATCCGGCAGTAAGCCTAAACATACGGGACGTTTCGGAAATACTTATGGTCGTTGTCTTAAATTGGACCCAAAACAAGCCCACTGAGTCTTATTCGCTGGATATACTCAGGATTGGGTCGCGTCGCGTAGTTCCAGTGGTAGTGTAAGCCCACTGAGTTTGTTTCGCCGGGTCTTCTCAGGAAGGGCCGCGTTGGATCCGGTGGTAACAATAAACCGCTACGCACCGTTGTAATAATATTCATGGTCCATTAATTAATTAATTTAATTTAATTTAATTTGACCAACGTACATATTGTATTTCTTTGAAAAATAAATTACCATAAAGTCATAACTAATACTTTAAATAAAATAAGAATAAAAAGGAAACAAATAAATAAAACTAATGCTAAATAAAAATAAAATTTATTTAAAATTAATAAATTACATAAATTAATTAATTAAACCAAGAAATTAAAATAAGTAATACTAAGTATAGGAAATATATTGTTTATAGAGATTAAGTTCTATGTGTATTGACTTGTCATAAGAGCTTTTAAATTGCCTACGTGACCAATAAATACATTTCATTTCATTTCATTTCATTTCATTTCAATTCCCTGGGCTGTCTCAGCCAAATATATCGGGATCAGCATTCACAAGAATCTTCGCATGAACAAACACGCCGAAACCATCGCCAACCAGACGAGGAGCGCCGCCGCGAAACTTCGCCCAGTATTCTCCTCGAGACTCCCGCTGAACGTGAAGTTATCTGTGTACAAGCTGTACATACGATCACGCCTCACGTACGCAGCGCCCGCGTGGTACGCGCTCACTGGCGCTACCGCGCGTCGGAAACTGCGGGTCGTCCAGTCAAAGACGCTCCGGAAGATCGTTAACGCCCCGCGTTACGTGAGAAACTCCACCATCCAGAGGGATCTCCGCATCGAGAGCCTGGACGATTTCGTTCAACGCCTCTCGACGAAGATGTTCGAACGCGCCGACGCCTCGGACTGGCCTCATCTCCAGAACCTGGCGCCGCTTCATGCTCGCCCGCCGGAACAACCTGTGCCGGCATTGCCACGTGACCTCCTAGCGGAAGACAATTCCGCTAACAACGCCTGAAGGAGCGGGTTGAACTGTCGGCCTCGTGATAACGTCGTCCGGCCGCTGATCGCCTAGCCGGGCTTCCCCAACGGGATCCACCTGGCTGGGACCAGATCGCCCAGACGACAAGAAGAATCACGATGGCACCAGGAATACCCACACTTCTCTCCGAGCACCCTCGAGTTTCTCCACGATTCGAACCGCAAGAGCGACCCACAACACCAGTACGACCATCACTACAAAGAAGACCACAAACCAGAGAACACACGCCCTGGTTTAATCTCCACCACAAGCGGTTCCATGCGTGCGTGGAACTGCGCGTGTGTGGAGATCGACGATCGACCATCGCCGGCCACGCCGGCGCCTCAACGTGACCTCCCAGCGGACGACAACTCCACTGACACCAAACGACGACACCGCCGCCATCTGAAGGAGCGGGTTGAACTGCGGGCCTCGTGATTACGTCGTCCGGTCGCTGATCGCCTAGCCGGGCTTCGCCAACGGAATCCACTTGGCTGGGACCAGATCGCCCAGACGACAAGAAGAATCACGACGGCACCGGGGATACCCACACTTCAACGCGCGCACACACGGCCTCACTGAATATCCACCATCCGCAAGATGCGAACCTCGAGAGCGACCTGCAACATCATCAGCACTACCATCACATCACAGCACAGAACACCACAACCAGAGTGCACACACCCTGGTTGAGTCTCCAACACATGCGGTTCCATGCCTGCGTGAAACTGCACGTGTATGAAGATCGACGAAAGACCCTCGCCGTCTGCAACGGCGATTCTACGCGATCTCCTAGCGGAAGACAATTCCGCCAACAACAACTGACACACCGCCGTCTGAAGGAGCGGGTTGAACTGCGGGCCTCGTGATTACGTCGTCCGGTCGCTGATCACCTAGCCGGGCTTTCCCAACGGGATCCACCTGGCTGGGACCAGATCGCCCAGACGACAAGAAGAATCACGATGGTACCGGGGATACCCACACTTCGACGACACACGCGGCCTCATCGAAACATCCTCGAGTTCTTTTTCTCATCGAACTCGAACCGCAAGAGCGACCAACGTAACAACGAGAATGTGAAGTCAAAAATCATATATATCGTATATATCGATAAGAGCAAGGAACAATCCGTCGTCACGGATTGCATTGAAGACCACAACCAGAGGGCACACGCCCTGGTTTAGTTTCCGCCACGTGCGGTTCCATGCCTGCGTGGAACTCGTGCGTGCGTGAAGATCTACGATCTGATGTAAACCTACATGTATTTTTAACCAATGTAATTTTCTTATGCAACTTTCGACTTTGCATCAATCGCATAGCAGGTTCATTTGAGTTCTCTGGTTCCTCAAAAATTATTATCATGGCTCGGTAATATAACATGAAACTACTCGACTTTTCGACCAAAGGCAGTAACTCCACAATAACATCTAAAATACATCCCTATGGTCATAGACAAAAGAAAGTGAAAGAAAAAGGGTAGCCCGATTCAGACAGTGTCAAATCAATGGAGGTCATACATTGCATTTCTATGCATTTTTCATAAAAGCAGATTATTGAAAGAACAATACTTGACTGAGAATTTAATTTTTTGGGCAGATGTCATGCGCACTTCGATAAAGGTATAAAAATCTCCTCAGTATTCTATTTTTATAAAGTTTTTATTTATGTCATGTGTCAAAGTTAGCGAAAATTTATATTATTGTTGCAGAATTTTCAACACAAGTTGTAGGAATGGCAGACCAATTTTGTTTACGTTGGAACAATTTCCAGTCTAATATAGTAGCCGCGTTGGATTCGCTGAAGTGTTCAGAGGATTTAGTGGACGTGACGCTTACTTGCGAAGGCAGAAACATCAAGGCCCATAAAGTCATATTGTCAGCGTGCAGTCCGTACTTCAGGAATGTGTTCAAGGTGAATGACTTAGGACATTAATAACCTTCGTATTTATATAAGTAAACAAGTATAGAATATCATTCGCAATGCCGTGCATTCAGTCTAACATGTCTTATGGGAATATTTATAATTTGTATATGCTTTATTTTAACTTAAATTCTTCACAATTAGGCTTAGGTGATCTACAGTACGCTTATATATTGTGTATATGTAAAGTGTTCTTAGTTCATTATTTATGTTTACAGGAAAATCCATGTCAACACCCAGTGATAATCCTAAAAGATGTTTCAGCAGATGATATAGTTAGTCTACTTTCCTATATGTACCAGGGAGAGGTGTTTATTGAAGAGAGCAAGTTGTCTTCCTTTTTGCACACTGCTGCATTACTACAAGTGAAAGGGTTGACGGGAGTTACTCAACAGGTAAATTTTAAAATCTTACACATTTATGTCCCACTCTTTGTCTAATATTACGCCTGAAAAAGGATAAATTTAATTCAATAAAATAATTATTAAACCTGTAATATCTATAAAGTATGCTTGAAGTATTTTTCTCTATTTATTTTATTTTGCTTTATTATGAATGTGATATGGGTTGCACATCTAAGATATTTGATGGAGGTTTATAGCTGTTATTATTATATCACTAATATCTGGTCTCTTCTTTGACCTTCTTGTGAGAACTCTTTCTCACATGTTTAGTGAAATGAATACTCAGCAGAGTTCAGTCATAGCAAGCGTTTAATGTTATACATACATTAGGTATAAACTTTAATCACAACACAATAAGAACTTAGCAAAAATATATATATATGTGAAAAATATTTGATGTTTATGACATATGTAAACTTGTGTGTTTACAATAACAACTTTGAACAACAACTGACGTCCCAAATATTTTTCACACATTCAAAGGCTTATTTTATTTTTGAATCTACATTCAAAAATACCTTCCAGCCTGTCTTACACACTGACATGAGGTTACACACAGTCCAATAGCAACTCTATGCTCTAACAATATTCAATGTATCTAATTTGAATCCATCCATCCATCAGCCAAAGGAAGTCCACTGCTGAACATAGGCCTCCCCCAATGATTTCCACAGAGACCTGTTGGAGGCAGCCTGTGTCCAGCGACGTCCCGCGACCTTTACCAGGTCGTCGGACCATCTTGTTGGTGGACGTCCTACGCTGCGCTTTCCGCTACGCGGCCTCCATTCGAGTACTTTCCGACCCCATCGGTCATCAGATCTCCGCGCTATGTGCCCGGCCCATTGCCACTTCAACTTGCTAATCCGGTGGGCTATGTCGGTTATTTTAGTTCTCCTACGGATCTCCTCATTTCTGATTCGATCTCGTAGGGAAACCCCGAGCATAGCCCTCTCCATAGCTCGTTGAGTGACTTTGAGCTTCCTAATAAGGCCCATAGTGAGAGGCCACGTCTCGGTGCCGTAAGTCATCACTGGCAACACACAACTATCGAAGACTTTCGATTTAAGGCACTGAGGTATTTTGGACGAGAAGACGTCGCGTAGTTTCCCGAATGCTGCCCAACCGAGTTGGATTCGACGATTGACCTCTCTCTCGAAGTTGGACCTGCCTAACCGGACCACTTGTCCTAAATAGACATATTCGTCAACAACTTCAAGAGTCGAGCCCCCAACACCGATGGGGGTGGGCACAACATGGACATTCGACATGATCTTCGTTTTGTCCATGTTCATTTTAAGACCCACCTGTTGGGAGACTCGATTGAGGTCTTCGAGCATAGTGCTAAGGTCTTCCAGCGATTCAGCCAAGACTACAATATCGTCGGCAAACCGAAGGTGAGTGATATACTCGCCGTTTATATCTAATTTGAATAAAAATAAAATATTTTTTTGTTGACTTAATTAGTTTTGAGTATAAAATCTAAAGTATGTGAAGGATACAGTAGACAAATAAAATGATAATTATTTTTAATTTATTTATTTGTTACAGAAAGAAAATTTCTCTTCACCAAACACATCAAATAAGCTATATACACAATTAACAATATCATCAAGACCACATTTCAATGTCACACACAAGGAAACAAAACCACCAGCATTAAAAAAACGGAGAAGTAGTACCTCTGACAAGCCCAATGACGTCACTATTGGTGATGGTCACAAGAAAAGTAAAATCCTTGAAACATGTGAGATATACAATAAAAACAATTGTTCACATTCATCAAAAACTGACAGTGTGGCGTTCACACCAGATGCAGAGAAAAAGTGTGATACCAAGAACGAACAACCTTCAATAACAACTAATGGAAAAAGTACAAATCAGGTAACAATTTTTATACTGCTATTTATTTATTTATACAATAATATTTATACAATATATTGAAAGGAGCTTTCAAGTAAAGTATGAAGATGAGTATTCAAAACTGTATGCTATTAGCGCATCAGTTCCGCAGGGGTCAGTACTAGGCCCAGTATTATATACCATATATACAGCAGACCTACCAAGTACCGATAATGTAATAACGGCTACATATGCCGATGATACAGCTTGCCTTGCCAGTGATAAGGATCCCTATGTTGCATCCCAAAAATTGCAGACCCAAATCAATAAGATAGACGAATGGTTGAGAAAATGGAGAATTAAGGCTAGTGTAACTAAATCGATACAAATTACTTTTACCCTAAGAAAAGGGGATTGCGCACCTATAACTATGGAAGGAAAACCACTACCTACTAGCAATTGCGTGAAGTATTTGGGACTACACCTTGACCGGAGATTGACTTGGGCAAAGCATATCCAGACGAAAAAAAGGGAGGCAACAATAATATACAAAAATCTCACATGACTAATTGGGCGGAAATCGCAGTTATCAGTCAGTAACAAAGTCTTGATCTATAAATCAATTATAAAACCAATATGGACGTATGGAATAGAGCTATGGGGCTCGGCTAGCAACTCCAACCTCGAGATATTACAGAGATTCCAAAACATTGCCCTGCGATCAATATCAGGTGCAGCATGGTTTGTAAAAAAACACAGAAATACACAAATACCTGGAAATGTCCACAGCTAAGGAGGAAGTAAATAGGAGCAGTGAGCGTTATAAAGAGAGGCTCTCTGAGCACACAAATGAATTAGCTAGAAAACTTTTGGACAAACAAGTTGTTAAAAGACTAAAGAGACTGCATATATTCGACCCAAGACACTGAGAAATTTCATGAGGTTAATTCTCAATGGAGAATAACCAATACTAAAACCCAACCGAGACCATATCTAATTATGGCTGCAAGAGCCGATTGTAGATGGAAAAAGGGAAAAAAAAGAGTATGAAATATATTTGAATTCTTTACACAGCACACGGGAACACTACATTTTTTGGGATAAAAGTAGTATAAGTGTTAATCCAGGGTGATGCTTACCTCCAAGTTTAAGCGAAATTGGTTGAACCATTCAATGCCTTAAACAATTGCATAAATACAAACCATAGTGGTTTCACAATGTTATCTACTATCAAATATTATTTGTATGACTGAAGTAAACTAATTTTTATTTTTGTATATTACCCATAGATCGTCTTGTAGACAATATTTTGTCCATTACATCTGTATAATACGGGTTAGTTATGACTTATGAATACTAACACATTTATTCCTGAACAGTTTCAAAACCTATTTGATTATTATCAAATGTTTTATCCTTTCACTGAAACTGAATTCAATAGTCATTCCAAAGGGCCAAAACATTCCGTACCCAATAAAGGTTTTAAAATGGTCTATAAATGATAGAACAAAAACACTATAATAGATTATGATAGAGTATCCATTGATTTTAATATGGTTCCATGATTAATTTCTATTTTAAATTCCAGGCAGACAACATTCCTGTAACAATCAAAACAGAACGGATTGATGATAATGTTTCACCTGTGTTGTCAATAACCCCAAATTCAGAAAATGATGATAGCCTACCGGATTATGAAAACAGCATGCTTGCCAGGTCTTTGTTGTCAGGTAACATTGATTCTGTAAAATCTTTTAGAAAAATACACATGATGGAAAAACCAAGGCAGTGCAATCATTATTGATTTTAAAATTATGCATTTGCATTCATACTCAAAATATTTTTTTGTTGTTGTAGGTATTAACCCATCCAAAGGAGAAACTAGTGCTAACACCACATCAACAAAAAAAGCTTCAAATGTAGTGGACGCACCCAATCCGGCACGACCAAAAGATTCAAACAGTGACAATATTAACTTTACAAATGTAGCATTAAAGAGCCCTGGAAAAAGTACAACTAGTGAGGAACTTCTTGTGAAGCATGAGAAACATTCTCCAAAGTCAGACATAGATTACGAGCCTGAAGTGTTACTATCAGAACACCAAGATGGTACTGACTCTGACAACACTTACACTCAAGAACAATCACAGGCTTTATTATTACTAGCGGGAATGTCTACCGTTAATGTATTGGGACCTGGAGCATCAACATCGCAAGGGATGTCACATCAACAATCAAACCATGCAGCAATATGTGGGGATTGCCCGCACTGTGGAATGAAATATTCAAACCAATCTGCTCTCAAGTATCATGTGCGGCTAATGCATTCAGATTTGACCAATAGATTGTGCTGCTACCTGTGTCCGAGGTCATTCACCATGCGTGAAACATTCAAGGAGCACATGTGGACAAGTCACGGTCAGAGAAATTAAGATATGAAAGCTTTGCTTCAATATTGTGCCTTAGTTGGATCTCTTGTCAATTAGGACAAGTCAATGAGTAGTTAAAGGAAACAAATGTGCCTTGTAAGAAAGCATCTGAGTATAATGCTAGTATCAGAGAAAAATTACAGATGTAAAAAGAGACTGATTTCTACCACATGTGAGATGTTCGAAAAGTGAATATTATAAATTATTTTATTCAATGAATTCAGTTAATTGGTAATTTAAATATAATGAAGATATTAAACATGTCAAGAAGGAATATATTTACAACATTTTTAATGATTGTATTTATATTAATATAGCTACTGTAAACTTGAAGATAGATATTTTGTATAATTGGTGCTACAGACTGTCAAATTTTCTAATATAATGATGACATGTCAGTTGAAGAGTTGAGAAAATGAGTGGTTTAAAATTTATGGAGATTATGTTATGTCCTTTCAAAAAAACTTGCTCATGGCTACTTTTTAATTAAGATACATGACTACGAATTATAAAATATACAGATGATGTAGTTCTTTTGCCTACAAATAGTTCAGAGTTTGAATTCATAATAACCATGTTTTCAGTTACGTAATGAAAACTGTTTGTCCGATATTATATATTTAAGCTCTTTACATTTATTTTGGTGCTTGATACAATCAATATAACTGCCTGAACATATACATAAACAGAACAGGAAATCCATTTTATTTATTGCATTCTATTCAATACAGTGGTTAAATGTGAGACACTTGACACGTATTTTAAGTAAAAAGTAATGTAAGTAAAGCAGATAGTATTGCTTATTTCTGGTGTAGAATTCTGAGTTGTGTTTAAGCCACAATTCTTATACCGCCGATGTGTTCCTAAATTCAATTTAGACTATGGATGTTTGCCGCCAGAGGTGATTCGGGTGTGTTCAGAAATTATTGCATGTGGCAATAAATATGTAATATTGGGGCATCGTTTTAGGCCCAATTTTAACAGTGGTAAATGTGTAAAAATTTGTAACAAAATATTTTTGCAGCTAAATCAAAATCCTTTGAAATGTGCCTCAATAATAGTGTTGAATAACGATGTTCTTATCGTGCCTTTAGATCGAAATATATTTATGATATGTCCTTTATTTTTGGTAAATCGTGCCAAAACGTTACGAGACATGAGATATTGAATTAGTTTAATATATATTATTGAAAATATTTCGTACCGTTACCAATAAATATTATGGTTTAGTTATAGTATAATTTTGATTGTCGTTAAATATTTTTTTCTCATTAGATTACGGTCAACGTAAATATAGTTACTTTATTTTGTTATTTGTAATATTTTTTATTAATTTAAAAACAAAAACAATTGTTGATTGATTCACTCCGAAGTGTCGAATGCCATTAGTGAAAATTGTTACGTATTGTATCATGTATAGATACTAGATGTACCTATGTAGGTAGATAGTTATATTGATAGTTACTTTATTGAAAATATTTACGCTATCGTAGCATTGTTGAATGTTTTATTCAGAAATTTACAAGATTTACATTTTAAATTATGTTACGAATAAAATATATGCTTCTTTATAATTGTGGCCTATTATTCTTACATTTATTCATCACAAGTTTTATTAATTTGCGAAATACTATATTGTAATAATATTTTAATATTATTCATAAACTTAACATCCATCCTGAAAATATTTAAGTAATCATAGTAATTGCTTTATTACACATTGAAAAAAGTGTATTTTTTATTTAGTAGTTAATTTTTATATTAAAAAAAAAGTTATTTGTTACTAGGTTTGAGAGGTGGTCACACAAGAAAAACAATATTCTGTATAGCAATATAAACTCATTTGCAAAAAAACGGGCACCTAAGCAATGAACCATTTCAAATGTTACTATTGGTTTGTTTGATAATTATAGGTAGTTTTACTTTCACAATTTTGTAAATTAATAAGCAAATAATCGTTTTCGTCAGTATTATCATATCAAAATTTTGATAAAATTTATGGGTTTTAATGCTAAAGTTCACTAGTAGTGTATGCTCGCTAGTAGTGCATATGCTCGTGAAGTAAAAGTTAACAAAGATTTTGTTTGTTTTTTCTTTAATAAAGTAAAATCAGATAAATGTTTAGTATCGAGAGACCCCCTCTAGCTGAAATCACAGCTTGAATTCGTCTGGGTATGCTAGCGAGGATATCCCGGATACTTGCTTGCGGAATACGTTCCCACTCCGCGGTAATCACATTCTTCAGCTCTGATGGTCTGCGGAGCCGGTTGTACTGATCTCACGCGTCGTTTCAGAACGTCCCAGACATGGTCTATAGGATTGAGGTCGGGACTTCGAGCTGGCCAATCCAAACGACGAATGCCGACCTCTTGCACATACGCTTCCACATCGCCAGACCGGTGGGCGCGAGCGTTGTCGTCCATAAAAATAGAGTCTTCGCCTAAAGCGGCCAATGCGGGTTGTGCATGAGGAATTAGAACTTCCGTTATGTATCGATGTCCAGTCAGTGAGCCGTTTTCAATGAAGACTAACTGTACGATCCATTGAATTTATTCCTGCCCAAAACATAACAGAGCCCCACAATAAGTTGTGATTTCTTCAAAACAAGCCTCTGCAAAGCGTTCTCCTCGCCTTCGTAGCACTCGCCGACGTCGATCTTCACCGAACAGAGATATCCTGGCTTCATCGGAGAACAATACCCTATTCCAGTCTTCTTGAGTTCATGACTCACAATTTCGAGCAAACCTAAGCCTGGCAACTCTGTGCTCACGGAGTAACTTAGGGCCGCGGGCCGGGCGATGACTGCGTATATTGGCCGCGAGAAGCCTTCTCCTGACCGTCCATAGACTAATATGCACATTTCTTACTTCTTCGAGGTTGTTCTTAAGGTCCACATACGAAGACTTGCGATTTCTCAATGCGCGACTCACAAGAAAACGATCATCCCGTGGTTGGGTACATGGTTTTCTTCCAGAACCAAGCCTTCTCTCGACGGAACCGGTGTCTTGATACCGCTGCCAGGTCCTTTGAACCGTCGAGCGACTCACACAGCCTCTGAGCCACGAAGCATTAGCTGCAACCCTCTTCGAGCAGCGCAATAGTTTTGGTAGCTTTTACCACTTTCTCTAACATTATTGAGACAGCTAAACAGCAATAAATGAAGCTTTGACAATTAAGAATATGAAATAAATTCATAAAAATTGACTAAAAGTTATGAAAACCGATATTATCGTTTGGAACTTCGCACCAAAAATGTAGGATAGAAAGTGGTTTTCTGTAAAAACGAGCATCAAACGAAAATTTGAATTTAGAACGTACTGTTTTAAACATCACGGCATTTTTAAAACCGGCCAGTAACATGTACAAATGATTGAAATCATTTTGGTACCGTATGTTTTTAAAGAAGAATTAAAATCAAAACCGCCCGTTTTTTTTGCAAGTGAGTGTATTTTTTCCGATGAAAAATAAATCGCTAAAATCGGGTAAAAGCTACTGAAAATACAGAGTATTTATATGAATATTTATTTTCTCACCCTCCCTTACCACCCCCACTACTTCTCCACCTCACTATAGTTATACTGAATCTATTGTAAAAAGGACCATTGGAATCCTCCGATATTTTGAGGAGTTCTGCTGTCAAAGGCGAAGGTAGGTATTAGGTTTTCACCATTTTTTTATGGGACCAAGTATACACTTAAAAACAAAAAAAATAATCATGTCATGCGTCTTCGAGTAAATGGTGTACACACCAAAAAGATTCCAACGAATTTAGATTAGAACCTTTTTAAGTCAAGTTTTAAATCAGTAAAAAAATCTTCAGAATCGATATCATTATCATCATTATTATCTCAGCCACAGGAGGTCCACTGCTTAACATAAGCCCACCCAAGGGTCTCCACAACGACCTGTTGAAAGTCATCCGCCCACTTTGTAGGCGGAGTCCGACATTTCAATATATTATGTACATAAGTTATAAATATTTCGGAACTAATCTAATTAGTTTTAGGTCATTGAGGTATTAAACTAGAGCGGACATCGGGAACAAAATCTCTGCGTATGGTGCGTGCGCAAGGGTACACAGTTAAGCGAGAGGGAAGATAATATTACTTCGTTGCCGTGACAGAGACAGAAATAGAATGTACCCTTCATTTTGTTACAAACATTTTGTTTGCAGTGTCCCCTCTAGTATATTATCTCAATGTTTTAGGTACACTCAAAGGTTAGATGCCGGGGTATTTAACTTACATAATAACTACAAAACTTGCAAAATCGGTTGACTTATTATATTGATAAGAAAAAAAGTAAAGTAATAAAGAGTTCAGAATGAAAAGAACTTCGTATTCAATAGGCAAGTGTAATTACTATTTTTTGAATAAAAATAAACAAGCGTAATTATCATGTTTGGCTTCATTGTCTGCGCCAATTTCTTGGAACTGTTGTGAACTCATCCGAACAGCGAAGTCCCATCCCAATAATAGACTGTCTGAATGCCGTCTCGGCTTAAGCATTTAACTGCCTACTTTGTAAGGCCTTGGCGACTTCAAGTTAAATGTATCGTCATTGATTCCAGACAACTCGCAGAAATTTAAAAGTCTAAGATGCTTTGCATTCGAACGACAAAAAAAATCTAGGTACAGTACAGATATTTTACAACGTATATATTTCAAGACTTTAAACATTTATATACTTAATTGAAAGCATATCGAGATTTGCTGCACTTCGATTTAAGTATTTGGAACAATAAAAAGTAATAACAAGTCAATATAGTCAGTATACAGGGTATATCAAGACTGCTACCGAAAACGAAGCCGGGTGGTAGTTTAAGCGACTTCAGACACAATGCAACAGAAAAAGTTGCAAAAAAAAGCGACAATTTTTTTTTGTTTTTTTTTTCCTATGGCCATATTTGGGTGGTAAATACATTTTTTCCTAAAATAATAGTATATACCCTTTTATTTATAAATACTCTAAGGTATAAAAGAGTTTAAATTATTATTTTAGCAAAAACTATGGATTTACCACCCAAAAATGACGATATTTAAAAAATCATAAAAAAAAATTGTCGCGTTTCTAGGCGAAATTTTTAATTGCATTGTGTTTGTAGCCACTAAAACTACCACCCGGCTTCGTTTTCGGTAGCAGTCTTGAGATACCCGGTATTTATTTTTTCATAATACTTTGCATTTTACGGTGAGACAACAGCATAATAACAATGGGTAGAGTCAGTTGCAACGCGACGTAAAACTTAGGTACAGAGTGTAGATAGATTGCGGGTAGGTGTAAGGGCGTTCGAGGAAGCCCCTTAATGCGGAGACAGCTCCACTGGGACGATATTGATCGTCATCCGCCGTCAGTGGCCGAGGCGCCCCTATTGATTCGCCGCAATCTGCATGATAACCCGCGCCTGGCTTCTCTACCCACTACATAACGTACATTAGAACATACTTATCGACATTTACAGACGTCAACATTACCCGCCTTCGTGATAAAGTACTCGCCTTCGTGGATTCGCGTTCCATCAGAAATTCAATAGTTTTACACATGAACCCATTCATTTAACGTGACAAATATTAATAGCCGATCCTTTTGTGTAGCTACTGGTTACACATTTTTTACATTTAATTGATAACTGCATATTTTAAATACTGATATTCATTGTAATATATATTCTCACTTAAATTGCATTTTGTTGATGTTTTGAAATCTCAACGAGAAATTTGTAATAATATACATTATTCCAAAAGACAATGCTGCAATAAGTGCTCCCGTATAATTTAATTTATTTTATTATGTGTGACCTTTGTAAAATACGTAGATACAAATGTAAGTACTTATACACATTTTCTTCTCATTCTATATCTTCGGACGTATGTTGTTCGTATGGCGAACAATGGAGCTTTATAATTAAATTATTTTACGTTTTCGATAACGCCTACTATCAAAATAGATAGATTCACAGTCGGCTTATTTAGGAAGAAAAATAGGTTTACAGCTAAATATGCAGCTCAAATAAAAGGTTATGAAACATTTTTGTTTAGAAATCACGGGTGCGTGAGAAGACCCGCAACAATAGTTTAACGACCGGGAGTTATGCGGCATCATACATTTCAAATATATACATGTTTTTTTAGCAAACTGTAAATGTTTTAAAGGTGCTTTTTATTTCCAATTCCTGGGTAAGATAGAGCTTATAGGTTTTGTAAGTAAAACTAACAAAGAAATGTAAGAGCAGAATAAATAGTAGCTATGGTTACCATTTTTTTGTTTTAACTATACATTGCATTATTATTTACGAGTAAGTATATCACTCATAGGTTAAAGTAAAATAAAATGTAGTAATAAACACTCCTAATATAAGCACATAATAAGCACTACTACATGTATAAATCAATGCGCGATGGACGCTTTAACGCCTCAAAATTCAAGTATTTTCCGATGTTATACCTTAAGAAAGGCCTAAGACAGAACATTGCCCAGTTTTGTGGGAATCACTTACAGGTATAATATAGGTATAGTATATTATTGGCAACAATTATACACAATAAAATAGTTTGATTCTGTTACCTAATATTTGGCATATTTGATTCCAGTAAAAATTGCACCAAGCTATGCAAAATTATTTTCTATATTTGAGAGGAACAGCTAATCAGATAATTAAATGTGAGGATAAGACGAAGTTCATAATTAAAAAAAAATCTTAATATTAAAATTATAACAGTAGACTTTCGAGTCCAGTCCACATAAGCAATATATTATTTTGCGTATTGTTTTATTAATTATATTTAAACTCTACTGGTGGTAGGTATCTCATACGTGATAGGCCACCTGAATAGGTACTACCGCAATGTCTATTTCTCCCGCCAAACAGCTGTGGAAATTGCATTTCGGTTAGAAGGACATTGTAGCCAAAGTAACTACTGGACATATTGAGACTTAACATCTTATGTCTCAGGATGGCGAGCGCAGTATATAGCCAAGCCAAATGTTCTTTGTAATTCATGGTGTTTTTTGGTTTTGCTACTGTTGAAGAGTGGTCGTATCGCTTACCATCAGGTTAATGGCATGCTCTTCTCGCCACTCATTGAAATACAAAATAACCTCAATTTAACTGCCGTCCTCTATACTGCTTCTCGCGTCCCGTCTCGTTATATCCTGTCCTGTATCGTCGAATTCTGTCCCATGACCCAAGGTTAATCATGTCTAATCCCATCCTTTGAGTTTGAAAGAATAGCAAATAAATTTGAATTCCTTGCTGATCCCACAGCAATACTACATTTATCGGGATAAAAATTAGCTTAAGCGTTAACCCAGGATGTCAGGTACCTCCATGGTCAGATACAAACAGACAACAATTCTAAAACACATTGTTTTGGGCCTTACTTATTTTCCCAACTAATAGTTTTCTTCATATTAAATTATAATTATCTTCTATATACAGACAAGAATCATTTATATTTTTATGATATGTGTACATATAGACGATATAGAGAGAATAAAGATTATAATATGTATTTTTAAGTTACCAGGAATGTATGAGACCCAACACAATTACTAGG
The DNA here is from genome assembly GCA_009982885.2 of Hyles vespertilio. NCBI lineage: Eukaryota > Metazoa > Arthropoda > Insecta > Lepidoptera > Sphingidae > Hyles > Hyles vespertilio. The sequence continues at coordinate 21,843,759 of CM042825.1, read as the reverse complement.
AAATGTCCATATTTCCCAGCATATTGTTGGACTGTTATCAATAATGTTAATACGAATGTTTTGATTTGTAATTGAAGGAGCGCTCAGCTCAATTTAACTAATTAATTGTATATTTTACTGTTATTAGTTATTACCTTTATTTAAGGTCCATAAAAAGCAAATAAAAATATTTATAAAAAGGTTTAAAATTATATTGTAGCACTTTTGTTAGTTTGTAAGGCAATTGTATAACTTTATTTTGTTCAAAATCAGTTAATAAATTATTCATTCTAAAAACTTGATATAAGGAAATGTCTAAAATGTTGATTGGATTTGAAAAGTAGTTATTGAAAAATATAATCGTATATTTCCTATCTATCATAGGAATTATACACATTTCCTAAGAATTGTATATGTTATGGGCCAAGTGATTAATGCGGGCAGTATGAATAATGCCCAGCTATATCGGGCCAAGTGATTAATTACAATCTAAACTCACCTATTTATCACATTGCCCGGGCATTATGAATATGGCTACATGATGATCGAGCAATGTGATTAATAGGTAAGTTTTTACGTGGTGCGCTGCCGTATTGTCGCATCTGGGATAGACCCATAAATTAGAAAGGTTGAATGGATCTGCTTATGTTTAGTTGGTTTTTAACGTCCGAAACATTATCTTCAGAAGGAAATTAGTGTACCCACTTTATGGATCGGTTAGGTCGACTGTGCCCCAAAACCGACTCGGGACACCCCGACTTCACGTAGTCTTTTGGCTACCGACCCTAGAGTGTATATAAAAAGCCGGAGGTGCGGAGGGAGAGCAGCCCCCGCCCACTGTAACGAAGGATGGGCAACCGTGCGAGCCGCAGTGGCTGAGGCTCGCCGGAGGCGACCAGCAAGCTGAAGCTGCGGAGGTGAGCATGGGTGCCTATCTTTTGTTACGCAAGGGCGAAGGGGCTGAACTTCCCGCAGCGCCGGAGACGTTGCAGAAGCAAATTTGTATTGACAACAAGTGTCTAGAGGTTAGGTTGTTATAGTTGATATTTTTCAGGAATGGTGCGTTACCTTTTCATGGGAGTGGTACCAGGGGATGTGCGTGACCTTGCAATAGCCGCACGATGCCACTTCGGCTCATCGTTTTGATTTCGATTCGCTTTACATCACTCTGCCCAATAGGCACTGAGCATTATTCATAATGCCCGGGCAATGTGATAAATTGATTGGTTATAATCACATTGCCCGCTCTTATTTGGCATTATTCATATTGCCCGGGCATTATAAATAATGCCCGATTAATCACTTGGCCCAAAGCTCAAAGTCACTCAACGAGCTATGGAGAGGGCTATGCTCGGGGTTTCCCTACGAGATCGAATCAGAAATGAGGAGATCCGTAGGAGAACTAAAATAACCGACATAGCCCACCGGATTAGCAAGTTGAAGTGGCAATGGGCAGGGCACATAGCGCGGAGATCTGATGACCGATGGGATGGAAAGTGCTCGAATGGAGGCCGCGTAGCGGAAAGCGCAGCGTAGGACGTCCACCCACACGATGGTCCGACGACCTGGTAAAGGTCACGGGACGTCGCTGGATGCAGGCTGCCTCCAACAGGTCTCTGTAGAAATCATTGTGGGAGGCCTATGTTCAGCAGTGGACTTCCTTTGGCTGATGGATGGATGAATCACTTGGCCCATAACATATACAACGACAGACATACTTTTCGCTTAACATATAAATAGAGCCAAAAGACAGGATGCAAAAGTTACATAGAAAAATAAATTATTGCTTAATATTTTTATTGATTTCGTTTAATGAAAAAGTAAAGTCAAGCTACTTCAAACATGTAATAGCACCAGTAATACAGATCTAACGGGAGAAGCGTGGTCACAACTCAAACAAATCAAAATGCTGTGTTGTGCAATAAATTGTGAATAGTGTTTCTGTTTATGGGCACGCATTAAGCCTTACATCAGGCGAGGGAATTGTTTGTCTCTCCATTCTTGCTGAAAAAAAAACTGTATACCAGAAGAGTAGTAAAACAAAAATAGCTCTACATACATGTACAAAGCAACCATAACAAAGTACTTAAGCAAAGACACTTATCACATGCTCAACGTCTTTCAGTAATATCATGAAATCAGAAAACTCAGCAATAAATTCGTTTCATTTCATTTTGACAAGCTTCGTGGCGCAGTGGGCGAGAAATGCGAGGCCACGAGATCGATCCCCGCACCGAGACAAACGGTTATGTGAGGAACAAATATTTGATTCGAGTCTGGGTGTTGAGGTCAGATAAATTCCTCGTTACTTCAATAACCACCTCACTGATAAATTACTAAAGAATCAGAAAGAGATATGTATGTAATATGTATGTGTCTTACAATGGGTTATCATGTGGCCACTACGTGAATTTATTTATTTTATCGTTGTATATCGTTGGAAGACTCAAAAATACAACTATCTTAATAAACATAATTATGATTTTCAATAGAATTTTCAGATGTTGAACTAAAAATGGGACTTAATTTAATCGCAACTACTCTAAACCAATTTTATGAAGTATGTTTTAAATAAAAAAAATATTTTTTTTCTATTTTACTTAATGTAATAAACATTGTCAGAACTAGAGTATTTTATTAGAAATTCTTGGAATTTCATATTAGTTAGTATTTTTACTTGTTTTGTTCTAAAAAGAAGTAAATTGTGGTAGTATTGTTTCCAAATGAAAACAATTACATTGGCCACTGTAAAATAAAAAATGTAGGTAACATTACAATGTTTGAAAGATTGTGTAAAAATGTTTTTGTTTATGAAAATGAAGCGGTCGTTATTTACATGATAAGCACGGTTATCAGTTATCAGTATATTTTGTTTTGTTTAGTTCAGGGACTCTTAGTAAAAAGTTCAAATGTTACTGGAAGTTAGAGTATCGTGGACGCAGTTTGAGTGCATTACAATAATTTTGAAATTCGATAAACTTTACATAGTGGTAGTGAGTAGAAGGACGAAGGGCGCGGGTGATGCGCCGCACGTCTATTGTCGATGTGGGTCACTGCCGCCTACGCGCAATTCGATAAAACTTTGCAAGTATCTACCACCTGGTAACAGGCGCGAATTTATGTACCGAGCAATTGTTAAATGAGCGATAAAAGTTTCAACTCCATCATAAAAGTCAGTAAATATCGGGCTTTTCAGCTCGTGGGTCAGTCGCAATCATCAAAAGAGCGCTACATCCGAAATTATGCAGACCGACAAAATTTCAAACTTTATCGCCGTCTCGTGCAACTCGGTCAAAACAATACGCAAAGCGTATGTCATCATAATGATCACAAGAGTGAAAGTGACATTAAGTTCTAATTAATAGTGCAAAGTATCGATTAATCGTTTCACCATGGTTCTAAATATAAAATTCCGTCGGGGAAGACAAAGTTCGCGCGCAATACGGGCGCAGGCACGAGGCAGGTAGTGCGGGCGGCGGCGGCGGGTGGCGGCCGCGGGCGGCGGCGGCGTATCGATTCCGCGACGCCTTCAGTCGGCGTCCGTCGAGCGCCGCGCTGCGCCGAGCCGCGCCGAGCCGCCGGCGAGCGGGCGTCGCGCCTCCCCCGCGGCCCGCACCCCGCTGCCGCCCTCCTCTGTCGAATCTCTCGCCGCCGCTGACAAACTCGAACGACCTCTTTTCGCTAGCTAACGTCGCACCGGCGTACGACACCCGCCGCGTAACTGCGCTCGATCTGCACGCGAGTTGCCGGCCGCTTCGAAGTATTCGAAACTATTTTCCGAGGAAACTATACGAGTTCGTTTTGACATATTGAACTTTTTCTGTCGTTTAAAGTCAAAGAACTGCTCATAAACTGTACGGCGGTGTCCCAAAGATGATCATAGATAAAGTGAAGCAGACATGTCGTTAAAGCGGCAGAGGGTCGAGCAGTAGAGGCAGCGGTCCGGGAGTGCAGCATGGTGGTGTGGCGGGGCGGGTGGCGCGTGCGGCCAGCATGGTCGGCGGCGGCGGCGGCGAGCGCGCTGGCGGGCGCGTAGGGCGCGCACGGTGATGGATTGCTGCAACTACGGCGAGTACCGCGCGCACGGGCACGGCCACGGCCAGTACGCCGGCGGCGCAGCAGGCGCGGCCGTGTGGGACAACTACGGCTACGCGCCGCTGCCCTACGCGCCCTACGCCACCGGCTACTACGCGCCGCTTGCGCCGCTCGCGCCGCTCGCGCACGAGCCTTACGCGCGCTACTACCGCTACGACTACCCCGGACACCACGTGCACCACCCCGAGCATGTCGTGCCGCCGGGTGGGTATACACCGCTGCCCCGACACACACACACACACAATATCACACTATATGCCTTGCACATTATGGGAACATTTAATATGCACATATCACACAAGTCCCATGTGCAAAATACGTCATCTTTCCTTTCAACACTATTATCATGTTCATATAATCTGTGAATTGTGACATCGATCTTAGAACTTTATTACACTGTTTGTTGAAGAATCAGTTGAGATTTAATTTGCTGACAGTAGTACCTAATACCTGATGATATCAACAAACTATCGTATTCTAATCAAACATAAAAACGAAATACCGGTATAAATAATCTACAAATGAGTTATATATTGATAACTTTAATACATATTTGTATGGTCTCTGTCTGGTTCTGATTGATGCCGTAGTTTTCAGATGTTTTCAGTATTTTATTTATGAAATGTAGAGTAATTTGTAGTCCCTTTATTATTACAGCTTTTTTTCTACATAATGTCCTTTAAAACATACTTGATTGCATAACATAAAGAGCAGACACCCATATTCGTTACACCGTTACTAATTCCTTGAAGATAATTTAATTACAAACATCGTACAAGTTCCCCGCGTGCAAGTACGTAGTACTCGGTTCAGTTATCATAATATAGCGGCAGTGGATCCGGCGCGCGTCCACCTCAAATTTGTTTACCAATACAGAGAGATCGGAATCCACGCGCGTGGCGCGAGCCGACATTCTGAACAATGAAGAATGAAGTAAGGAATTAATGTTTACGTTTGGGCGGATTTCTCGGTGTCGACGTCACGTGTCGATGTCAGAGGCGACGCGGGGGCGGCGGCGGGGCGGCGGGGGTGCGCTACAGGTGGTCATCCCCCCTCCTCCTGCCCCCCTCGCGCCGCCCCCGCACCGCACTTCGCAGGCTAGCGCCGCCCCCCCGGCCCCCGCGCCTTCACCGCCCTGCCCCCCGCACGTCCCGCACCGCAGCGCGATTGATCGCCTGCACAGCACAGCCACTCTACATATTGACCGGGGTACTAACGCCCGCGTCGCGATTCACTGCAAACTTGGTCCACGCGCAGCGACATGCGACGTGCTAGGTGTTATATGTGATGAGAACACTGAGCTCTAAGCATATAGTATGTACTTTCCCTATGCCCGATATGTAGCTCCGACGCCAGCTCTTGTTTTGTTTACTTTTACGCCTCGGATCGCACATTAAACAATCCAAGTCCGCTCAATGATTAATGAATATGCAAATATTTTCTTTCACTCAATTTAACTCTGTCCAGTGACAATTTGTATTTTAATTTCTCCAAATGACATCAAGAATGGAGGATGTTTTTCTGGGTATAAATAAATGCTCCGAAAGTTTGACATTTTATTTTTGGGGCATGTACCTTCTAATTAAATTAATTAAACTTTGTTCATTAATTACTTATGGCGTGGGTAATTTTATTGTTGAGATTCAAACCTTGCAAACTTGTCACAGAATAATGGTATCAAAGAATCTTGCATTATATTTCTATGCTCTAATATCTAACTATGCTCTTAACATTCAAATGTTTAACTGTGAGGATGATAACAGTTCATTAAACTTTATAGGAAGTTAGTACATTAATAAGTTCAATATTTTTACTTCTTTAGTGTTCACCCAAAAGTTGACTAGTAGAGAATGCCTAGGGCATTATGTCCGCTTTTATACAACATTTATGATAGAATTTAAAACATCACTCAAAGATTGGGAATATTCGATATTATTACTTCTAATACGATTAAAATTCTAATTATATTTATTGGTTCCTAAATCAGTTTTCAAAATAGTTAACAAAATGACGATTTTGGCCATAGAGCACGGACTACGCTAAACTAATATTTTTATCTAGAAAGAGACAAAGCGATTGTGCTGCCAATATCCCGAGACAAAAGTCACACAAAGTTCGAGTCTTGTGTCGTGATTAAGGTATCTACGAGAGACTTTTCGGTCTCACAAACACCCGGTCTCGAAACAAATACCCGTAGATCACACAAGCATTTGTCTCGATGCGGAATCGAACCAGCGGCCTCTCAAATCACAGCAGTTGTCAAATCAACTGCGTCACTAAAACTTATGAATAACATATAAAATTGAGCTTATTTCACAAAGGCCTCAAAAAGTTAAGGCGAATTTTTGAAATTACCACACTGAGACTCAAAACAATTGTTTGTTGATACCAAATCTGTCGTTTCTCGTTCCATAGCCGGTTTCTACACCGACTGCGCCACGGAGGCTGTAGTTAACTAAATAATGAATTACAATAAACGAATTCCATTACATTTCATTTGAATGAATAGAGACACTCAACACGTATAATATTACCTCTTAGGAATATAAAAGATTCATTACTCAGTCTTACATTAAGTGAAACCATATGCAGTTTGCTGGATCTTGGGTCAGCAGTAATTAACACTAAATAATTATTAGCATGGCAATAGGATACTTATTATTACATAGTTTTCGATATGACTTTATATTTTCCTTTAGTTTTCATTCAGTATATACGAAAATATTAGTTTCAGAGTTTAGTGTGACAATAGTGTGACATGTAATTTAATAATTGAATTTTCATTTGGGTCATAGCCATGGTTTTGTAGTTTAAAGGCACATATATGTATACATAACATGTTTCAAATTTGAACTACGAAATTAGTAGTATAAAATTAGTTCTTTAACATAAATTTCATTAAAAGTGCTTATTATAGATTAGCAATACTGGATGTTATTAGTTAAATTTTATATAGTGCAACAAGTTATGTCATAAAAAAGTGTTGACGTGAAGTTTAACAATCCATACATTGACATTGATTTAGCTAAATTTAATGTCGTGCTATATCAACGCTCTGAATATTGATTTCATGACACTTCTTTAAACAAGTTTCATATACTTATTTTTATATTGCATCTAGTTTCATGCATGAAATTGATAAAACAAGAGTTACAATGTGTTTGTGGTCAGATTACGGCGTGTACGCGTCGAAGGAGGGGCGAGTGCGGCGCGCGCTGGCCCGGCGGGAACAGCGCGCGCTAAACCCCGCACACCATCTGCCGCTTCCGCCTACTGTGAGTACATTTATTCATAATAAATACTATTTATTACCTTACTTCACCTACAAACAACTCCAACTTGTAAACAATCGAGTAGACTGCAACTAATTGCACAAAAGAGTTGAAGTTGTAAAGTCTTCTTCTTAAAGGTGATTTAGTTTACTTACTACGATTAAATTTTGCTCGGAGACAATCGTAATTATTCCAGTTAAATAGAATAGTCACTGAATTACACAAAAGCGTAGAACGTTAGAGAAGTCTCGTTATTGTTATTTCAGTTGGATTTTTACATTATTATGTGATTGCAATAAAAATACGAGTACACTTTTTAAAGAAGAGTTCAACGACACATAATTTATAAATATTCGCCTGTGATGGAATTCGTCTATTATGACCTCCACAGCCCATGCGCGCTCCCACTAGACCAATATAATATAATTTATTGTCATGATCGACGTAAATGAAGTATTATCGAAGGTAGGGTTCGTAATTCAGTAGGTAGAGCCCATTTTCATTTTACAATTTCAATGAAATATTTACTCAGAAAAAAAAATCTATACTTCAAGAAACTGAAGCTGTTAGCCTTGATTGTTCTCTTCATATGTATTCAAATAGAAATTCGTAGCACAAGATTTGCTCTGTAAGTAAACGCATGGTATCATTTACGCGGCGCGAAATACAAATGTAAGATTTTATTCACTCGTTGTTCCGAATCTAACGTTATCGTAGGTTCACCAAAGGTTAAAAATACAGTCACATTGAACCGTTTTTGATATTACTTTTTTGCTTGATTCTTTTATTTTTAATTATTGTAATTTTTTTAAATGTGTTTCTTTTGTTAATAAAAGTATATTACAATGTGGTTATGGCTCTTAAGAACCTATCGTAATATTTACTTGGATATTTTAGTCATAATTTTTTTAGAACACTTACGTAATTTGAAAGGTTAGCCCTCTGACACTGTCAGTCAATTTGATTCCGAGGATTTGGGAGATAAATCTGTAGGAAATTTATGCAATGAATTGAAGTGGCCTTCGCAAACATTTGCAATGCAAATTTTCTTTGCAGTCGTTTTATTTGTAATTAAATTAAATTTATTACCCAAGAGTTGATATAAGGATCATCATCATCATCATATCAGCCACAGGAAGTCCACTGCTGAACATAGGCCTCCCCCAAGGATCTCCACAATGACCTGTTGGAAGCGGCATGCATCCAGCGACTTCCTGCGACCTTAGTCAGATCGTCCGTCCACCTTGTAGGCGGGCGTCCGACATTTCGCTTGCCTGTACGTGGCCTCCACTCGAGAACCTTTCGGCCCCAACGGCCATCGGTTCTACGAGCTATGTGCCCGGCCCACTGCCACTTCAAGGATCATCATACCACATTCTAAATGCCTAATACATAGATATGTATAAAGTTAATTATTAAATTTTGCTGAATTTTATTATTAATTATTGACATATGTCGATATTGATTTTACTATCAATTAACTTATTATGATTATTCCTATATTAAAATGATTGTACTTCCATAACGTAGCTTCATATACTATTGTATACAAGGCAAGTCCAGTCGACCTTTAGGTGATGCAGAGATGAGCAGAAATAGGTGTACGAATACTTAATTAAAAGATAAGAAAAGAAAAAAAAAGATAATTATACAAGTAATTACAAATGTTATGACATATATTATTATAAGATTTATAATATATATGTATATATATTATGAGCAATATTTCACGGACTTTCATTTTAAATCTGAGACGGGTAGTTGACGTCCTGATTTCAAGGGAGTCGATCTCACACTTGCAACCCTAAGCGACATTGATCTTTTTTCGATATGTCAGAGCTTCGATGGTTACAGCTTCCCGGGAAACTTGGCAGTCGCTTCAACCGATTCAGTCAGGATGAAATTTTAATGCAACTAATTCAATGGCTCTTCCGGATCAATTTTGCATTGTTCCATTGTTCATATATGTCGAACATCCTTACATATTGAATACGTCAGTACAAATATGCCCCACTTTCCTTCATCGTCAATGGTACAGACTAGGTCTCGTTTTCTGGCCATAGTTTTCATATATCATTAAGAAGTCGTAGCCATTTGATCATCATGCTTGCCTAGTTAAATTAGTAGAATAGTAAACCTTTCGTATACCACGCAAATACTTGGGTGTAAACTTAACTTTATTCCTTTTTTTGAGAACTCATATCATCTTAGGTGGTGTTTCTTTCTCTTGAGTAAAGCTACATTGTAAATCCTAATAACGGGTTGTGACTTGTAGATATCATTCGTGGAATGTTTCATGCCACCCCTGAGTAATAGCGCCCTTCACCTCTAGTTGATGTCATTTAATTACGTGTATCACATAGTTGCTAAAATGCCTACCTTAATTAACTAATGACCTAAGTAAGTAAGTCCAATGTAACGTAACAAGCATTCATTATAATCCGTATTTATCGTTTCGATTGAAAATTTCCATATAATTCATGTTTTTTTCCCGGAAGGGTTAAATGCTACCAGGACACCCACATTTAATCTTGTGTATACCGTCTCACGATGTGATGAGCCTATCGCCATATAGGACACAAATTTTTGACACCGGGCTAATAGTGAATAGAAAAATCCAATAACACTTTGCCCGACTCTTTATTCGAACCCGAGACCTCAGCTTTGCAATCATACCGTAGTACAACGGCGCCACCAACTCAATTACCGGGTATCTCAAGACTGCTACCGAAAACGAAGCCGGGTGGTAGTTTTAGTGACTACAAACACAATGCAACTAAAAATTTCGCAAAGAAACGCGAGAATATTTTTTATGATTTTTTAAATATCGTCATTTTTGCGTGGTAAATCCATAGTTTTTGCTAAAATAATAATTTAAACTCTTTTATACCTTAGAGTATTTATAAATAAAAGGGTATACACTATTCTTTTAGGAAAAAATGTATTTACCACCCAAATATGGCCATAGGAAAAAAATAACAAAAAAAAAATTGTCGCTTTTTTTGCAACTTTTTCTGTTGCATTGTGTCTGAAGTCGCTTAGACTACCACCCGGCTTCGTTTTCGGTAGCAGTCTTGATATACCCTGTATAATAAATAACTTACTTATAATAAGCATAATCCTGACCCCACAATAAAGTAAATGTAATGTAGTCGTAATCAGAAACTAGGAGATATTTTTTAGTTTCACAATTACCAAGACTCGAGAAAAATAAGTATTACACAGAAACTGGTCTCTGTGGGGGATCGGAAACACAGCCTCATATTTTACAGTCGGCGTCTGACAAATTCAACAATGTAGGATGTCATAAATAACTTTATACATACATACATACATACATACATACATACATACATACATACATACATACATACATACATACATACATACATACATACATACATACATACATACATACATACATACATATATACATACATACATACATACATAAATACATACATAAACTCACGCCTTTTTCCCAGAAGGGGTAGGCAGAGGTGCCAGGTCACCCACTTTTCGCCTTGTGTGTTCCGTCCCACGATGTGATAGGTGGCGAGCCTATCGCCATATCTGGTACAAATTTCTGACTCTGGGCTGAAAATGAATAGAAAAATGCAATATCACATTGCTCACCCGGGATTCGAACCCGAGACTTCAGCTTTGTAATCATAACCTAGTAAAACTATGCCACTGAGGCAGCCGATGCAACTTTATACTTGAAGACAATAAACACCATAATCCAAATTCTTTGCATACTTAATAGTAAATACGATTTTTTATGTAACTCATTGTAAAAACTGTTTAAACTTTACAGCATAATATTGAATTTTGAAATGTGAGTGAAAGTTATAACTTTCCCGCTCGTCCGGCGCGCTTCGTGCTCTGTAACTGATTTAGCCAGGAATCTAGTCATGACATGGTCTCTTTACTCTGATGAAAAAAATACGTCAAAAATTATATTTTTGATATACTAATAAAAAGCGAATGTGTCCAAAAAATATATCCATATATATATTATATTTTATCGTTCATATATTTGATAATTTAAGTCCGTAATTAGAGTAATTAAAAGTCTCGCAGTAAGCTTTAAACTAACCGCCATTAGAGGAAATGGCGGGTAACGGTATTAGAGGCGCGGGATTAAGAGGTGGAATAAATAATTTTGAAAGGATTTGAACTAGATAGCTTTGTCTGCATGTGTGAATGTATGTGACGGTATTTTTGAAGTCGATTTTCCAACACTTCACACACTTCAATACGGATTGATTTAAGATGTAGCACAATAATCAAGGGCCGATGACAATACAATAACTTAAAGACCTTTAGGATATTTTGATTATTTGTTTTAATAGTAATTTGCGCGCCTTTCTTGCCTTTCTTGCCTTTCTTGGATATGATAGCCATTTCTATCTATTGCTTACTAAAATAATAATCATCAGCCTTTTAACCATAAAATTAATTTATTATAAGCTGTGTTCTGATCTATCATTAACCATTCATTAACAATATCTTTTTTTTACTTGTTCCGTGCGGTTTTTTGCTAAACAGTTTTTTTTACTATTAATATTGCAGTTACACTTAACTATTTTTCGCTTCTCTTGCCTAGATATTTTATGATATTTATTTATTTATGAAACAATCTTTATTTTTAATCGTATCTCTGTAAATTGTATCAGCCCATATGCTTCTCACTGCAGGGCATGGGCTTCCTCTAAAATTGACAGTACGATTGATATTTTGGTATAGTCTCATTGTTACAAATGTGTTAAAGAAATATGTGTGTTAACCTAATTATGTAATGTCATCCCAATCGTAATCAAAGGGAAGGAATCAGTTGCTGGCTACAAATTCTGACAGCAGATTGCAGGGCGGAACCGTTGTTTATTCGATTGTAATTGATTCATCTCCACATTCCTAATAAGTAAGGTCATCGCGAATCGAAACGATCAGTTTAAATTATGTAGGTCACTGTCAGAGGACAGTTGAATTCTCACTCGCATTTAATGTGGCTCCTGAACGTGTGTTGTAGTCTCTATGTCCACTGTGTAGGGTATACATTCCTTTGTCCTTGAAAGTATTCAAATTCCAAAACTTTTTGTATAAACCATCAGCTGTTCATTTCAAATGAGTATCAACTTTTAATGATGTTTAAATTTATAACAAACGTGGACGCGTGATGTAAACACTGTAACAGCTTCATTAAGTTCAATAAACTTTTATTGGGACTTTGAGATTAGTTGATATTTTTATATCGTGACATGTGGGGAAGAAATTATATTTTAGATTTATAAGGATATGAATGTTCTCCTTGTGTGAGGTGTATTAGGCACAAATGAGATATATTAGTATGTTGAATGTTAACAAATAATCAAGTCGAAAGTGGTATCATTACGGCGTCATGTTACGAGACAAGTGAGCGTCACAAAGGCGCTAATGAGGGCGGGGAGGGCATCGCGGTGAGGTGCGCGGGGGTGCGGGGCGCCGGCGGGGCGGGCGCGGGGTGCGCCGGCGGACGGCGGGGGGGCCGACGGGCTCGTGAGCCGAGAGGTGGAGGTGGCCTATGAAAGCTGTCAGCGGTTGATTTTTCCGAGTGTCGTGGGCGCCGCGCTGATCGATAAGTCACGTGGTTCCGCGCGCTCCTCGCTCGTCGCTTGCCGCTCGATAGTTAGCCTCTGCAAATTTCCCCTCACTATTCTATGTATCGCTACCACACACAAGTACTTCTTGTCACTCCTCAAAGTCCACCTGCGCTGCATTGCACGTCTCGTCTCGAGTATCTAAACGTTCAGCGGCGCGAATTCTGCAACTTCCATTCATAAAAACTTGTTTAATCGCTTATAACTTTTCTTACTTATGAATACTTCTAGAAGGTCAACACTAGGGAAAATCTTTTATTACTTGTATTTATAAATATACACGTTAATAACAGTCTATACCGGGTATCTCAAGACTGCTACCGAAAACGAAGCCGGGTGGTAGTTTTAGTGACTACAAACACAATGCAACTAAAAATTTCGCATAGAAACGCGACAATTATTTTTTATGATTTTTTAAACATCGTCATTTTTGGGTGGTAAATCCATAGTTTTTGCTAAAGTTATAATTTAAACACTTTTATACCTTAGATTAGTTATAAATAAATGGGTATACACTATTATTTTAGGAAAAAATGTATTTACCACCCAAATATGGCCATAGGAAAAAAATAACAAAAAAAAATTGTCGCTTTTTTTTGCAACTTTTTCTATTGCATTGTGTCTGAAGTAGCTTAAACTACCACCCGGCTTCGTTTTCGGTAGCAGTCTTGATATACCCTGTATAATAGACTTTGATAACGAAAGAATTTCATTGATAACTCCTTTCAAATCATTACTAACTTACAACAAATCATTCCATTTCGACAGATTTGATTAGTAGTTAAACGGAACAACCGTTCACCCGATACATATATTTATTTATTTATAGCTTGCGATCTGTCTAAGTAACATTTAGGAAGTTGGGGATTAATAATTATTCGTAAATAATATCATCAGCTACAGTGGCGGTCGTAGCGCGTAGCCGTCGTAGCACTGTCGTAGCCTAAACAGTCGGATATCAATAGCGTTACATTCTGAAATTATTTTAATCTTGAATTATGCGTCAATATTTCGTAGGCTTTATCTTTAAATAAAATATCATTCAAATACAAAAGTAAGAATATTTATCTCTTATTTACTAGTTGAATAACGTAGCCAAAATAAAAAGAGAAAATAGACGAAAAAATATTTTTTTGCAAAAAATAAAAAAAACGATCGACTGTGTATGTTGAGTAGTGATGAGGAATGGGCTTGGTGCAGCGGCTCGGTGCACGGTGCTCGGTGCAAGAGATCGATCGTGGCGGCAACGCCATCGCCAGCGCCCCCTGCCGCGCCGCGTCAAGCACCAGCACCCACTACAACAAACATTATCACTCGTGTTAATTGTTCGTCCTTGCCTCACTCACATTTTAGGCAGCTCCTCTGGTTTTTTATTTTTTGTCTCGACATGAACACTTGTCTGTATTTGTCAACAGTATTTCGTTGGGTATATTTATTTTTGTGTTGCCTGAAATATCTGCAGTTGTATTGTCGTATTTGATAATTAATATTTACTGTGGCGACATTACGAGCTTACATTGTTGCTCTTTATTCATAAAACTTATGTTATATTAAAGAAAATCACGCTTTTGTTTCACTATTGAATTCATTGTTTACATTCCCGCGACATGATGTGTCCGGATAATGATTACTTAAATTGTAATGTTTTAAAATTTAAACTTATTATTATATAGATAATTTTTTTATAACTTGTCAAAATGTAATGAACAGTAGTATGAAATTGAGCATATTTTATTATTTTTTATTATTATTTTCATTCTAATGGGTTCAACTTCGGGAGGATTTTGTTTCTCTTTCAGCAGTATTAATAATGGGTGTCGTCCGTTTCGTGCATCATAAACGTACAATGGTGTTAATAGTGGCATTCATTTTGCGTAGAATTGTTGAGCTCTGCGAGTTTATGAATTATGATTAAACTTGTGCAATTTACGGAAGTATGAATACTATAGTAATGTATTATTACTGTTACTGTACTGTATCTGCTGTTACACGTCCCACTGGAGGGCACGAGCCTCTATTCTATTATATCCTATACAATCAAGAGTACGATTAAGAGTCGTTAGGTCATGTAGTCCATTACGTTCGCCTAATGCGGGTTTTCGGACTTTACATACCATAGAAATTCTTATAAATCGCTTTGGTATGCACATTCCTCACGATGTTTTTCAGCACCGTTATATTGAATGGTGAATGACTATCAACACAAACATGATTCCGAAAAGGCAGAGAGAGGTCTGCGTCGAACCCGCGACCACCTCGAACATATTAGCAGCCGCGTCCGATCCGTTTGCCAACGGGCCACTACGCATTTATTATTACCGAAACATGCACGTACAATGTATTGTTAACGATCACACATTAAGGAAAAAGGGCTCATTCTAGCCCTGTGTGGTAGACTATTGGCCTTATAAGACAGGCTTGAGTGATAAATACAAAACATTCAATAACACAAATAAGTTTATTATATGAATAAGACCGTATATCTATATCGGGCATAAATTGCTGCCCAACAATGAGGCATTTTAATTACGTTCATAATCTCCAGCTGTTTTAACACAACTTCTAGGAACTCTTATTAGTATTATCTGTATCAGCCCATATACGTCCCACTGCAGGGCACGGGCCTCCTCTACAATCGAGAGTACGATTGAGAGTGGTTAGGCCATATAGTCCACCACGCTGGCCTAGTGCGGCTCATTAGTATTATACGATTTCATTAATATTTTTTACTCAAAAATTTTCTAGACATTGTTATATCCATCCGGATGGCTGTGACTATTCATAAAGGTAAAAGAAAAACAGAGAGAGAGAGAGAGAGAGTAAGAGTAAAAGAAAAGCTTGCAAAGCTATTCACGCGCAATTCCGCGTTCAAGCAAGCTGGTACAGATTGAAATACTGGCGAGAAAAGGGTTCTGGAATATGTCCATAGGTGCTCTAAATTGTTGTTTTTTTATGAGAAGAAAACTGTTAAGTTAGTCAATACCCCAGATGAGGCCAGAAGGGTTATGATCGTCCGTTTAGCCCGGCGTGCTTGTAGGGATGGCAGTAAAGACCCTAAGACTAAGACGAAAAGTTATTGACGAATATCTCACGCATGATATGTATTTATTTATCTATATATATATTTATATATATATACAGGGTATATCAAGACTGCTACCGAAAACGAAGCCGGGTGGTAGTTTAAGCGACTTCAGACACAATGCAACAGAAAAAGTTGCAAAAAAAAGCGATAATTTTTTTTTGTAATTTTTTTCCTATGACCGTATTTGGGTGGTAAATTATTTTTTTCCTAAAATAATAGTGTATACCCTTTTACTTATAAATAATCTAAGGTATAAAAGTGTTTAAATTATTATTTTAGCAAAAACTATGGATTTACCACCCAAAAATGACGATATTTAAAAAATCATAATAAACCATTGTCGCGTTTCTTTGCGAAATTTTTAGTTGCATTGTGTTTGTAGTCACTAAAACTACCACCCGGCTTCGTTTTCGGTAGCAGTCTTGAGATACCCGGTATATAAAAGAAACCTGACTGACGTATCAACGCATAGCCGAAACTACTGGAACTAAGGAGATGAATTAGGGTATGAAATTTTATGTGAAAATCACAACTACTAAAGCTAATTTATGTTATCATTATTATTTTAGTACAAAGTTTTCGTCTAGTTTACAGTGTAAAGTTATTGTCGCAGTGTAATGTTTTGCTTTAACGTCCGTATTATAATCTACACGCAGACAAAGTCGCGGTCAAAAGCTAGTTTATTTATGTAAGAAATAAAACAGAATACCATCAAACAAAAATACTTACATTTATCATACTCGTAGTAGTTAAAAACTGGATTGCATTCCCAATGCTTATATCCTAATGTAATAATTATAACTCATCCTTAAATGTTACAGATTATAATCGTTGTGCATAATTCAATACAAAGAAAACTAAAACGACTCGTTTACTCTTCGTAAATATAAAGTACAAAATAAAATAAAGTTAACAATAATTTATATATATATATATAAGGCAAGTTGAACAAAAATAAACAATAAAACTATAACGTAGATAATCTGTATATATCTCGTTTGAATCTTCTAGATCTGTTATCCATAATATCAAGTATGTTATGTTTTTCGACAAATCATTGTACAATTATTATTATTTAATTATTTAATTCTTTATTGTACACAATAAAAAGGAATAACAATTTAGAGATAATACGATCTACACATCTTAATCATAATGGGATGAAAATAATACGTATTCTTAAATATTTGAAGTGCGAACATTTTAGGCCGACGTATCCTAGAGGATACGTCGGCGTAAGATAGATCTTATTATATTGCAAACTAATTAGGGATAGTTTAGGAGAGTCAATCCAGGTGTGAATTATTTTAACAATTAAATGTAGATCGTAAATTTTACTTCTTGTATCTAGTCCTTGCATATTAAACTTCGATAATCTATAACTAAAAGACGTAATGTTGCGACCAAGCCCAATAGTAGCCTCGCTGTAGCACCGGGTTGCATAAATACTATTTAGTTTTAATATCTAATTGTCTAAATTTTAGCGAAAATTATTAATTTTTTTTTATTGCATTGAATGGCGAGACGAGCAAGCCGTTCGCCTGATGGTAAGCGATACGACCGCTCATGAACAGTAGCAATATTCCACTGCGCTCGCCATCCTGAGACATAAGATGTTAAGTCTCAATATGTCCAGTAGTTGCTCTGGCTACAATGTCCTTCAATCCGAAACACAACAGTGCATTTAAGCAGTGTTGTTTCACGGGAGAAATAGACATTGCGGTGGTACCTACCCAGATGGCTTCTCATATATGAGAGACCTACCACCAGTTAATAATTATATTCCCCAGTAAGCTAACTATTATATATAGGTACATATAAAATGAATATTATTATTTTAGTATAAGTTTGTTTGTAATGTATGTTACAATTTGTTAAGTTTTATGTTTTGTTCTTTATATTATAATATATAATTGAATAGTGTAATCGATGTTTAATAATCGTACTGTTCAAATAAATAAATAAATCTAGTGAACCTATCTGAAGCATATCTATTGCGTTTGCAAGTTCTTTAGTGAATTATCAGTATTAAATATATAATAACTTTAAATCTGCGGTGATATGTACCTCGTGTAGTATTGATTGCAGTATTGGTTCTCATATTACAAAACAAAGTGAGATTAATTTGTACGTTCTGAATCTTCTTTTAATTTGTATTTCAATTCTTTTAATTATTCATAATCATTGCATTAATTTTAATAATCATTTCACAAGAGTAGATATAACATAGTAGGCATAATAATTGTTTTGTCTTGTATTACAAATTGAAAACAGCGTTTCTTTCCAGCCTCCCTTAGAATGCGGGATGAACAGTCGAGGTCCCTCTTACTGCGAGCCGCAGATGTGGCCTCATTACCAGGTAATTTTAACACCTAACTAACCGAAACTAATGAAAGAAATATCGTTATTGCTCTTCTACAGAATACCGTTATATTTTCCAGATGGGTATGGCAGGCGGCGGAAGTTGGAATGGCGCAAATACAGCCAACGGAAGTCTGTGGGCTTCCCGGAGCACGTGCTCCCGAGAACATATGCGCTATCCGTCTGACTGCCGTCCCGTAAAGGTTATTTTGTGTTTTATGAGTGATGCGTACAGGTGGTGTATCAATATATCTTTTATTTAAATGTGTAATATTTTTGATTTCAGGCTACAATCCCGCAACCTCAAAGCCAACTATGCCATCAAGAGGGAAGGTCAACGCCCTACTCGGTGTACGAGGAGTCTCCGTTCAACGGCGACAGCGGGCCTCGGCACGGCAGCTCGAGTGAGTTCCCGGCTTCGGTGGCGCAGGACGAGGGCCCGCGCGGCGGCCGCGAGCCGTACGCACCGGAACCGCGCCGCCCCACGCCCGAAGAGAAGCGGCCGCCCGTGGTGCCGCTGCCCGCCTTCCAACAGGCGTTCGGCTCCACAGAGATAGGGAAGTTCGCTGAGGCGTTCAGTCGCGCCGAGGTGGCGCTGGGAGAGAGCGTCGGTGACACTTTTTCCTACGAGTCTTTTCCGGAGTGGGAGGCCCCATCCGAACTTCAATGGCCCTCGCAAACCGCTTCGCGGGAAATAAAATGCGAAGAGAATTATTGAAATTATCTTCGTTCTAGCACTAATTTTAGGCAATTTCGCCTTTTAGCTAATTAGACAATTTTAGTTCCACCACCATGTTGCCAAATGAGTAGCGAAGTTGGAGGTCTTAGGGACTGTAGGACGTGATGTCGAAATTACTAAAGTGTACGATAAATGAACGGATTGGATAAATAGTGGTGTGACATATTATTCATATTACATAAAGTAGAATATTATTTAAATATTCCTTTAATTAGATTTATGTCGATATAATGAAAAGAAATTGTTAATAAGGGAATGTGGAAGTGCTAGGTACTACGTATAGGATAACAAATGAATCATTACTCAATGTGCCTTTATTCGGAGAGCCCGGCCGCTAAACGCGCGGCGTCATTTGCCCCATTCTACATCGCTATGTATGTGTGACAAAGTTACAATAGCAATTATAGGGACCAACGTTTAGACAAATATACACGATCTTGTGACGCGCACGATCGATGTGCAATAAGCTTAACGAAATCTTCTATGAATGTTCCAAAACTTTATTGATTACAATTACAACACTTCTATCAACACTTTAATTGGCATATGATTTCACAACTAATGTGACCACTCATATTGAGAACAATTCTAAAATGCCGTATCCCTATACTGATCAATCATGCAATAAAATTAAATTTCTTGGCTCCATCAGAATGTACTACTGTAATAAATATTTTCCCACTTATTTTGAAAATCTCATTTAAGAAAAAAGTGAACATATTTCATAAATTGAGGGGGCTGTAGACGCCGCGTGCACTAATATAAAAAACATTCAAAATTTTTCAGCAAGTAATGAAACAAGTCATGTATGTAGGTATAATTAGGTAGTTAAATTTGATAACATTTTTAAAGAGATTACTTATGAATAATGGCTTTTTAATTGAATATATAGGGGTCCAACAATCATGATGGAATCGTTTGTTGTGGTTTTAATTTCTGTTATAATATACAACTTGAAATCATTCACACAGCAGTGGATATAAAAAAAGATCTACATATTGCTTTTCGGTGTCGATGTGATTACTTATCTCAATTATTGTTTCAACATACAAGTTGAATAACTATCACGTTACAATGATTGTTACTGTCGCTTATACTCGTATTTGATGTTTCAAAGTGAAATCGTTATTTCTACTTAACCAATTTTATAAATGAGTGGATATCGATTCATTTTATTTGTTATCGTGTCTGTGATATGTATTGTTTTAAATGATGGCACACGTTTAATTTTTATTTTTTGCGTACAAAAAATCTATAGCTTCCAGTGCAATAAGGCTGCATGCACTCATTATAATTAAATGTATTTATAATTAATAAATATAACGGGAATTTACTCGGACTTTAAAATTCTATAAGTGCAACTGACATGTTAATGATGGATCATATATACGCTTCAGTTTTAAAAGTGCTGTATGCGACGAACACATTAATCGTTCTAACCCATGTACAAGACGCAATAGATAATCAGTTTAGGTTCATTTCAACGCTAATGTTATTTAAAATTATGAATATCCCATTTCACAACATATAGCAGCCGTTCAGAATACAAGCATTAATATGTCATTGAAATTAGTGTAGAAATAATTTAAATTAATAATTTGTTTTGCGTATATAGATAAATTAAAA
Organism: Hyles vespertilio; assembly: GCA_009982885.2. Classification (NCBI taxonomy): domain Eukaryota; kingdom Metazoa; phylum Arthropoda; class Insecta; order Lepidoptera; family Sphingidae; genus Hyles; species Hyles vespertilio. Next base: position 21,822,963 of record CM042825.1, on the reverse strand, counting down.
TTCACAACGAATTTAATTGTTTGTAATATTTTCAACCCTATTAATCTTTACTTACCTGTTGTAACGTCAAACATCGGAGAGAGCGTTTTAAGTATCATGATATGACTTTGCTAAGCAGGTATTATTTTGAACACACCACAAATGAAATTGTCTTTTAATGTAGGATGCGTCGACAACACTTACTTCCAGTGGTCTTCAATAAAATACAGAATATACTTGTGTGTCAGTTTTTCGACCTCTTTCGTCAAAAGCAGCATATATAAATGGAGTGCCTTACGTATTTAATATGATATGAAATTAGTATGGAGGAATTTTATTCTAGCATAATTTGATGAGACACCATATTATAATAGTGTAATGAAACTTCTTTTGAACCGATATTTCATTAAATAGATATTGTAACAAAATAATGAAAGTTTTAATAGCAATTATATCTACATGTAATTACGTACACAATAAATAATTAAAGAAATTAATCACGGTGTGTGTTTGTATAATAAGAAATTACAAAATCAACATTCAACATCACATAGCTTTTATTTGTTTATTTTGTTTGTGGAATGGAAAAATTAATTCAAATTGCCTTTGTATTCTGTACAAATATTTAAGTTCTGTTCTTGTCCATTGGACGATGAAACATCCAGAGAATTCTAGAAAAAGACGAATGAAATTTTAATACAAAGAAATAACTTTTATGTAATGTATAGGTAATACCTAATTATTATGATAATAAATGACAAAAGTAGCCTGTGCCACGTAATTATGTATATACGATATACATCTACCTAGATAGTTCTGTTATTTTAGTATTAGGAAGGATTATAATTTTTACTGTAGAGAAATGTGGAAAGCATAATATTAAAATTATAGGTGTTCACAAATAGAGCTTCCCGAATTGACTATCTCATAATTTTGTCTACCATTTTGTTTTACTGCGCATATAATAAATACAGCCTTATTTATTTGTTGTTTGTTTGTCGTTCGGTGATTAAAAGTAAATGTTAAGAATATCATAAATCCATTAAATGGTACGCGAAATACATTTACATATTTATTTTAAATTCTACACTAAGTATAATTTATTTATTTACTACCCGTAGAATAATAATTATAACCAACACCAAAATATTTTTAGCACTTCCATTAGATTTATCGTATTTTTACAAAGAAATTCTTTTTACAAGTATGCGGTTTTTTTGTATAATTAGCTCAAAACTATCCAATTAAAAGATAAATATAAGCCTTTTTTCAAAAAAGAGAGGTAATTGTAGAGTTTAGATGTATTTGGAATGATATATAATCGTTGAGGTAATTATTTTTATGAGGTATGAGTGAATTGTTTTAATATCTATCTGAATATATCTTATGTTTGAGATTTGGATTTGTTAAAAAATATTAGGCCAACAAAATTTAGATACATAAGTATTATGTAAATTTGTTGAGACGGTAAAATACTGAAAAATTATTAAATGAAAGTTATTATGTACCTATCTAGTTATAAATACCTATTAGCCCTGTAAATACTTAATTATATTTTAAATGTTTCACTCATATCAACTTAGAAAAACTGTTTTATTAGCAAATTGTAAGATTTTGAATTCAAAACACTGACATGTTTGATTTATGAACGTCAATGTACGATTTAATAAATACATTGTACTGATTATATGTTATTTTCTTATCCAGACGCCCTGTACGCTAAGAGTTTCTCATAATGACGTAATGGTGTACATTGCATATACAGGCTAGCAGCCTCCGTCACTCAATGACTGCCGATACCTTCTTGAAACAGTCAAGCTGCGAATTATTGTTGTAACATAATTATTACTTATGTGTTTTTGAGACTGGAATGTGTTTTTTCACGGTGAATAATACGAACCCTTTATCTACAATCTATATCGGGAATTAACAAAAACAAAATAAATAAAACCGCTTTAGTTATAATTTTATTTTTATTCATAAGCAATAAAAAGTAATTTCCATATGTGTGACAAATTTAACGTAATACCCATTAGGTAACTAAACAGTAAAATACAATACAATCATCAATTAATTATACTAGTTGTGTTGGAAGCCACTATAGGATAATAGGTTCAATTATTCTGCTCTATTGGCATTGACAAACCACTTACACAATTGGAAAATTCACATTGTAAAGCCTTGTATGTGTAATAAAACGCGTGAAGGCACTTTAATTTAGGCATGTCATAAACTTATGTGTTACACAAATAACCAACATAAAATCAACAAACCTCAGTGACACAGGAACGATAAAGCTCTTAACTGTTACAAAAACTGAATCATATAGGTGAGTTCTAGGAGAACGGTAATGCACATCAGTAGTACAATATAGATAACAAAATGAGAACCTGATTAAGGAAGTGGTTTGCCAACGACTAGGATAATGTAGTTGGAATATATGCAACGCTCCAACAAAACAACAGACACCAACTTATGATAAGAATCAACACAAGTATCAAATCATATAACGTTAACTTATAAAAGGTTCAATACTTATAATAACATTAGTTATTTTCGTATTTTACTTCAATAAGTCTTTCTAAATATTCATTCATTTCCCTACATTACTTTTCAAATGTCATTGAAGTATGAAATACAATCGCAATTAATGAGCTCATCCTTCATTTCATTTTTCATTCATATTTGTTTATTCATTTTATTAATTATATTTTCTTAGTATAATAATATCTATAAATTGATTGTATAAGTTCGTAATTATTAAATTCGAATATTTTAACATATGTATATTAATAAACAGGTTTTATTTCAATAAATCGCTAAATCAACATTTAAATAATACGTGAAGTTGAGAACATATCCAGTGTAGTCACAATAAATAATTACAATATATTCTAATTCTATAAATACATAAGTATAAATATTCGAAGTCGTTAAAGTAATATTAAACTCGGATGTTGTTTACAGCTCACGAGAAAACTTATAACTCCAACGAATCCTGGCATTTATTGTTTGGTGATATGTCCCGCTGAGAGAATTAATCGCGACCTTACCAAAGCCTACACGATCTCAAACAACTATAGTCGCTCCACCGTCTCCTTATTGTAACTACAATCGTGCGTAGTAATGTTACCTACATACACTAAAGTATGTCCACAGACGACAGACTGATCGATTCCTACCGCATAAAGAATTTTACTACGGCAAGGATTTGTATGCCTCAACTATGAAACTACAGTTTATGTTAGGTGAATTGGTTATGAATTGCACTGAATGCTCACGGGTGTTTCAATTACCTGGATGCAAAGTGCAAAGTTGTATTACTCATTGTCTAACACCTTCACAACAGAACAGACTTTTCTCATTATTCCAGATAACATGTAGCGGTCGTTGAGTTATCTTTTCTCGTGACTGAGAAACTCATTTACAATATATTACATCAACGGAACAACAATATGCTTACAATATTTATACTTGAGTAAATGATAATAAACTTAAACGTGTAAGATACATGTTATATCATTCACCTAGCCTATGATAGAACTTTCGAATTTGATCACGAAGAGAAATTATTATCAAAACTACTTAACGTACTTTCCCATTGGGTGTGTGCAGTTTGAACTATAGGGTAGTGAATATTGCATTGCCAATGTGACTAAAATGAAACGCAAGTACATTATAGCTAACTACTCTCACGATATATTTATCAATAGTATGCGATGACGAGTCGTATCAAGCCTAATTAACAATAGAGGGTATCTAATTTGGCACTCGGGTTTGTATAGCGAGGAAGGTCTCGTATTCCAACTTAAAAACAATACTCAGTGAGAAGATAATGTTTGGTTAGAGTCGCCCCACGTGTGAGCAGGAAATATGTTGAACTTAACACCAAAAGACCGTACAGTAGAAATTTGCATTCTTACAAGTTTCGGAGGAGAGCATGGACACATGGCTACTCACGGCGCCCGACACCAATGTTCCTATACATTGATATCAGACACTTTCAAAACAATAACTGTGTATGTAACGGTGTCCTCCTCTTCCCATTGATATTGTCATTTATTGTGTAATTATAAAACTGACCTATCATTGTAACGTAGTTTTGTGTAAGTCGTCATTATGAACTTAATTTCTAACAACATTATACAATAGTATTTAATTATGATTGCGACAGAGGTATATTTATATTGTGATTTGACTTCAAGGTACATATTATATATATTATATAGAAAAGTGAAATATCGCACCGTGGCACATAATAAATGAGACATTTTAATATTTATTCAGCTGGGAATATGTCTTGTATATTAAACAAATGACGGGAAAATTGTATTTTATAAATATTTATATCCCACAGGCACCACCACATTCATAACTCGCGTGAATGAGTCACCCAATATATCAGATAATAACAAACATCCTTTTTACTATTATAATAATTTTTGAATAAAACAAAACATGAACGCAGTCTTTTCATTAGGGATATTGATCTAAATACATGAAAATATTTGAGCACAGACAAAAAAAATGCAATGTAACGAATAATAATTAACAAACATTTGAGCTATTGTGAATAATCTTGAGGAAAACCTTGAGTATTTATTTCTAAACTTAACGTGAAACTATTTATTGATAATATCGCAATTAACAACATTTTGATATTGTTCTAAGTATTTGTGAGCTCGTAAATTATAATTATCATTTATATCTTCAGGCTATGTAATATTTTAAATTAGATTAATCTATTTATTTGCTAGTATATAATATAACGAATACCAATTTTACACGAATCTTTTACAGTCAAATCGGAACCTGTCGGTGTACATTCGAATAGTACTGCCGCCACTCAGGGTATGGGCCTCACTGCTTCGAAATGGTTTTCAGTAATAACGAAGATGTTTATATAGTCATTATTTTTAAAAGAGAAAACTGAAATAGGGCAAAAATGGATTCCGGCAATCTTAATAACAAACAGCGTCAAGAGACAACGAGGCGGACTCACCGTCCATCCTCGTTCATAACGAGGTACATCTGGAAAAGGAAGTTCAAAAACAAATAGGGGGTGGCTCCGGGAGAAGGAGGGGGAGGTGTTATCGCATGGGTCGCGGATCATCAAAAATGAGGTGACGATAAGTGAGATCGCGGAAGCATCGGTACGCGGTCGACTAGTGGCGGTGGTCCGGGGCCAGCGACTTGCGGCTCGCCGACAGGTGGTGCGCGCGCGGCGCGGGGCGCTGCGAGCGCGGCAGCGTGGTGGGTGCGCCCCCGCCGCCCGCGCCGCCACCGCCGCCGCCCCCGCCCACACCCGCGCCGCCCCCGCTCACCCCTGCGCCGCCCGCCTCGCTCAACATGTCGCGCGGTTTCCACACGGGAGATCCTACAACACACCAAACACCGAACTCTTTATCACATCTCGTGGAAAGCGCTCGTTGACGAAAATTTGGACTGACGTATTGCACCGATCACCGAATTGCGCGGATTCGCGTCAAAGAGTTGAATGTTTGATGAATGTTGTGGTGAGTTCTCCGCTCCGATAGACAGCGCGCGAGCCGGGCGGCGCGGCCGGCGGCGCCGCGGCGAGCCGCGAGTGTACACGATACATACGCCGGTCAACATTGTCATCGAACATTCAAGCGATACCACAATATACAATCGGCGTTGACTCTTATACTAGATTATTATTTTCTTCAATTATTTAATGAGCACCATAAAAGTGTTTGGTTTCTGGATATCGGGAATATGTATATGCTTATTTTTGCCATCTGGATTAATATAGATATTCGATTTTTTCAATATATTACTGGTGCCTTGGGAAATGTTTAAAAGATAACCTACAAACTGAAGGCATACTTAATTCATCCAATTCAATAATTAATGTAACATTCAGAAACGATTTAATAATTCTGGGCAGTTATATGAAATTTGAGGACTTTAGTTTAGAAAGGGGAGAAAATTTATAAACATTGAAATAAAACTATAATTTACTGATTTTATCACCGATTTGGTAACTTTTTTTATAAAACTTCCCCATGTTTCTATTACTTTACAACAATCGAGGTCACAGGCGGATTGTTAAAAAAATAAAAATGAAACCAAATCCACTATAAAATTTGTAAATAATAGTTTTATTTCAATGTATAACATTCGCGTAAATCTAAGAAACCGTTCATAAAACATGATTAAAAATAACAGAACGATACAAACAACGGGAGCATAGGTAAGAATGCTTTTGCAATCTGTGCAAAACTTGGCTCTTTGTGGAGTTGATTGAGGCACTTGCGCAACATCGCCTCACTTGTATTATAATATTGTTGCCAAATATAATGAACGAGGGTACATTCGAGCAGGTTATAATATTTTAGCTTTTGTAGAATTGTGAGCGAACAAAGAAGTTACGAGTGGCTTATAAGGCTACAGAAATGTGGAAGATATTTTGTCTACGTTTTTAAACATTTATATGATTATCATGTTTACAGTAAAATTACGTGTCTAGATTTCTATAATAATATTAGCATATTTTAATTATTATTTTATTCGTGTATAGTGCATATAGATTGACATAATTGTAAAATTGAAATATTTAAATAACTACCACTTCTAAATACTGTGACTATTACAATATCCAGTTGCGCTACGTACATCGTTTATATTAAGGGAAACTTGTTAAACTCCTACGAATGTTGTTCGAAACACTGACACTATGCATTATGCTTACGATGATGTTTTATAAGCAATCTATAAATTCTGCTATAAGGAATGTCTACAGATTACAATACAGCAAAATAGCGAATTAAACATTTACATGACGTTTCCAAAGATTATTATTGTGTCTTAATTTGGGTAAAGTGTTGGTATTATTAACTACACGAGTATAATTTAATGCGCTAATTTGCATACATTTACGTTGAGTGCAGATAATATAATGAAGGCGCCAACATTACGATTGGCGTTCATGCAGGACAATGGTTCAGGTAAGTTTTGATGTAGAATGTAGAATGAGATTCACGAGGTAATAAATCAACTTAAACCTAATTTAGCAGGTACTGAAGAAATATGTTTAAATAACAAATGAATACTACTTATAGGTACATCGAAATGGAAGACTTAATTAATGGTACAAATCCATGGCCATCTACGTAATAATAATGATAATAATTAATAGTTTTATAACCTATGGTGACGTATAATAACCAGTCGAAATAAATTATAACAAGAGGACTACGACAAAAGTGATTAAAAGATTAACATCAGTACGATACCACAGCCATTATTATATATAACACTTAGCACTTGTATTTACTACAATTAGAATTTGATTAATTTTAGTTAGCTACTTAGGTATTTGCTTCTCATTATTTCTCTATTCATAATAATACTACTACATTAAAATTGTGGTTATTTAAAAGTCAAATATTATCGACTTAATGACATATTGGATTTGAAATTGTCTCGACTAGAATTTTGTTTCGTATTTTCACGTATACGTATCATTTGAACAAGAGGTATCATCAGGTGTTTTGTCTTTGTATATTACTTATATACAACACAACCGTATTCCCTCAACAGGGTGTAGAGTTGACAAATCTTAAATAACATTTTAAGAAATAAGTATACTCAGTCTTACAGAACGTAATATTAGGAGAAAAAATCTTGTACATGTAAGGCTAAATATTTTATGTTCTCACTTAAACGTTTTATCAATTCCTTTATATATATATATATATATATATATATATATATAATTTGGGTAATATTGTAACATAACATTGATATAATTAAAAACTATAATGACTATTAAATAAAATATTAGTCGTTCTTCGCGTTATTTAGACATGTATTTGATCAAAGTCGTTCCTGTGGTGTCGCGGGTCGCTCGGTAGCGACGTCTTCCAGAGTCTCGACGCTGCTGCGCTCCGAGGAGGTCAGCATGGCTTGAGCGGTGAGTGACTTGCGGCGGGATTTAGGGGACTTGCCCTTCCCCTTATGCTAGGAAAGCTTACTCTGCTTTTTCCCGGAAAGGTAACACTGAACGCATGTGGGGTGCTCCAGCGCTTTGGCGATTGATTCGGTTGATTTTGATACTACGATGCCCATTTTCAGAGCTTTGTCTTCTGCTTTAGCCAGTTGCGAGTAATGTGACATTCTGTCCAGAGAGTTGGTTCCCAGTCTCGCCAGTTTTTTCTCCGCTGGATTTAGAAGAGCGCCTGCTCACGCTCGGCGACTTGCAGGGCGACCTGTCGAAACTCGCTTGCGGGGTTCTCATGATTCCTTTTTTCGGGGCAGGCTTAGGAGACTTTGCTCTATCGATGCTGTTTTCACGCGATTTCATGATGCTTCCACGCGGTGACCTCGAGCCGTCGAAGCTCTGTTGCGGAGACTTAGTCTTGTCTAACGATCCGCGAGGTGATTTGGACTGATCGAAACTACCACGAGGTGATCTATGCAGCGTTTTGGTTTGTTTGAGACTTGATTTGTTGGGAGACTTACAGACGATGACTTTGGTGACGCAGTCGCGTTCTGGTGAAGATCGGTCGACAGACCTGTTGGGCGACTTGTCTCTGTTGATGTTGCTGCCGCTGCACGAGCGGATCACTTTGATGTTCTTCTCTGCGGACGAAGTTTTCTTCTCTGGGGAAGACTTGAGGGAGTGAGACTCGGGCTTACCTAGTTCTTTGACCATGGTGGGCTGGTACTGCGTGGGCTGGTGCGAGGACTGGATGAGGCGCGCCTGGCTGCCCGTGCTGCCCGCGCTCAGCGTCGACGTCGTGCTGCCGACGGAGCCACAACGCAACGTTATACAACATGGACACACAACGCCAGTTTAATGACTAATTATAATAAATAAAACCTACGAATTTTGAAAACCAAAGGAAAAGAAATCAGAATGATTAGTATGGATCGAATGTCTCTGGTGCCAATTGTTGAGATGTCTAGTATAAATGTATGAGACACTAACCCATATGTCTGTTGGTACCTGAGCGTGAGATGGTTGGGGGTTCTGCCCAGGCCTCGCTTGGCTGGCGGCTGCGGCTGCTCGTCCTCGCCCTCGGACTTGGAGCCGGGGTCCGACTTGTCCGTGTCCGGTGGTGGCGGAGGAGGGGCGCGCTTTACGCTAGTGTCTGTTAGTGGGTTAACGTACGAAGCGTTGTTAGTAAGTTAGTTATATTGGCAGAAAACTAGCCATGATTGGTAATTAATACAAATTAACATTACATGATTAATTTTTAGAAAACCCCGAGTAGTGAATTTTTATTCATATTAGTTTAGTTATTGGTAAAAGTAAAGTACTGTTGGTAAAACGGACTAGACGCGACTGCCAACATGTTCACGGTGGTCGCGGGTTCGAATCCCAGGGCACACCTCTGACTTTTCGGAGTCATGTGTGTATTGATAGTCAATCACCACGCACTAAAACGGTGAAGGAAAACATCGTGAGGAAACCTGCATACCATAGCGATTTATAAGAATTTCTATGGTATGTAAGTCCGCCAACGCGCACTAGGCCAGCGTGGTGGACTATATTGCCTAACCACTCTCGATCGTACTTTCGATTGTAGAGTAGGCCCGTGCCCTGCAGTGGGACGTATATGGGCTGATACAGATATTGGTAAAAGTGAGCATGACTAACCGACGGCATCACCGAGAGTTTTGCTCCTGTGTCTGAATGCGGGCTCGTCTGAGGACACTTCCTGCGGGGGCTCCTCTGCGTCCTGCGAGTTCTCACGAGACAAGTCTCCCACCTGCAAGAGACATTCAATCATAAATGATATTATAATATTACACGCTGAAATAAAACACAGGACATTTATTTAACATATCACACGCTTAATACGAGTGTAAAGGTGCTACGCTAAAAGTGCTACGCCGTAGCATAATATCTTTGTTATGAACGCATAAGAAAAAAAGATTCGTAATAACTAATAACTAAAACCAAAGGAAAAGAAATCAGAATGATTAGTATGGATCGAATGTCTCTGGTGCCAATTGTTGAGATGTCTAGTATAAATGTATGAGACACTAACCCATATGTCTGTTGGTACCTGAGCGTAATAGAAATTTAAATTTAAATTTAAATTTCTATTCTTTAAATTCCTGATAACAAAACAGATTTTAAAACGAACAATGAAAGAGGTCGATAGTTTTAAATATGATGTTACCTCAATGTTTCCAGCTGATAATCGTTGTCCTGTAGTTTTTGGTTTCTTTGTTTTGCCGAGTGTGTGTGATCCTTGCATCACTTGAACCTATTAAAACAAAGAAAATGTTTACAATATATTGTTTGCGATTTGATTTTTAAACATTAATAAAAACATACAGAAATTGGGATAAATTTTACACAAATAAGGTGTATATTTGCCATGGTCATGTCAAATCATGGACTCAGGTACAAATACATTTTTTTAAAATACAAGTACTCAATATTTTGGAAACTGAACAAAATATTTAATTTTATGACGATGGCCACATACGCATTTAATGCGTAAAGATGAAAGTAACATAGTACTACTATGGTGTGCATGTATGTATGTAGTATGGTGTGTGTACCTGGTGCTTGGGTCGGTCGCGGTCGAGCGTGTGCGGCGCGCGCGGCGGCGCGGGCGCGGGCCGCGAGCTCGGCAGCGACATGTTGCGCACAGACTCGCGGATGATCTGCCGGATCGTCTTCAAGAACGCGTTGCGGAAGTCCGCCGTGCTGTATCGAGTAACGACACCATTACACTCGAGTATATTCATAATATCATATCAACATATAATCAGTCACTGCTGAGCATGGGCCTCATTTAAAGCCCACTACACACTAAGTTCGGTGACCCACCGACGTATTAAGTTCGTAACTTTCTGCCGGCGGGCTAGTTGGTGACTTAAAAAATGGCGTAATCGCCTGCGTCGCTGACATGCCACCAAATTGTAGGCGGGCAACACGCTCAGGCACTTGTTTCCGAAATGATTCTTTTGGAAACCTGGCTTTGAAGACCTGATGGAAACGATTTGCATCAGCGAATTCCTTAAAATGGTTTTCAATTAAATTCAAAGTTATTATTTTGTCCGTCTACCTTCTTGGGTGACGCTCTGGCGCTGCGCTTGCCGGAACATGGCGTCCATTTGGAAACCTTACACAATAACATCTATTTTGTAGAAAGTAAGTAATATGTCTAACAAAACATTTCATAATAATAACAAATGTTATCTAATTCAAAAGCCCATAAAGAGAGGAACTAAAGTTGTAAAATGTGAGACTGTCTCTTTAAGGATTAACATTGTTATATGTAATAGTAATTAGGACGTAAAAGTTGAATTTACGGCTTAAGTCAGTTGCTATCCTTACTGTTAAAATAGTTTATTACGCTTGGCCTTAGTAACTACATTAAAATAAGTGGGCAAATGTTACCATTACTTTTGTTAACATAAGACGCACATTAAGCACACATTTCAACTATAATAAGGTTATATTGTTTTTACCATAAAGGTAAACCAATAAAAACTGGGCTACAAAATCTTCAAACGTCCATTTTATTAGCAATTATCATAAAACTTGTTGACGACTCGTTGTCGTTCAAATACTGGGCCACGTTTAAGGTAATAAAGTTACCAACAAGTAGGAAACAAGTTTACACAGTTTGTACGGGGCCAAAAGTAGGTTAGACATGAAACTCTCGCTTCAGGCGATCGGACGTTTTAAAAATATCGGTAAATCACATCACGGTGGACGAAATGAAAACAACAAAATATGTGTCACATTTTTCACGCTCCAAAACTGTTATGAAAAGTACTTGGTAACTTTGTGAATTATTTTATTCACACTTATTTTTAAACAGACTTACACAACCAAATATTTTGTGGAAAAATGAAATAAATTGAACAATAGGGAAAAGTTATAAGCACATCATTCACGCTTTTTCTTGAATCGCTCATAATATAGATTTTTTCTTCTGTTTAAATACTGGTAGTATTAATAAAACTAGAATCATTAAATTGTTCAATCTGCGAAGAAACATCAACATATATACTAGGTATAAATGGAAATAATAACGAATTTCTATTAACACACGAGAAAAAGCAAGTTTTGGTTATTTGCGAGAGTGGTAAGAGTAATATTTATTTATTTAAACCTTTATGGATGTAGTCAAATCAAATTACATTAACATTCCACTAAAATATGTTGTACGTTATATAAGAAAATAAAAATAACAGTTCTCGTTTTATTGAGTAATGTCTTACCTATTTGAAAGTACGTAGACTTTTTCTGAGCGTCTCTGCAACTGACTTCTCAAATGTATGAGTTCCCAAAGGAAGTGACTGTCCATATCTTTAGCTGACGAAGCCCGCACCTGAACCTCAGTCACTGGTATCAACACTTGGTATCTAATGATTTCTACTTCATTCGAATTATTTTTAGATGAAACACCCTAGAAGTTAAAAATTTTGATTAGTAAATTATTTATGCTAATGACAACTAATAAATGCTATAACGTCAAAGAAAACGATTTGCTACATATCGAACACATTATTACACTAATATATAATAATACCTTTATAGTTAAGATGCCATGACAACGAACGTAATGTCGTTCTCGATTCCAACTTTTCCCATTAAATTTCGAAATATGGTACCCGAGGGATTTGTACTTACTTCTGTCGCAGAATTATATAATGAATACTTACCATTAACTTTTTCTTTTGTCTCAGTCTTTCTTTACAGAGGAAGACAACAGCAGATTTAAAAACAAAGCACATAGCATGCAACTCTAATCCTTTTTTAATTTTGCCTAAAAAGTCTGAAATATTCAACCACTCTACGCCGCCATAGTATAATAAATCGCCTGAAAAATATACTTTGATAAATGACAGAATCTTCAATAAATAACTTAAAGTCTGAATCAAGGTAAATTCTTACCAGGACTTAGGTCTATAGGCTGCTTGCAAGACTTTTGATGTTGTCTAAACAAGTGATCAAATATAGCACCATATTCTTCGTGTATTCGTTGCATTTCATTAATATGTTCAGCAACTTTCTCCATTCCTTTCAATGCCTCTGTGAAGTTAAATTAATAATGAAGTTCCCATTTCCATTTCAATCGAAGTTAGTGCATCGGCGTTGTTAACCTAGAGCCGCTTACCCACTAAATGAAGATGCTCTTCAGAATTAACATCAGTCAAATTTCGCAGTTGTTGTAACAGCAACGGATACTTCAATATCCTTTGTATAGGTTTGATTAAATATGACTCCAGGGTCGATGAGTGCTGCTGTTTAGGATTTCTAGCAGCGAGAAACTCTTGTAATGCTTGATTGCCCTCATCTGTTAGAAGTTCACATTCACATCACAAAATGTATAATACTAATATTTAACTTAACACATATCGTACAAAGTTACATTGATATGATATGGAAATGTTATAATACTTATATTTTAATTACTACAAACATACAAAGTCAAAATTATTAAACAGCAAGAAGCTATACTTACTTGGGTGCAACACCTTCTGAGCTTTGCTGTGGCTCGCACAGAAAGAGCTGTATAATTTGAAATGATTTACATAATACAAGAAAGCATTTCCAACCGCAAACAGCACATTCTGTAAAAATATTTTGTGTTAACACCGCGTTGAATATTATATTACAAGGTGTAAAGGAGCAGCTCCCGAAAACGAAGACATTGGTAATAAAACAATCTATAAAGCTAAATAGGTTTTTGAATTAATCACCCAAAATGGGTTAAAATGTTGTCTGTCTACGTATATTAAACAAAATGAATATAGTTTTCAATTGAAATTCAGGTATCAAATAGGCATGTTGACTCATGTTGTAAATTCGCGTGAATTTATTTTTATACATTATAAACAGTATTTTAAAACCTGATATCATATTTTGAGAAATTATTGTTCGTAATAAATTGAATAAAAATATTTTAATATCCATTAATTAACATTCATTCATTATCCATTATCATATATATTTTATTATATTAGTGAATAGCGATCGTGACGTGCTGACGTCACTGTTCGGGCAGCAAGATGATAATCTCAGTTAAATTGGATAGAATGCGAGACTCTACTACCGATTGTTGACGTAGATTATAGTCACGTGACAGGTTGGAGCGTTTTAATGGGAAATTTTTTTTTATTATAATTTATCTTAAAATTTAGTAAGATTATTTTTGCGTGTTTATATACGGTCTATCTATGAAATAAAAGCAATTATAAAAAAAATATCAACATCCCTATTGTTGTGGTTTTCGAGAGTTTCCTCCGCACAATGTAGGCATATCTCTAATATTTTAACTACATATACGTAGAGCTCACCTTAAATTGGTTTGAAAATTCAAAGTGATGGAAGTTAGGTTCAGCCTCGAGCGATTCTTCCAAGTTTTGTAGAAATTGCCTTTGGAAAGTCACTATCTCTTGGATGTTTCCGAACAAAGCATTGATCTCGGCATTTGATAAAAAAGTTTCCTTCTTTAGTGGCTCTAAGTAGTTTTCCAGTAAGTTGTTGAGGTGCTGTGAGAATAAAGGCCTTGTTAACACACACAACTTAATGAAACGATCTCTTGTCTTCGATACACCGTTATACGGAGCCGATAAGTGTTAGACTTCAATATCGACCTATTTGCAGTAATGAAACAGGAAGCATCTTTATCGATAGTAAGGTAGTATTATAGTATAGTATTCGCTTGAGTATGTTACAAATATAAGAAACAGAAAATTAAATAACTTCTGAACAAGATGCACAATATTGAAGAGCACTTTACAAATGTGACTTTAACTCGGTAAATAAAATGTCGTCAGAATTCATAATAATTGGACACTGTAATCCCTTTCCAGTGATGTGTCCTGAGTCCAGGTGCGAACAATTTCACAAAGTTTAAATACGTTTTATAAAATCATCGTAACTTTTTACTGTAATAAATATTCATGTAGCAAGAGATTTTCACCAATATCGTCTACTGATTTTGTTCGTAAACTCTTTTACTTTTATTTAACCACTGCAAAGACTATAAGATTACATAAAATGGAGCATTTACTCTTTATCTGTCTGGAAACTTAGGTTAAAATTTCATTATTTACCGAGCACATTTTCGGTAAGGACAAGCTTTGAGTAACGAGACAGATACAAATACCCGCACGGGCACGCGAATAGAAAACTTAATATACTCCCTCCTAACAACATTTGCATCTAAAGTTTGCATGAAACTTGCATTAACAAGCTACGGACTAAGTAAATTCGTATGTTACCATTTATTTACATGAATCTTGCGGTGTTTAGTTCACTTAACATATATTGCTTTTAAACGAGATTTTTCTTGTCTAAGAGTACAGTTCTTACTTTATAGACTTTAAGTAAGAGGTTTTAGAACTGAACATTTAACATTAAGAAGAAGAAGCATACAATAGAACAAGGTTTAAAAATGACAAATTACATAACAATTTAATTTCGAATATACAAAATAAAAAATAATTTTCTTTTGTAATGCTTAATTTCATATTTTTTGCGTGTTTTAGAAATCATGTAAATCCAGGTCAATTTCTAAAATGTGTCATTTGTAAATTGAATAGGAAGGCACAATGTCCGTGAGTGCCTCAATAAGAGTGAAGTTACCTTGACATAAGCTCGTTCAGTGTCGACGAGCTCTAGCAGCACCTTGCGCAGCTTGTCGGCGTCGGAGAGGTGTCGCGAGGGCGTGCCGGCCGCGGCGCTGGCCACGCTGCCCGTGGGGCTGCCGCGCCGCGTCTCCGCCGGCGACCGGCACCACCCAGTCACCTGCTCCGCGCTCTGACGTACCACTCACTACTCAATACCACTACTTACATCTACTGATTATAGTATTTAATGACTGGAGATAGCGCTGTTACACATTTCATTATCATCATTATCATCGTCATCATCTCAGCCACAGGAAGTCCATTGCTGAACATAGGCCTCCCCAAGTTGCGTCACACATTTAAAAACGTCTCTAAAAACGTAGATTATTTTTGTTCGTAATGTTGATTGCTATATTTGTGTAAATGGAAAGAAAAAAATATTTGTCCACGAATTGCTAATAATTCCGTAACCAAAATTATTTAGTTGTCATCCGGCCAAATCGATTTTGAATGGAGTTCAACGTTTTTTTTGTATAAAAAATTTGTTTGTCTATGTTTTTGGAGTTCGAGCTCTCCTTCATAATGCCGTTCTTTCATTGAAATATTCTAGACGGGACACCGGGAACACAATATTTATAATATTAAAAAGCGGTACGGTATCGTTATTTCTATTCCTATATCTGGCATGAGTAGAAACGCAGACTCTCAGAGATCTTGCATTTCGAACGACAACTTTCTCGTATAATTGATACGTGCGTACAAATTTTGTTCCCGATGTCCGTTCTGGTGTATATTAGTTCAGTCAATATGTAAATTGCCCTCCGAATAAAGACCTACCCTTATTTAACATAATGAATCGTTAGGAGGGCATGTCAAGAGGTCACAGAAAAATTAAAAAGGTCGCGCTGTTTGATGATTTTGAGAAATTCATAAAATGAATTAAAAAAAAATTAAACACGCTTTTTTCTTGGAAACTATTGATTTTAGGAAAAGAAAAAGGTTTTTTCAATAAAAAATGTAGAGGGTATTGCAAACTACATTTTTTGTCATTGGAGTAACGTCATCCGACTTGAAATACAAAGAGTAGAGGGCGCTAATGGATAAAAAAAGTGTGCCAACGCTATTTTCGATAGTAAAAAATGATCTTTTTATAACAATGTAAATTAGAAAGTTGTTCGTCACAAAATTAGCTACAACTTTTATTTCTACAAAATTCTTATTAAACTTACTGTTTTCGAGCTGGAACTTGTCGAAGTGTACAAATTGTACATTATGTACCGTGCCGTTGAACAGTACTCATGCCATTCAGTTTTTATCTTTTTTTAAATTTAAATGTTATAGCAGTAATTGTTTTCTGATTTTGTTACCAAAAAATTTGAACTTTTGTTCAGCAAAAAATTGAACTTAGATGAATTTATCTATGTTTTGCATCACATTATTTTAAGTCGGATGACGTCACTCCAATGACAAAAAATGTAGTTTGCAATGACCTCTTTTTATTTAAAAATCTTTCTCCTAAAACCATTAATTTCCAAGAAAAAACCATTTAATTTTTTTATTCATTTTTCGAATTAATAATAATAATAAATAAATAATTAATATAAATAACGATTAATTATGTTAAATAAGGGTAGGTCTTTATTCGAAGGGCAATTAATTATTCCTTACATATTGACTGAACTAATATATAGAATTTAACATAAGCTATATTGTTTACATTGAATGCACCAACTATGGAAAAATTAAATAAACAGAACTGTATATCTAGTTTAAATTGCCTACAAGATATTTTTTGTAAGCGGTGAATGGTAATTAATTCTTTGCGCGCATCATGTTTTATCAATAAATAAAATTGCATTATTGCATTTTATCAATAGCAGAGACTTTAATTGGCACGTTGAGGACGCTTCTCGAAGCTCGTCTCTATAGAATTAAATTTGGCCCATATTCCACATACCACCTGGTTTGATAGTAATTAATTAATAAACTAGTTTGAAATTAAATTACTGTTACGTCTAATGAAGTAGTTATTATAAATCATATCGAATGAGTTTTGTATACATTAAAATAATCAATGAACGCAAGAAAATCTAAATAATAGAATTACTTAATACAATCCAATTACTAGAGGCTCGGCTCACAATACGTTCAAAAATCTACGACTACCATAACACTTATTTAAGATGTTGTTATTATACGAACCGCTTATTTTGTGACATAATGAGAATTATCTATTCGAACGGTGTACCTATAATAAAGGAACGCGGCCAATTCTGAAGAGACGATTATTATTTACGAGGGAGATATTACCAGCCGGGTACGGTAATGAAATAAAACGAGGGATACTCCCGGAAAGCTACATAATTGAATAGGGGATTAAGTCACAGAGACGTGCATATGGTGTTATGTGAGTTGGTAATGTAATTTTTATCAAGCTGAAAAATACCTTTAAAAGATTTTCGATTTCGAAGGAATTGGTGCGGGAACTGACTTTCGGAGGTCCCGTGCTGACGGAGTCGCCGCCGTGAGCATCCGTGTCGGGACTGTAGAGCTCCTTGCCTGTGTAAAACACAAAGCATTTATACCGATATACGTTGGTAGAAATTGAATATTCGTGTACATAGTCGCATTTGCAAATACTTCACATTGCGTTTCCAGTCTGTATTCAGTTTCAGAGCAATATCCATAACCATCTCTCGTCTGTGGATATTCTATCTAGTCTCTAGACAGCATTGCATAGGTATACAATTATTTTGAAACATATTTTGCTGTTATATTATAACAATATTATTTTATAACACGTCACGACTATGGCTATGAAGTAGAAAATTAAAGTAAAAAATAAAGTAATAAAATAAAAAAAACCCTATCTTTGTTTTGATATACTACTTATTACTGAATCTGTATCACCCCATTTACGTCCCACTGCAGGGCACGGACCTCCTTTACAATAGAGAGTTCGATTGAGAGTGGTTGGGCCATATGGTCCACCACGCTGGCCTATGTTGGCAGACCTTACATACCATTGAATCCTTACAATTTCGCAATAGTATGCAAGGTTTCCTCACGATGTTTTCATTCACCGGTAAAGTGTGCGGTGATTAACTATCACACTACACACATGACTCCGAAAAGTCAGATGTGTGCCCTGGGATTTGAACCTGCGATCACCGTGTTGGCAGTAGGGTCTGGTCCGTTTAACAACAGGTCACCACGCACTTATTACTAAAAACAAAAGAAAATGAAGTTATGAGCGTAAGATTCACGCTAATGAAATGATTACGGACTTGAGGGATGTTTATATTAAGTTCATCCAACAATATACACATTCCCATTATTAAATTACTAAATTACTGTTGTACAAGATATTATGTTACATGCGGGATAATATTGTTCTCGAGTATCGTGGCTCACCAACTTACAAGCCAACGCTTGAGATTTTCCAGTGTTTACCGAAGCGGAAAATCTTGTGGAATCGCATTAAAACACTACACTGCGTTGGAAAACGTAACTCATTGGGTTGGTGTTAAAGTCTAAAGCGATGAGTGATACGCGGTTGTCTGGCAATGGGTCCCAATTACGGCTGGACGGTGGCTGCGGTGAACCGCGGCGGAGATGGCCGGTCAGCGCCCACATCACTCTCAAGGATTCGCCGGAAGCGGCCCGGCGACTGCCCAGATACACAATTTTCGGGCTCCTGAGCAATGACAGCACACAGATATGGCCTAAGGTATCCACAAACTGAATTTACCGAACCGCGTTTTATATTGAAGATATTATTTAAAAGTCAATATATCGACGCAGGAAAGCGATTTTGTCGTATCTCGAAACAAGCAATTTTACACCAGAATAAAAAAAAATAATTTAAAAAATGAATAACCACGAAACTAGAAAATTTAGGAACACCATATCTTTAATCATAACATTTTAAAATAAAACCTTACATTTTCACGAGGAAATTCAATGCGGTATTTTTTTATGAATTAAATAATATACAAAACGCATATACGCATTTTTTGAGATATGACAAATCGCTTTCCTGCGTCGATATGTGCTATCGAATCTATATATTAATCAATATGTATATAAAGCTGAAGAAAAGTAATCAGATTTGTTACAAAATAATCCATTACTTGCAAATGGGTTTGTATTCAAATGGTATTAATCCTTATTCATATGAACATCCTATTCATTACAAGTATTCAATATCACACAAAATTCCCTTACATCGTTTAATTTCAATGAATATTTTTAGGGAATATAACAGTTTTAAATATCTGCGCAGCAAAACAATGTTTTAGTTTTGTGTGCGCATTTTTATTACGCGGAATGGATATGACGGGGCAGGATGCGATGTAATGGGATGGGATGAGAAAACCAGTTTAGAGGTCACACGTCAAACGTCAACGTCAATCACGTTGAGTTTAAATGTAAAACAATTCGAGAAATAATATGTCAAAAAGAGAGGCTGGAGCTGGGCCGGGCTGCTACTCAAATATAAATTGTGCCCAAGATCTAGTATCTAGATGAAGCTTGTAGTTTGTAGATGTACTCGTAGAATCAAATTATTTTATTTATTTTTCAACAATGTGATATTGAGGATTTTAATGCGTTCAACGTTGTTTTAAAAGTGCAGCGTGAGCAGGCAGCAATACATAATCTGTATATTTTTAATCTTTATTGATTTTGTACTTCTGATTTTTTTTATACCAGACTTGGGGAACAAGTGTAATATTATATTATGACATAAAGTATATTAGTATCTCCAACCTTAAGTTCGTGTGATTGATTTTATTTGGTTAATTGATACCTATTAAAATAAGGTTATTCGATTCATAGTCTGGCAAGAATAAACAAATAAAAACATGATTCTGATCAAAACAATTGTTACCAGGGGTGGACAAATAATGTTTGTAAATAATTGTGTCGATGGCCACGTAATGTTATTGGGCGAATAAGCTCGGTGTCCTAATTAGCGAATTGGATTTCATTAACGAGCTTAATTTTTATAAATTATGCTTGGATAAAATATCACCAAATTTTACCAACAGGTACTTTGTAGTATCATCACCAAAATTTGAAACGAAATATTGAATAATGCGCGAAATATTGGATAGTAAAAAAGTAAAACTCAGTGTACTATACTGTTTGGAAAATGTATATTATTAAATGTTGGCCACATTGTAAATAACAGAACATTAAATTAATTCTAATAATCCGTTGTGTAACAATCTGCAAATGAATAATAGAGCTGCTATTATTTAATTTACTTATGAATACTTAATTATACCAATATCATCGTGTAATTATTTCGAAACCCAGAAGAACAATATTTTCATTGAAATAAAACTATTGTTTACGGATTTTATCGCGAATTTGGTTTAATTTTTACATTTTTAACTTTGAGCCGCTTCGATTAATTAACAGTTTTCGTGGTCACGGGGCGGACTAAAGTATTAGTTATTCGCTCAGGGACTAGTATAATTTAACTTAATTTAATTTTAAATTATAACTGTCACTGCGCGCTTTTATTTTAATATGTAAAATTCTCGTAAGTCTAAGAAACCATTAAAAATATTTTCATCATCGCATTATTCGATAGAAAGATAGTTACTCGAAATGAATATTAAATAAATCCTAAGTGCTGCTCATTCATCGTTAAGTCGCTTGAATAGTTATCTTACTCCTTCGTCATGCGAATAAATGTGGCTCATTAGACCACGCACGGATGGCGAACAACAACAGCCATCAACGTACGTGAAGGTAATGGGCGATGACTCTCATAAATTTCTCGCGGCTTATATACCTAACAAGAACAATATTCCCATAAATACTACAGCCTATTCGAATAAAAATATTGTCTGGTATATGCACGTATCTACACAAAATATACATAGATAAAAAACATGTTATGAAACCCGAAGAAGTTACATTCTTTAGCGTATTCTTAAATTCTTGCTGCTCCATATAACTTCTAAATAAATGGCTGCAATATCTTTGACTCAATAAATTTCAATATTTTATAGAGAATAATATTTTTTCCTATGTGAACTATGTGGGCGGATGTTCGTAAATTCATCACGGGAGAGCTTTATTTATATGTTACCTGTATATATAACATCTGGGGGTACGGCAGTGCCGCCTCCAAGTCGAGCTAAAAAGCGGCACAGTCGTACCATCTTTTTTTCGAAGCAATTCAGACCATTTTAACCCCCCATAACATCATTGTGGTTAAAGCAAGAAGCCTGAATTTTCAGTTACTAAGCAGGCATTGTGTAAACACCGTATATTTAAAATTTCATTCAATTTGAACCAGTAGTTTAATAATTGTAACTTGTCAAACTTTCTTAATTTTGTCACTCACTGACTGACTGACCAATCATCAAAAGTCTAAGGCACTTCTATCAGACATAGAACCTTCAAATTTAGAATATAATTAGTGTTTAGTGTCCAAAGTAAGGGAAAATTTAAACATTTCATAATTTCAGTCTAGTTTTCTAGATACACCAACTGCGTGAATAACATTATAATCCCATATAAATGTATAGGATTGACTATATGGCCTAACCACTCTCAATCGAACTGTCGATTGTTGAGGAGGCCCGTGCCCTGCAGTGGGACGTATATGGTCTGATACAGATACAAAGTTACATTTGCAGTTAATGAATCATTGTACCCGTATATAATATAATTATAGTTGTAGATAGGTATCTATGTATATGAGGCATAACAGGAGGGGATATAGAGAGGGAAAGGGAGTATTCAGCCCACGAAACTGTACAACATTCCTCTAGAAAAACATGACGAAGAAAAACTTGCAAATAAATAGACTAAATAGCTCAAAGATATCAATTACCATGAAAGAAAGAACATTAATAATCAAATCCGCTATATTTGTGATAAATTGATACCTACAAAAATAAGAAAAAACCATAAGACAGAGGCTTTAAGAAAAAGCGTTAGTGATATGTATTTTAGAAGTAAAAAGTACCGACAGGGAAAAAAGTAGTAATCTACAAAAAGACGTGAGATCCCATCAAATACATCCTGTAAAAAAATCCAAGTCCCGCAGCTCAGGTTTTCTACCGCAAAAAGTTGTGAGATGCATCTCACCTTGGGATACCTTCTATTTTAATAAAAGATGTTAAATAGTCCAAAATAATTGTTTCCCGGAATATTTAAACAAAGTCAATTTTATTAAAGTAAATTGTTGAGCGTTAATTATTTTTTCAATTTCATTGAAATGTCGATTCTACAAAATATCGGCAAAAGATAAACTAAAGTTACAGGAAATAATAATGCCTATGATAAAACTTTGATGCAAAGGCCATTTTATGACAAGAAGTCGCACAATGAGTTTTCGGTCGCAGTATGTCAACATCGGGTATAAGCAAATAGCCCGGAGTTAGGTCACGGCCTCAGAAAACGGGTATTTTTGTTTTGACATTGCAACGGAATTTTATTCAGCTGTTTTTCTATTTAAGTTGCGACAAGCAGGGCGTTTAACTATTAACACGGCTCTGTGAGTCGACAAATGTGTCGAATATTATATCTTAATTGCTTTAATAAAAAGCAGTATCTATACTTTTATTAAATTAAATTCAGACGTGAAGCTGGAATTTCATAAATGTTATTTTAATATAATTTTACGTATTTGCAAGTAATATAAGCAAAACGATGTTTTGTTAACGGTATGTCACTCTTCATTGAATGTAAATAAAACAAAATGCAGAGATCAGCGTGGTTTGTTATTAAATGAAAACGAAAAGAAGTAATATGATCCTATCCTACGCGATTATGATGAATATCCTACGCGCGTAGTGTTCACTGACATGTGTGATGTGATATTACAGTGTGCGCTGTTTATTTGACGTCATGAAGAGTATGATGCATTGACATGTCAGGTACAAAATGAGAGTTTTCCCCGCTCACGTATTGAATACGCGTCATTAGAAGGGAAAAAAGCCTCAGTTTCATTAGGCGAGAATGGCATAATAAATAACGTGTTTGTGGATGGAGTATGGAGGATGGAGAATGGGGGTCGGTTCCATTGTTTGTATGGCACGCATTCGAACTCGGTTTGCTCGCGCGTCAAGCCGCGCCCCGATACCACTATAGTGGTTGTACAATAAACAACTACACGTCGAGTCAATATGTCGTCATAATTGCCTCTTGTGTTGTTGGAATACGAGCGGTGAAATAAATTGCCGCAAACGTATCAAGAGCACACCGAGTTCCGGATAGCTGGCTTTAGTAATGACCACACCGACATAAAAAGCCCACGTTCGCTATGGTTTCAAAACAACGTTGAAAAATTACTCCCAATTTATATTTTAATATACAAGGAAAACTCGACGGAATTTCTCAGAATAGTCACAATACACTTTGACGATTGAAACCGACTGCCTCACATTGTGGAGTTAAAATGATTCGATAAAATATATGGGTCAAGCTTTTGAGATTTAAACTTTTCATTTCAGTTAACATGCTGAAATGTAACACTAAATAACAAACAGGCACGATGAGAAATGGCTTGCCACAAATTTCCACGGAACGTGTGGTTGTAATGTATTATATGCCTGCTCATCCCAGGAGCTATCCAGTTACGAGCATTGTTGGAAAATTATATTGTAATTGTGTATTGAATTTCCCGATGAACGTGGTGTTATTCATTTTATTTACGAGTCAATATGGCACGGTGTAAGATATATCATTAATATAACTTATGATTTCAAACATCTGTGTTTGACACTAGGTATAGCATTGTGTATGTAGAGCAAATATATTTTATATTATTTAAATATATCTTTATATGCAACTTTTGTCTACTTAATTTGAGAAGCTATAATCCTTGGTCCTTCCATCTGAGCGTGTATAATGCCTACCTTAATGTACCAAATGGCATTTGGACGGAATTTTACCATTAGGTGCAGTGCAGTCACTTTGTCGTGCTAGCGTAAAAAAAGGGGCGCGACAAAAACAAAATATTATACGCTAACGCGGAATACACAAAAGATGAGAGGTGGCAAATGAAAATGTAGATTGGTTCGGAAACGATGCCAACTGTTACTACATAAATACTAGGATTGTAGAGTTGCTTGTTAAGCGGTATAGGCGCAATAAGTCTGTCATATCTAAATGATATCTAAACATTGGCATTTTTATTTATTTACAGCATTTAGGTCGAAGACATTGTTTATTATTATTGACTCTGTTTTACTAAGTAAAATGTTATATTGGCTAAGCTTTTCAAACCTTCTATAAAACCAATTATAGTCAGCAACGAAGTAATATAGTAATAAGAAATATTATAAAACCATATTCCGCAAATCCCAAATCGAAATCACTACTAAAATGTTTATAAAACAGATTTTACCGGCTTTAGCGCACCTGGAAATTGCAATCCCTTGAAATTATATAATGAAATAGAAAAAAGGTCAGTGCTATATCGACGGGGCGGCGCGGCGCCGCGGGCTCTTGGGCCTTCACCTTCGCCCTCGCTCCATACAACACCGATGACACGTTTTTATTTCAACATTTTGCTCAGCGAGCTTCTTACTGGTGACACGTTTAATTCTTCAGTTTTATTTATTCTAGAGCGGCAAAGATACTAAAGTACTCCGTATGGTATATACTATGCAGCTCAGATAAAATATCCACAGGTGTCCGATGATTACAACTAAGTGGTCAAAATTCATTTAAAAATTATTCAAGCAGGATTGTTTTCAGGTACCTATATATGAACCCGAAACATGACAGTGTTACATGGATCACATTGATGGGTACACTCATAATCGTGTACTTTAGTTTTGAAGCCATATTTTATCAACGAATTTTTGTTGTGCTAAATGACGCTTCATTTGTTTTATACCGCTACAAACAGGCAGGAGAATGAACAAAAGAAATACTTCCTTGCATTGTGGCTGCTGAAAACACCTGACCTACTTTTATCTTTTAATTATATCAAGTTGTACCTAATGAATACTTTAGCCCTTTGAATAGACTCGAAGGTATTTATAACATTGACATTGTCGCATGTAAATGTAAAGCGGTAGAAATGTTCAACAGTGGAAGTTCCATTTTGTAGCAATTACTAGCAGAATTAATTACTTTCCAACTGATTACGTAATATGTGAATTCTGCTGTTTTAACGGTACTGCAAATATTACGTCAGGTAATGCAAATCAATTAGTTTAGGTGCAGTTTTAGATAAGCTAAATTTTAATTAGTTTTCCGCTTCATTTCGATGTTCAAAGCGATATAATATTTTAAAATTACCTTAATGCAAGTGAGTTACCAAAACTAGAATATTTTCAGAAATATTGCTCAAGCTCAGCAAGTTTAGCGCTTACTTGAAAAAGCGTGGGTCCAGCAGTGGACTGTGTAGATATTATAAAAAAAAAACACTCAACAGTCACGTCCTGAACCTACACGTCCTGAACCCACATTAGTTCAATTACATCATGTGTCGTGGGTATCAGAAACTACGGGGGACTTTTCGGTCTCACGCCTAACCGAACCGTCAGGCGGCGTCTAATCGATTGTGCTGTGGAGGCTGTGAAATATATGTATATTAAAGAATATGTTAGTATATATACTCACTCCAGGCGGGCGCGGGCACGATGAGTCCGGAGATCATGTCGTCGGAGATGACCGGCGGCTCGCTGGGCGGCGGAGGGCATACGAGCGAGTCGATGATGTCGTCGGTGGCGGCGCGCATCACGCCAGACAGCTCGGGAGGTTCCGTGCGAGACGATCTGCACCACGGGATATTAACACCACCAGTACAATGGTGTTCATGGAGTTGTATGCAATAGGAATTTTACTGGTGATAGGTCTCTAGTAGGTAGACCCAGCTCGGCCACAATATCCGCGTTTATTACCGGGTTGGAAGGCCAGAGACATTGACATATCACCTTTCCACCTCCCCCGGGGCACCGAAAGGGGATTTAGATTTTCCTCTTGAACAAAAAAAAAGGTCTCTCTAATGTGAGAGGCCGCCTGGGTGGGTACCACCGTAATGTCTTTTCTCTCGCAAAACAGCAGTTAAATGCACTGTTGTGTTTCGGATTGAAGGACATTTTAGCCAGAGTAACTACTGGACTTATTGAGACTGCATCTTATATCTCAGGATGGCGAGCGCAGTGGAATAACAAGCATTGCTTTATGATTCAAGGTGTTGTTTGTTTTACTAATGTTCATGATGCGATACGACCGATGCGATACGACCGGTATCGCTTACCATCGGGCGAACGGCATGCTCATCCCACCAATCCTTGTAATAAAAAAAAATGAAGAGGTATGTATGATAGACACTTGGTGGCGCGGTATAGAATAATTCAAAAGTATGTGCGTGTTATGGAATATGCATAAATTTCTGGTTCATGTTCACTTGTAGTATTACTTTAAAACATATCACTGGTTTAAATACATCAAAAATGATCAATAAAACTAGGGTCGTACTCTGTAAATCCGAAACGAAGTTCGAAACTTCGGACGATCGAAGTTTAAATATGATACGAATGTTCCTACTCTGTAAAGTTCGGATTTGTAAAACGTACATCGTAACCATAGGTCTATGGTTACGACCATAAGTCAATAACGACCATAAGTATATGTAGGTACATTTCGTATCGTATATAAACTTCGATCGCTCGAAGTTTCGAACTCCGTTTCGGATTTACAGAGTAAGGCCCCTAGTATTGCGCGTTGCACTGAATGTTAAAACCGATTTTGATTCTCGTTCGTGAATTCAAAATTTTCATAAATTCATTTTTAAATGGTCACAAGGTTTACCTAAAATAAAATTGAAGTCATTTTAAATTTGCCTGCATTTGTTGATACAATACGGCCGCATTTCATTTTAACTTGACGTGAAATTAAAAATAAACTCGACTTAAACAAAGACCTAAAGTGTTTTAAAATGACAGACTAAAAGCTGCGCCAGCTTTAATCGCGATGTTTTTAATTGTGTATATAAAAGAAGTTTCCAAATGTCAAAAACCATGCACTTGATGATTATGATTATTGAGAATCGTGTTTGAATATTTTTCAGTGCTCCTACTAGAATAATATATGAATGCTTGAATATTACATCAGTAACAATCTGACATCAATCATGAAACTTTCTTAGCATTTGTTACCACGGCATATGAAGTACGAGATATCTCGATTCAAGTTGAGAGAACAACAAAGATTTATGAAACAAGAGCGAAGTAATGCCTTAATTATTCCTTTAAAGTACACAATACTCAACAAGACAATAAAAGCGCGCATTAAAACGGAACGGCTCTCTATGAACGATGACATAAAACAAGTCACAACAGTAATAATATCGTGTCGTGAGGGTTGATTTGAGATAACATTTGTTGGGGAACATTATTTGAGGCGGCGCAGTAAGGTGGAGGGGCTCAATTGCAGTCGTTCACAATGGCCCGTGCGCTTGTCGCCGGAGCGGCTGCGGCGGTGCGGCGCGGCGTAGTGTCGGCGGCGCGGCGGCGGCGAGCGGCAGCGCCAGGTGAGTGGAAGCCGAGAGGCGCAGGGATGCAGGGCGAGGCAGTATGTAGGTCGCACCGAGCGCTTCAGTAAACTTGTCGCGGTCGCGAAAGGTCAGGTGTATGAGGGCGGGAAATGCCGATGACAGGCCTTCCACCCTGTCCCGGTACAACGCGCACTTTAACTTCCGTTTATTAGGTGCCAGGTGCGTGGCTTCCTTTTTCACCAGATCCACTTTGGAGTGGAATGTATAAAAATTCAAGTTACTTTTCCCGGTAATTTAATTCGATTGTTTGCCAATACAAGTTGGTCGCGAGTATCAGTTTATGATTGCCGGTTTGACAAAGTTACGTTCACCAAATTATATTCTTATCACACTTTTTATCTGCAGAATTATTCATAATGTCAAAAAAAAAACCTTTAGGTTGTCAAGATGAATACACATGTTACATTGGAAACCTTCAATGCAAGAAAAATATTATAAGTAAGTAATACATACCTCATCATCATGACTAGAGAAGCTCCTCTTGCAAAACGCTCTCCAAGTACATCATATCTAGGTCGGATACGATTGCTCCGTTGATCACCATTATCTCATCGCCTTTAATTATACCTGACACAGAAACAACTGAAATTGGAATGATTGCCTTCTGTTCTTTGTAATTGAACTGTGCGAAATAAAGTAAAGCTTTAGTATCTTTATACTCACCGGATATTGGGTTTACTTAAACAAAGTAACCGAACAAAATTTTCATATTCTGAGTAGGAAAGAGGAAATAATATTGGAGAGGAAGTTTCAAAATTATCACAGGCGCAAGAACAAAAGTATTATAACAAAGATACATAATATACATCTCGGATGTAGTTTAAAAGACAAAGTTTGTTTTGTTGTACGAGTACAGTCAAAGTTTTGGAAGTTCGGTGTAATGGACATTACCGTACATACGTAACTTGTAAAAGAGTAACACTTGTGTGAGTTACTACACGTACGTAAACAGAAACACAAAAATATGTCAGTAATATTATTGTAGGTAGGTACTAACTGCTACTGTATTATTTCTCCATTATTACAGGTCACGTCACCCGCTGTAGGGCACAAACAGGCCTTTGAGGTGAATTTTTATACAAAGCTATCAAGTGTTAGTTTTATGTTGGTATGACGCTCGTATGTATTCATATGATAGTGTAAATGCGAATATTTAATCTCAGCTTTATGTATCATATGGGTTGGATATTGGCAGGACAAGTGCAAATAGGTTGGTACTTTATAAATAAAATTTGGTACGTTACAGTACCCAAATCGACGAAATACTTCATTTGTATTTTTCGATATTACTTTTACTTGTAAATACAAATAAATAATTTGGAAATATTATTATAAAACTATTATTCAGATTACCATCTACTGTACTTACTTAAGTCATAAACATAAATAAATGCATATGTTTTCACATCATCTTAGTATTTAGGTTAATACGGAATTCAATGTACAGCCGGATGGTGAAAAATAAATAAAAAATATTTTTAATGAAACGGATTTGCAGAGTGGTATTAAAAGTTTAAAAAAACTTACCATTTTGCATCGCAACACTCTTGTCTTCGACTCGGCTGACGTAACAACAAAGTTCGTCCTGCCTCTCCGCGTTTTCTATGAGCTCCGCTTCGACGCTGAATCCCCACATTTGCTCGAGCGTAGTGCGTTGTAATTCCACTTGGTATAAGATTTTTGCGCAAACTTCTACCACTTCATGTGTGTGTAACTACAATGAACGAAATTAAATTATCCTCCATCTTGAAATTTCCATACGTATAATATTCTAT
The DNA here is from genome assembly GCA_009982885.2 of Hyles vespertilio. NCBI lineage: Eukaryota > Metazoa > Arthropoda > Insecta > Lepidoptera > Sphingidae > Hyles > Hyles vespertilio. The sequence goes on along the minus strand of CM042825.1, from coordinate 21,793,089 downwards.
TCCAAGTCGCATTCTAATCTTAAAGTCGTTTACAAAGAAATAAGTTAAACCAATGTTGGAACTCTCATTTTTCTTGTGTGCAGAGTTCATTTAAAGAAAGCACAAAGCTTTCCAACTCGAGATTAATGTGTGATCCAGTCTCGACTTAAAAGCTTTTGCTGTATTCAAAGTATTGTATGAATATGGTCTGAGGTCGACATTGTTTCTGAGCATAATTGAGAATTTGTAGTCATGACATACAAAGATGTACAAAGTTAAACATTCTAGAATTATTTATTGAAATATTACTTACAATATGCTGTATAGGTAATATAATTCAATATTTTAATTGTATGAAAATAAATTCAAAACATTTTCAATTACACGACAAAATAACTAGGTCTTAGATGGAAAAGCTGTTAAAGTGCTGCTAGGGACTTCTGCCTAATTATGCCGCTCTACTCAACATTTATGGCCAATACCAACCATGTTAATGCAACGATAAATGGCAATTTAGTTAGCTATTATATCACAAAGCTGAGGACAGAATTTGTATGTTCATTGCAGATCCTCAGCGTTTCAATTAATAATTTCAGTAGGCACAAACACTGCAGGTAATTAACATCAAATTGGGTATGTCTATTTAGCTCAGGTAATGACCAAGTGCATATTTACATAAGAGGTGGTTAAGTTACTTGCGTTTTATTAAAAATGTAAAAATAAAATGCTCTGCTTTAAACATAAAAAAAAAACATTTGGTTATTTTTTTTAAATGAAATATATTAAACTGTGTCATTTTAAAATTTGTTTTTTGACTTATTTATCTCTGTAGTATTTGATAAAATTCAATATTGGTAGCTACCGCTATCCTAGAAATTCAAAATAATACAAGAATATTATATTAAGAATAATAAGATTCCTCACGTCTGAAATTGAAATAATGCTTTTGTTACTTTATCAGAATTTAAGGCGAGCACGCAGGGAAAAAATCTGATGCTGTCCGACCTAAATCACGCTGAATATTCTGATGGTTGAATGAAAATGTTTATAGATTTGCACACAGTAACATTCTGTGCTTTCATGTAGATATGACGTGTAGTTTCAGGCAAATAAAATATTTCTCAGTCATTCCAGTTAGATATCTCTACGTCGGATTTTTTCATCCGGAATAAAAAACCGGTTCAAATACTGACATCATATTTTATACGAACTTTTTAAATGAAATGTTTTCCGAAACGTAAAAATATTGCATTTCAAACAAAAATCAACAGTTGGCATGAAATTGTAATGGTCCGAGTAAATTGAAATTTCAGCCAGAATATTTCAGATCAAACAAATATTTTTCGTATCTGAAACGATTTATACAAACAAAAACAGTGTCTTTGTACATGATGTATGTTAATGCTAATACGAGAGTAATATAACTTTTTGATAACCCTTGTAGCGGGTGCCGGGGTAACTCTGTGACGCAATGGGCGCTGTCATACCCTGCTCACGTCAGCCGCGTTGACAAAACACTTGTACATTTTACATTCATTTAGATTTTTTACGTAAATAATATTATATTTTATGTGACGAGCTCTATGTTATAAGTTGAAACACATACAATGATCGAAACAAGCGAAGTTAACGTGCCTCATCTCATTCCTCTCCTTGATGATGTAACAACATGTAACAACGTCGATTAAGTAGACGTTGTGTGAGATGTCACGGCGAAGTTTGTCAATTATTACTAAGGACAACTATGAGTATGGTAGGTACATCACTTGTTACTTATAATTGTAGTTTCGTAACGCTATTAATCATGGATGGATATGTTTTATATTCGAAACAAAAGGTGGAAGTTTGAAGTAGGACATCAAGTAAAACCGCATGCGATATGCCATGTCCCACATATGATATAACATTTTTTGTTGAAAACTGGTATAGATTCTAAAAATGTGCGTAAAAATGCTCTTTATTGTCTGAGCTGTGAAGTTTTTAGGCTTATAGCAGATTTTTAGTACAAAAGAGAAAACACGAGAATAAAACGATATTTACAATTCACGTTCCAAGCAAATCACTGGGATTTTAATTTCTTTAACCTTATTATTTGCATAATATTTTGTTAACTAAACAGAAGACACCAACGCGTAGAAAAACTTACCATATATTTTAAGGAGTTTTTAGTACACCTTAACTCTAGCTTGAATTTAAATCTATTATAAAAAGCTATTTTACTTTGATCCACTTTACAGTGAAAATAAACCACTAGATCTTGGTCTAAACTTATTGTTTGTGGTAATAAGCGAAAAACAACTTAGGTCGGCCTGTCGGTGTATAATTGTTCCGCAAAAAGTGACGTGAAGGGGCGGTTGCCTTGCGGTGGTTCACTGAGATTTCCAGAGAGCCAGCCAAAATGTTTAACCCTACCCTTACCGAGCTCCCTTACCACCTCCTTTCTCCACTCCTACAGAAACTTGATCTGAGAAGCATTTGCAACGAATGTGCAGTAGGCACCGAACATGTGAACACACATGTTATCCGCTAGCTCGCCAATCGGTGCTGTGCTATTAGTACTTTTGCACTGACACCAAAATGTATAACACAAAAAGTGATGCACTCACGTAAGTTTCAATGAGATCGCTGCGGTGCGGCACGAAGTAGTTGTGGTCCTCCATGTCGCGTCGCTTCTTGACGCGCACGAAATGTTCGAGCGCGTTGAGTGAGCGGCGCGAGCAGGCGGCGGCGAGGAACTCCTCCACGGACATGCCCTCGCGCACACCCACCGTCGCCGTGGTGCCCTCCGGCAGCGACACGCGCACCGCCGCCTCGCCCTCGTCGCGAGACATCTGCGCACACTCTCTCTACTCTGTACTCTGTATCAGCCATATACATCCCATTGCACGAGCCTCCTCTACAATCGCGACCACGCTTGGATGCGTTAGGTCATATAGTCCACCAAGTTGGTCTAGTGTAAGTTGATGGACTTTACATAGCATAGATTTTTTTAACAAATCGCTATGGTATGCAGGTTTCCTTAAGATGTTTTCCTTCATCTTTCTAGTGTATAGTGTTTGGGTATTTATACGGACATCACTCCGAAAAGTCAGAGGTGTGCTTGGAGTTTACCCCCACGACCACCGTGAACATTTAGGTAGCCGCGACTGGTCCATTTATCAACAGGACATCACGCACTTCACAATATGCGCAAACAATAGTGTTTAAATATTGAGTGTTTTAATTATGTAATTTATTGAATGTTCTAGGAAATGTGTAATTAATGGATTTTACGGACCAGTGACCAATCAAATATAATTTAATTTGTTGTATTGAAAAGAATTTAATACGATCGACGCGGATTTACACTGTAGTAAGTACATTTAAATCAATTAATATTGAATTTTGTAAGAAATTCAATAATTAAATAAATATTTACAATTTTGCACTTTTACAGTTTGCTATGTAAGCTTCAATTTAAACATACAGCGTTGTATGACTGAGTGAGACATATCAAGTCGAATCATCGCAACAAATCACATCGCGTGTATTAGTATCAGCCGAGCGAACAGGGACCGTGCTCACCCGAGCTAACTCTTCCATCAAAATAGCCCGGAGCCGTTTGGCTATACACTTTTGTTTAGATACGTGGTTCTCTATAATCGATTGACCTGCCTGTGGTGTTTCTCGGTATCTTTCATTAGACGTAATAATTGGGTGTTTTTAAAACATGGTTCATGCCGTGGGTGTATGTTATGTCTCGACTTATGTAGCTTGGATTACTATTTTGGAAATATAAATATTAATACGAACAATAAAACAATATAAGTGCCTATGTAGACTAAAAGCATGTTTCATGATGCTACTCTTCTATTTCACTACAATATTAGACATACATGTTGATACATACCTGAATAATTAATGCGGTTTAATTTCTATTAGAACAGCATCATAGTTCCAATTTGTGTCAACAGTTAACTTTAAATTTACTAATTCATAGCTTATCGATCGTGTTCTTGAACTTACTAATGGAATCAAAAATAGAATACTATTTTCAACACAACGAAGGCCAAAGAATAGGATACGTAACGCCAGACTATACACAAAGATACCTACAGAATGTATGGAAGAACCTGCCGCTCCAGATTTGACTTAAACAGCAATGAAAGAAAATGTGCATTATGAAAGAAATAAAGCTACAAAAACCGTACATACATATGCAATCGGTGTGTCAACATTGCTAGAGAATTCAGAAAGAGTATTTACCTGCATAGAACGTCGGCTGGAACCCGAATTAGATCTAGATAGGTTCGGAGCGCGTCGTTTAGTGGCGCCTCTGCCGGCGAGCAAGTTGTTGAGCAGCGACGGCGAGCGCGCGCAGATGAATGCGTGGAACGATGACACCGTGAACACTCCTAACTTGTTCAGGGTGCTCTTGGTGCCGCGAGACACGTGCGTCAGTAGAGACTGAAAAATACCTATTTTTCAACGCCCACGTGCAACAAATCCATCAATGTGGTATTGCTGTATAGAAATATTATTACATCTCACAGTAATACAAATGCTCCTGAAACCCCAGTTAGACTCTTACTCTTATAAAGGACATATAAAAAAAAATGATGCCACTTCACCCAGATTAGAACTTAAAAGTTCGGTGCAGGTATCGCAGCTGTAATCTTTTATATCGCAGTTACTTTAGTCTGCCAATATAGGCTGAGAAAATTACATTTGTGTTTATTTATAACATCAACGAAAAGGATATTTGTATTTCCGCTAATCATATCCAACCAGGTGGTAATTGTAAGCATTTTTATTATTCACAGCTTTGAGAGCCAATATGAGGCACGGTGACATGGGTCGAGTCGTAACAGATTTCAAACCCGCTCTCCCGGTCAACGGAACTGTCAATTTGATAGCGGAGCCAACAAATTTCCTTTCTCTGTCACCTCGATGAAATCACTTGACAATTTCAACGTTCCCCTCCTGCCTCCTGCCCTCATTGTGGGTTATTTATAGAACGTATTGTTTATGTACCATCCAACCCTGTTATTGTTTTTTGTGATTTAGAAAAGTATGGTTGTTTGCGGATGATTCCTGAAATATACACGGTTAGGGTCGTTTAGTCTTACTTTGGGATTGGGCAGTTCGCCACTCTGAAGGCTGGCCATGTAGCAGCGCAGTCGGAACTGTTCGCAGTGCAGGCGCTCGAGATTCTCCTCCCACTGCAGCATCTGCACGGCGAGCTGAGCGCGCGTCTCCGGGTCCGACACCACCGACTGCTGCAGGTCTGCCATATGCTTCAACTTATGGTCCTGTCATTCACATACACACTTTAGATTTTATGCGATTGACAAAAAATCAATAAAGACGTGTTTCGGTAATTATGGCACGTACGCGTGGTTTATGGGTCGATTATTTCACGTTTGATTAAATCTCCCAGTCCACTCGGGTCCAGATTGTAATCTCCTAATATATTTTGGATGGGATAGGATATGAAAGGTCTATGCTCCAGCAACAAATTTAGACATGACGTGAATATTAATATGCTATATCTAACCATTCGGTATAACGGTAGCCCTATCTTGTAGATTGTTAAAGTTTCACACTCACCAACAATTCCTTTTAAGGGAATGGTTATATTTTAAATCATTGTATTTAGTTCTTATAATGTAATGATTTATAATAAGGTAGAATTACATCACATGTATTAAAAAGAGCTTATTAAGTTGCGTCATTCATCAAACAGCGTCATTCAAGTATTACTACATATTCGTAATATCAACTAATTTAGTTTGTGTAATTTTATAGTATCTACTGTTCAAGGCGTGAAACTAATAGATTGTAATTTGCACCATTTCCTTTATTAACGTAACATAGTTAGTCGCAAACATGTCTGTCGGCGCACATAGTCGTACGCGGCAAACATATAGTAGTGTGAGATCGCCACAAAGGCTTTTGATGCGTGCTGCGGTCGCCCGGTGCGGGTCAGAAATTGGCGCAATTTACACGAGGAACGCTACGGTACCAGAGTACCGCACGCCACCGCCAGCGATATACCACCGTGCTTATATACATTAAGGCTTTATCTAACCGACACGAAACTTGCAACTGACGCAGGTTTATTTATATACACCCCTTGTTTCGAGCGCAAATCTAGAATACTGTCGAAAACAGACTATTTGTTTCCTCTTAGTTACTGTACTCTTATAATTTTTTTAGTTAACAAATAAAATCATGTGATAAATGTAACAGCGATTTAATAACACGACCGGACGAGTAAAGAAGTTTTCCTGTAAACATATTCACGATTTAGATGCGAGCAATAAATTTCTCCGCATTACGGAATCTGCTCGGCTCGCTTCTGCCTGTAGCACCATGAATATTTAGTATGCATGAAAATGCACCGGCGTTTTAAACTGATTTCTTAGCTGATACGTTTAAGGATAACGGTTCGGATAGCATGTTCAAAAATATATAAAACTCATGCCAGCAAATAAAGACAGCGTAAAATACATGTGTATTGTTCGCGACTATGATCTTTTTTTATATTGTATTCGTTCATGTTTTGCGAAACCACTAGAACGAAATTTTAAGACGTTTTTCGAAAATACGATTTATTATAATGATTGGTATGGCCCGGGGTGCGATACTTACAGATTCGATGGCTTTTTCAAGACGATAAATTTCTTCTTGCAGTAAATGAAGCGTCCCAGTCTTGCCGCGATGACGTGCAAATGCCGCAGCGCATGCACTGTGTATACTATTCACCCAGTTTTCCAATTCTACCTATAAAATAGGATATATAATTCACATGGGAGTCACAAAACGCCCTCCGAAGAAACGTTTGATTGTGAACCTCAAAATGTTTTATGTAGACGTACTCGATACCTATGTTCGAGTAGATACATAAGACGCTCCGAAAGTTTTGTTTGAGGACATGTTAAACAGATAAAAGTCTTGTTAAACGAAGAAAGACGGGAAGAGAAATTCAGTTTTATCCAATAATAAAACTTACTTGGCACGGTGCTTGGAACAAGTAAGCATCGCCGAAGGCTGTGCTAAGACAGAATATGTAATCTCGCTTAGGGTGTTCCGGAATGGGTTGCATAATGGCACCGTCGACTATAATGAGATGCTTCGGAGCAGCTTCCACGGAACGTCCTTCTCGCGAATCACACGGATAGAAGAGCAGTGTTGTGCCCTTCAGGCATACCCAATAACCTTTCCAACCACGTTTGCGAGCTAACTCAATTTGGTGCTTTTTACGCAGTAGCCACTTCTTCACGCTCAAAAATCTGTACGAAAAAAGAAAAACCCATTAAGTGCTACAATTAAAAAATAATTAGTCTTAAAGAAGAAGATTCGGACTGATTCGGATCATTTTCTTATAAAAACTGAATGTTAAATAGATCGCATGGGAATTAAAAATAACAAATGCGATAAAATAGATTTTATTTTGGATTACTTTTATTATTATTCGATTATTTTTAATACAATGTACGCTTTATGGTGTACAACGGTTATATTTCTTTATAAATAAGTTCCTTTTCGAAATAATTCTGAATATAAGTAAAGGAATTATTTAATGTGTTTGTCTGACGATAATGCCTTACGCATGATGAGCAATTTAATGCAATAAATTGTACCCTTGCCCTTCATAAAATAAAGTATAAAATAAGTAAGGGCGAAATTCTATACGAAGTTTTAAGTACAACTTTACACAATAACATCGTTACGACTTGCTTATGATTTTATTGCACAATGCATCATTTATGATTGGAGTGACTGTAACTTTAGTTTTTCTGTACATTGTACATGTAAAAGCTTTTGAAACCAAATGTAGGTGGGAGTAAAAATTCAAAATATTATTGTGTATCATATATTTTTGCACAGTCTATTGTATTCACTCGCATGGATCACAGATTGCACGCAAGATTTACAAGGGCTTACATTTTTAAATAATACTAGTTGTTGCATTTCGCATACGTGACAGCTACGTTATTTTTGTATCGATTTCACTCTTTTTATATGGTAGAACAAAAATCTTTTTGTTAAACATCTGTTGTGATCGATAGACACGTCATGCTTTCTGTCGCCGCAGAGTTTTATGGCTCAAGCAAAGATTTTAATGGTAGTGGAGTTTGTTTAATGATGCATCCACACCGCTGTTACTTTTTGTTGAACAACATTTTTCAATAGTATAGTAACATCTGATAACAAAATCACATTTATTATTATTAGTCACAAAAGATAGCTGCAGTATGGACGCACCTTTTACTTCAGTATTTTGACACTTTGAAATCTGTTTTCACTCGGAATGCGGTTGAATCGGACGAATCTCTGTTTAACGAATAGTTTGACGAAACGTTTTGCGAAAAATGTTTATTGCAACTTTGTGTATCCAAAAGGCTGAACCCAAAATTTCCGAGACAAAACTTTATATACTTACAAAAATACTATACACTGACTCAATTATTTCTGACGTATTTGAATAATAAATTGAGTATAGTTATATTTTTATTTTATTTTGACGAGTTCGTAAGACACATTTTTGTTAATAACATTCAGTTGAAAATATCTTCATCAGATTTATGCAAAATGTTTATTGCAACTTTGTGTATCCAAAAGGCTGAACCCAAAATTTCCGAGACAAAACTTTATATACTTACAAAAATACTATACACTGACTCAACTATTTCTGACGTATTTGAATAATAAATTGAGTATAGTTATATATTTTATTTTATTTTGACGAGTTCGTAAGACACATTTTTGTTTATAACATTCAGTTGAAAATATATTAAGACATAATTTTAATCTAACTCTATTTAGAATTGCTTTGCAAATGTAGAAAGTAAATTATTCAATGTAACTCAAAGACCGTCGTTATGTATAAACCGATTAATTTGAATACAAATTTATCCCCGATTTCGTAGATATTTAAAAAAAACATGTAATTAAACTGATTCAAACGCCCGCACAATACTCATTTTCCATGTTCACGCCTTCAGCCTGGTTTGCATTAAATAAAATTCGTCCCTCGGTAAACAAACACTATGCTTTCTTAAAAAAGTATTCTATGGTTTAGTCAGCGGCCCACGCTTTATGCCACACGGAGCCTTTTCAAAGCAATTCAACTGTGACAGTTTTAACGGGGGATAATTAGGCGAACGAAAACAAAGAGTAATCTCAACTTATTTGCGACGATCCACAAAAAGGATTTCAGATTAATGTTGACAATTACATTTCTTTTTAATAAAAAATAATCTCAAAAATATAAGAGTATAAATTATATTAAGAATCAGTTAAATTATACTTTGAATAATTGTTACCACTTATAATAGAAAAAGTTTTAGTTGGATTTAATTTTGCCTGTAAAAATATTCACTCAAAATGTTTAAATATTTAATCAGCGCTTAACTATGTAGAAGAAAATGATGGTACAAATAGTGACGTCATACTTGAGAAAGATTCGTTGAGACTCTTCATATATATTGTGGTGTACATGTCGTATGTAGGGTACACAAGTAAAACAATAGAAAAGTTTCATCTCGTCAGATTGTATGAACGTTTTTTTAAACGACGTTGAATGGGTCACGGCTAAGATTTCCCTCCGGTCATTTGGGATTCATGGAAGAGGAATTGTAGCCTCAAGGAACATAAAGGACGCCGTAGGCTCTAATAGAAAGTACGGTATGCGACGGGCGAAGTGCGACCGACGACGTCGTGTTTTTTTCTTAAGATTTTTGCTTTACTTACATTTATTAAAGCCTTACACAGCAACGATTTTACTCCAAGTTATGTTATGTTGCGTTTGCTGTGTAAGTTTAAATGCACAGCAATGCAAACTCTGAATAGATATTGAATATGTCTTTGTCCAAGACGAGAAATACCCTGAAGTGGAAATGTTGCGCGCTCTCTGTTTGATTTGCCACGTGCTAACTACCTTCATTATATTCACATTGTATATTACATTCAACAAACTATTTGATTAAAATTAAAACGCGTATAACGTAACATTATGTCTGTTTGAATATTTTTAGGTAGTTAGAGTTTCAAGGCTTTATAGTCCAATAATTTGCTCATGCAATATGTAAAAGATTCTGTATCTGTATCAGCCCATATTTGTCCCGCTAGAGGGCACGGGCCTCCTCTATAATCGACAGTATGATTGAGAGTGGTTAGGCCATATAGTCCACTACACTAGCCTAGTCCGGTTTGGCGGACTATGTAAAAGATTACTCGCGCATTATCATCGATGCTATGGATGAAATTAAATTTTATAAATACGAAGCCAGAGCCAGATTTGGAAACATTAAAACAATTTAACAAATGTTTCTTTACATTAGTTCAAAGGCTACCTCGGTGGCGTAGTTGTATTAGGATATGATTAAAAAGCTGAAGTCTGGGGTTCGAATACCGGGTCGAGCGAATTATAGTGGATTTTCAATTCATTATCAGCCCGGAGTCAGAAATTTGTGCCCGATATGGCGATAGGCTCGTCCTCTATCACATCGTGGGACAGAACATATAAAGCGAAACGTAGGAGCACTGGTTGCTATCAAAACCTCTGCCTCCCCGTTCAGGGAAGAAGGCGTGGGTTGGTGTATGTAGTTGAAAGGTCTAAAGATAATGTTTGAACACTCACCCGGCCTTCCTGACGGCGCCGGTGCAGTTGAACGATGCTGCGGCAGCTCCGGTCTGCTTGCCCTTGTAAGGCGAATTCATTGCGCTTTCTCCAGGGTCTTCTTCGTCAGATACAGCAGTGGTTAGGGACATGCGATCATCGTCCGATATCTGTACATAAAAAATAACTTTATTAATAAGGTATTTTTGTTATTTCGTTATAAGATTAGTGTTTCGATTTAAAATTGAAATATTAATTAGTAATCAACAAATTGTGTCGATGATTATTAAACATAGCTAGGAAATATTAAAATATAGTACAATACTGACTAGTAAATTATTCTAAAACGTATAAAAATTAGGAAACGTGTATGGAAATTATAGGAATTACAATCATAAACCGATTCTAGGCACCCGCAACGACTTACGTTTAATGTTAAGTATGCTTTCTGCATTTTATAGTGAAACGCATTTTTCCTCCTAGACTGTCCTCGTTTCCACCTCTGAAATTGTTACCTAGTCTGTTTGGTACATCACTAAGTATATACAAACGTTAAAAACGAGTGTTAAACTAGACTGTTTCAGTGCTTTAGGTACCTACATACATACATATTTTGTATGTGCCGCACAATAGAGGTATTTTAAAATACTTATGTGTTTTTTACATTTACATTTTCAGGCGTATGTTTCACTCATAGATTTAGTATAAAACATAGATCGGCAATGTGAAAGAGATAGAATAATTTAACTCATATGTTAAAGCGAAATGCATGATGCGACCATACGTTTACACAGGAGTAGCCTGCAGTGACCCAGAGTCAAAATATGTCAAACTAAGCGAGCAACAAAATTCGCTTATTTTCATAATTTATTTAATTTTACAGTACTTGGTCATATTTATTAAACGTAGTTTATTATAGTGCATTGTGCAGTGCCAAGCTGTGGTTCATGCAGGCGTAAAAATCCGAAATAATTAAAGTTTTCACAGGTACCGGCCACTTTTGTACAATACTATTTTGTGACGATATTATAGAATTAAATGGAAATCCGTGTATACATATCGGTAGAGAAGAATATAGTATTTTATTATATAAATACGCTGAAAGCATCCATTGCGTATAAAAAATAATATCAAATACGTGAATTTACAATAATTTCAACCTAAAGTTGCTAGGGATTGACTGACAGGTTCGATCAATAAAAGGTTGTCGATAAAATAGTCGATGAACACATGTTTCCCCTACATTTTTATGGAGCTATAATATGTTGTGATAGTGTGTATTCTTCTTCTTCTTCTTCTACCTGGCGTTATCCCGGCCATTATTATAGTATTCATTCTACAATATTACTTATTACTTTACTTTTACTCATTTATTTATATTTGTGGAATAATTATTATAAAACTTCATGTGTGTAAATTATGAATTAAGAACCTGTTTCAATCTCTGCCAAGAGGCTGTCTGTTTATAATAGTAAAACAAGAACATATTAGATATTATTATAAAATATGCAATACTTCTATGCACAGTATCATCGTCCAAACCTTGAAGCAACATTATTCATCTATCATAACATTAGGTATAGGTTTAAAATTTATGATTCTCATAAGGATAACATTACTTTAGGTGACGTGATCGAGAAAAGCTTCATAGTTTATTAAACTGTCTCTTTCTTCAGCCACAGGAATGCGACTAATGAACATAGGCCTTCCACAAGAATGTCTACATCAGTTTGTTGTAAGCTGCCTGCATCCAACGACTTCCTACAAGCTCCACCGTACACATCCGACGTGACCTAGCAGGCGTCCAACACTTCCCAATGTGTTACAAGTCAATTAATTGACTTAAATAAGCATATTTTTTTTAACTCTAGTATACATATAGTAAAAATGTGTTTCTTAGACTTACGCGAATGTTACTCATTGAAAAATACTAATAATCACGGATTTTGTTGCTGACTGAGTCCACCCTGTGACTACGAAAGCTGTAAAGTAATCGAAACTTCGCGACGGGAAATTAAAAACGAAAAAAATAAACCGATAACGCTAAACTAAAACTAAACTTTGTAAATTATAGTTTTATTTTCATAAAAGTGTTTTTTGTTCTCAATTTAATTAGTATATGTACTATGTATACATCACAATGAAAAAAATAATTTTGTTCAGGTGAACATAAAGACCCATACAAAACATCTCATACAAAATGTTTTCAAATAATATGACAATTTATCTTTATTTATTTGTGTGTTTATCAATCTGTATTGAAATAAACACACCAATAAGTTTCTGTTAATATATAATAAAATGTCGCATATATCCATAACATTTTATTTCACAACTACAGGCCGACAGCTATATCGATATCGATATGATAGTATCGAAAGTGCATGGCACACCACTATATGTCAAGCACACATGTAAACTTCACGCACACAATCGTAATCAAATCAGTTTTGGTCGCGCTCAAAATGACACATTGCCGATCTATGTTCTATACTACATCTATGGTTTCACTATGATAGAATTGTAAACTGAATTAGGGAGAACTTAATAGTTACATAATTTCACATTGGGCAAACATTACTTTGCACCTGGATAATATAATTGTGCTCTACCTTAGTAAAAATAAATGCCAAAGTAAACGAGCGTAAGTAAAGTATATATTTTGGTATGTCTAAAACATAGTTTGGTGTCTCTTGCGCTTTTGATCCCAACACAATGTAACAAGGAAAAAGTTGCTTTGAGGCGCATGCGGTTCGCGTACCACGCCACGGTAGCGCGCTCTCGGCTTGATGGCCCTTGACGTCGTTGCGCCCTCGCCTTCCCTTTTCACCAAGGAAAAAGAATATGTGCCACTACTTTCTATTATATATATTTATTTATATATGGATATACTTTACATGTACTGTAGACAAAAATAAATTATGAAAATTTGAAGTTTTTTTTTCGACCTTCTATTGTAATACGTAAAAAATATTTTTTATTCCATTAAAAGCCTTAATGTGCACTACATATGATATAAAAAGGCGGTATCTTTATTTCAACCCAGCTAAAGTAAATCAAATGTGGCAGCCATTGCAAAGCTCCTCCTTGAAGTAGAACAATCTTTGAAAACTCGAAAATGAGTACTAACTTATTAATTAATAATTGTTAGCGAGTTCTTGAATAAAGCAACGGTAAGTTATCATACTTTTATATATATTTTTTTATAAATATTAATCTGATCTATATAACAGTTCTTGGTGAGTCACATATATGAAATACAGTTTTTGTTTATTGTAAAATATGTTACGTTTCATCAACTCGCAACAATCTGTCATTAACCAAAAGGAACAAACTCGGTACTTAGTAGCATTTAATAAAAATAAAATATTGTTTATCTTTTTATGCAAACTAGTAAAATAGTGTAATTTAAATCGGTTTGTGTGAACAAGTTCCCGTAACATAGAATCGTTACCTGTGTAAAACACTTAATTGGCATAACATTTTCATATAAACTTTGTGTGAGTTAAATTTGAATTCCAATGATAAAATGAAATTTCACAACAAGTCCTATTTTAAACATCAAGGCTGCAATTCTGCTTTACCGGATATAATGGTTAATTGTAAGCCCCTCTGAGTTAGTTCGGAGTTTCAACATTGCTACTAATTTTAGTCTGGAATAGTTGTACTAAAAATTTAATTTCAAATGTTGCATAAATACAATATGTTTTAAGCAACGACTTAAATTTTTCAATTCCGTGACCCTTGAATCAGATAAATTGAATACTGCAACTGGTTACAAAGTTGAAAACAGTAGTATTCTCGAACTCTTTATAATCTAAAAAGACAGTTTTGTGTAATTTGGAAAATATCATTACATAAAATTGATCATATAAAAGTGCTAGTGTTTAAAACACTTTTCTTAGAATACACATCAATAATAAACCGGGTACATTCCTATTACGTATTTAAAACTCTATAATATTTAGTATTAATAGATTGAGTACAACAACCCCGCGGCTATTATAATTTACTAAATCTAAATAAGAATCGAATAAAACGCAAATTGAGTGGAAAGAGAAATAATAGCGCTCATTAGCAAAAAGGAAATTGCACTTTCCACCAGGAGAAAGCTAAAAATAAGGTCAAAATGTTAGTTAGCTATTTCCTTCCTGGTTTTTGTTATATAATTGTTTTGATTTCTTGCTTATGTATTCTTATCGTGACTTTTTATTGTTAGTTAAAATATTGTATGCAATGCCATTTGAATTAAAACTTGATAATTTATAACTATGCCATAAAATATTTTGAACCAACTCACGAGCTGTTACGTTAGCATTAAAACTCAGCGCTTATAATTAGTTTTAACTCGGCATTATCTATCCCACATTTCATATTTAGCCCTCGTTACATACAAATGTTAAACATACTAACTTCGTAATACTCGTACGTCGGCGGCGACGATCATTAAATGTTCATTATGTAGTAAGTCTTAAGAAAAATGCTTAACTCGCTGAGTACTCGTCAATAGTTAATAAAGCGTGGCCGACGGCTTAACGGTTCTAGAATACAGTGAGAGGAAATCATAGGGCATTTTGACTTCGTGCTGGATTTTATGTTACCATTAGCCATACTAACACGTAATATTACCCTTTATTATAAGCTGTAAACATTGTATATGTTGCCAACAATTAAATACGTTCTTTCCTGACTTATTATGATATGTTATTTCCATATTATAAAATTATACAATTACAGAGTGAAATGTAGGGATCAAGTTTGACGGCTCAACATAATATTTACCTTCCTAAGAAAAGCCTCATTGCAGGTTTGTGCAGTTCCTTTCCAATGGTAGTGACGGAATCGGACATTACCCAGCAGTTTAGTTCCTCGTAGTATAGAAACTTCATAGACAATACGTCGTATGTTGAGTATATCTGTACGTTTTTTGTACTTGTTAAGCTTACGCTTGCGAACGATGCGTTCATCCGGCTCGGAGTACTCTCCGGTGCTCGTGAGACCTTCCTCCGCAGCCCAGGCACTGAGGACGCTTTCTATAAAACTGAATAATTGCTGAACGTTGGGCTCTAATTTACTAGGTATATAAAGATAAGGCGATACGGTTTTGTTCGGAACGAGAGCCTTTTCATCGACTTCATCTTCAGGCGGAGGTGCGATATCATGATAAGGACAGCTGTGAATCTTATGATGGTGATGGTGGTGATGATGATGCTTAGTTTTGCGTTTTGGTTCCTTGGTGACTGAACCGCCGCCGCCCTCTCCTTTATCCGCAGCTTCCCCGCCGCTCGAATGTGAGTCCCCGCTCCGTTCCCTGCGTGGCTTCGGCCTTCCGTTCGCCGTCAACGCTACAAGAGCTCCCGCGGCGAGGCAGCAATGGTGCGCTACGCAGCAGAAACGAGCGTCTCCTTTCTGGAGACCAGTATGAGCCTTGTGGCAGAATGAGACATCGGGAACTCGAGCTCCAAGCGCCGCTAAATGTGCCCTGTCGGCGCAAACTTGCATCAAAAGATTCTCGCCGAAGTGCACAGTCTTATGTCTTCGTCGACGCAGGTGCATGACAGTGCCGCTACCGGCCAACGAAGGAGGCGCTGAAGCTGAAGCGGGCTTGGCGCGAGCATCGAGCGCGCGCGCACATCGGGGCTGCGGCGCACGTTGCGTCTCCACCATCATTGGCGAGGAGTGGCGTCAGCGGCCGCGCGCGAGCGTCACCTCATCACGCGCCTCACCAACTTCACTACCATCCGCTTACGGAAATACACTTTCCTTTGCCTTAATAAATGTCATTTCTTCGGAATAATTTTAATATCATTTCGGTAATTTTTGTAACTTATATCAAAGTTAATACGAAACAAATTCGTTATTATCAGTGTCCATAAACTTCGTCCAAAGTTTTCATTTTGCCCTCACAATTGACTAAAGTAGTAAATTTAAGATAGTATGCACAGTCAGAAAACTATTTGAAAATTATAAGATATTAAAATGCTTACAAACTAAATTCAATTCGACTATAATTAGTCTCAAGTGGAGAAAAGCCAATCATAAAAATGTGTTTGCATTTGGAACGTATAAAGAATATTTGTATTTAGTATGGACACATAAAAGGTGTAAAAGTAATTGATAGTTGTGGTTTTTTTCTGTAGCATACAAACATCTAGTCTTATTAAATGGAATGCATGAAAACATATTATGTATGACTTTTGAGAATTGAACAACATTTGTTGAACAGGTACACGGTGCATGCCATAAGATTGATGCATCGTTTTGTAGATTCGTAGCGTTTTAATTCCACTAATAGCCGGCGCGAACTTTTCCAAGTGAAGTAGGGCGTGACACACCACAGTAAAGTGGCGTTAAGTTTGAACATGTCGTGCTGTACATTATCCAAAATTAATAACAAAAAAATGGGTCTTCATTTATTTTTTACCATGTGCTCTTATTTTTAAACATATATTTAAAAATGACTACTTCTCTCTTAAGGAGCTTGATATCCAATTGAAATAATATTAACATGATTTAAATCAAATCATAGAGCTGCTGTATATTCTTTGACATATTATTAGATACTCACAAAAACTACAAAGTTGTGAGGTCTAATCTGTAATGAATTGTACAACAATTGAATTTTGTGAACAGCTTAATTAATTCGTGGAAGCTTTTAATAGTAATATATTCCAAATTTGTTGCACATAGCGCAATGCAATGATAGCCGGAATTCTACAAACTGCACTAACGGAATTAAATAAATATTTGGAATTGGCGTGGAACACACCCTGTGAAAAGCAAATAAAATGAATAAACAATGTGACATTGTAAATACTTCGGATTTATTCCATATGGAGAAAGTGCATCAATTTAAATTGTTAAACAAAAAACAGCGCAAATTCAAATGAATTATAGCTTGATCGTTTACCGAACGATCTTTAACATTTCTCCGACAAAGGCAGTGATTTATGCAAAGTAATATCGTAAAATGTATTTCATTTACTATTCCGTATCAATAACAACACTCTAAAATGATTATCTAAGAAAGATTGCATTTTCATTCATAAATTGCGGATGGTAAAATACAATCCATTTGCGAAATGATAAGTGCATTGTATCAATATCAGAGATTGAGATTGCATTGAATGTTGTATTCACTAAACAATTATGGATTCGGAATGAGTCACCGCAACTGCGTGGTCGTTTCTATCCAAGCGCCCTGCATTGCGCCAAATTCCCATTGGCTTACTTCTATTTGCAATTGGAACAAAAACAGCAAGTGCCACACTTAAATTATAAGAACAGTTTTCATTACCGTTTGTGTTAACTTGTTGTGCGCAACATTACCTCCAATAGCTTCCTCTATTCGGTTATTGAACTCGTCAAAGCCTCGTATAATACTAGTATATTTTACAATCGTTCAAACAACTGTCACTTCTCTACTATTTGTTATAGAAAATGCAACTGCGTGCGGTAAACGGTATTAGAAAACGTCACTGGAAATTTTCTTTTCATTGACATTCCTATTAGACAAGCAAACGTTTTAATTGCAAACATTTCTTAAATGATAAGATAAACATGCTTTGAATGATCGTGGGGGTCGGCATACACATCACTTAACACAATATAAAATTATTTTCTGCCTGTGCATAATTTCTGTAAATTCGTCACGCGCATTTTGAAGTCGACACTTGGTCTAAGAGGTAGATCTCGAACGTGATAAATAAATAAGTTTTTTGTTAGTTACATAACCAAGCACTGGTCACACACTGAACCACTCCAACGCCCTAGCGGCCTTCGCTGCGACTGGATCTAGCAAGCGTCGACGGAGGGTGGTCGCAATCGTCAAACTTCGTTACGATTCGGAGCGAAACGATCGTAAGTCCTCGGGCGCTTTCGGAGCAAGCGCGCCTGCGGGCGGGCGGCGCCCGTGTGCCCCGCTTTACCCGCCTACTGCACGCTATAACAACCTAGCATTTAAATTTATTTCTCGTTCAAATAACGAACATTTCACTTACAATATATGCGCTCTATAAAATACTTCACATTGTTGACGTCATTGATGTTCGCAAATTTTGTCGTATCGTAAATTTGGATTAAGTATCAAAGATATGAGGGATTAATATAGTTTTTAATACATTTTAAATGGTGTAAAACGTATACCAGTGTTAAAAAACGTACATTGATTTTTAATAGATCTATAATTTAAAAAATCTTTACAGCTCTGGATATATGGATGTCCGTTTTCCTTGATAGATATACATACCATTTTGTTTGTTTACTACAACCCACTTTATACGACAGCGTAGTATTCTGTCAGTGTATTTTATACTTTATGAATAAGAAAATTATGTCGGTAAATGAACTCTGACTTGTTACAGAAAGAAATTCTACCGACTACACAATATGATTTTATCGGTATTTGCAAAAACTGAAATTCTCGTATTACTTACGCTACATGGTGAATGCACTGTGAATTAAATGTGTACATCGTTAGTGATAAGAATAAGTTATTAGAAGTGCAAAAATGTGAAGATAATATTGAGGAACAATTTGTAGCCCCGTAATGCAAGTAGTATGGAGTATAATATATTTATATCTGCTTATGGAAACTTCCAAGAAAACCTTACGCCTGTTTCGTATTACATCACTTTCATTCATCACTATATGCGTCAAGAACTGTTTTCGGATAAGTAGAATGTAGTTACGTTCATATGTACTATATGTAAATGCATTTACGTGTGAAAAACTCTCAGCTAATACAAAGATTTAATGATCATGTATTTGCACTCCGTCATAACATTAAAAAAAACTTATTACATTCATTAATTGGAACTTAACAACTCCGTTCTTCTTATACACTTAAATGTATTTATTAATTATTTTTTTAACAATCGTTTTACTGAATGAATGAAACAATGTTATTTAGATTATATAAAAAGAACAAAATGTTCAACTAATTTCTTTACGGTTTTGCTCGAAAGTGCACTTAATCGTTCTGATAATTAATACTAGTGAATATTGTTAAAAATATACCCTCAATCAAACGTGTAAGTAAATAAATAAAATTATACCAATTCTATTCATAATTTAAATTTCAAATATATAACGAGTTCTTAATTCTTTAGGAAAATTAAGGCGAAACTTTTATGTAAAACAATTTTGATAAGAAATCGGATCTGTCTTCGATTCGCAGCTTACAAGTCCCATGAATAATTTTGTATCTTAAGTGCTGTTGAACATGTTGATTTCGTTTGGATGTTTCCCTGAACATTTTTTAAATTCATTCGTAGCAATATTTACGAATGAATAATTTGTAAATGCTTTTCATACACGGTAATTCATATTTGTAGATGTAATCTCCAAATTATTGTATACGTCAAATCACGCACTATATACATAAATTGTTCTACGAAATAAACGCACTCTGAATAAAACATCTATCATATATCGCAATTTTACGAGCGATCAATCAATTGGTAAACAAAATGACATTAGCTAACCATATCACATCGGACCTTTCGCCCCACCCTCATATCCTTGTCCCGAAAAGTTACAAAACGTATCACTGTGGGCGACCAAAAAACGCCGCACTTTACCTAAAAAAATCGTATACATTTTTCATTTCCCTTTTGTGTTTTAATATACGGCGGAAGTATATGTCCTTCTTCGGGAACATAAAGGTAATATAACGTGGCTACTGCGGTACGTAGTAAGCAGGTAAGGTTAATGAATCATAAATTATTATAGCTCCTCGCTGAGCATCGCTATCCACTTAATTACTTTCCTACGCTTTCAAATTTACTTTTTCGATATTTACGGCAAATGTGATCACTTTGTAACCTGATTTATGGCTTTTAATCGATGTAACATTAGTAATAAGGAATTTAAGTAAAATTTACTTTATGCACGGAAAATTTACGTTATTTTGTACTATCCAACGAGAAGATAATTATTTATCTATATAAAAAGTTTTTAGAGATACGAATTATAAAATATTTGCATTTAAGACCATGTTTATGTTATACTTTAAGAAAGATTTTTCTGATAGTAACAAATACTTTATAAGTATATATATCCAAAAAAGTAAAACATGGCGAAACGGTTAAAGCTATTTGAAATAATATTTCCAAGAACATTTTAATTGATTCGCATTCGAATAATGGTATTTTAGTACTGGTAGAACGAATTAATGGTATAGTATTGTCGTAAATGTTTAATATATATGTATCTTAGTCGTGTAAAAAGTAGAATAATAGTAAAAGTAACAGAGAACGCCGTGATAACATGCCGAAGTATGAATTATCGCACGTTTGTCGATAGAGTGATACTCGGAAGATAATTGACCAAGCCAACGAACCGAGAGCATGTTACACGAGAATGGCGTTGGGCAGCATGGCGCAGACGCGGAGCTTTTACGGATCCCCGCTCATCTGGCGCCCTCCGCGCGCCGGCACCGCCGCTGCATGTATCAAACAGAGGAGCAGAGCTTGACGCCGCATCGATGCGAACGACATACTGCCTGCCGCACACGCCGACCTGCCTACCAATTATTATCAAGTGCCCGAGCCGAGCGCGCCCAGCCCACCGCCGCCGCACGCCGAGCGCTCGTGTTTGTTTATTGTGTAAGCGTTTCGTATTTATTTAATTTTCGTTACACTAGAATTGCCGAACTTAAAACATATGTTTGTTTGACACTACCTAAAAGTTATAAAACCATAAAAATTACTCGAGTCAAAAAAAAAACGACTCTTGAGACTAAAAGCGCCATGTTATTTAGGAGTAATGTACA
The DNA here is from genome assembly GCA_009982885.2 of Hyles vespertilio. Lineage (NCBI taxonomy): Eukaryota > Metazoa > Arthropoda > Insecta > Lepidoptera > Sphingidae > Hyles > Hyles vespertilio. The sequence continues at coordinate 21,771,730 of CM042825.1, read as the reverse complement.
TTAGCTTGATTGAGGGAATAAACTACCCTCTACGACTTAGGATGGTCATCTTGGAGGCCGTATATTCTCTTTGGGCGTGTTTTGTCAATAGAACCATGTTTTTATAGGGCTTTGCTAATGGAGTATAGTTACTGTTACAAAATTTACTCTTAAAAAAATAGACCATAATTGAGATTTAAATATAACTAATATAATTTTAGAACGGTATTACCTAGAAATAATATGAAAAAGTGTAGGCACGTAATTATTTCCAAGCTATTAATAGTTTATTTTATAACTAATTATTATTTTGACTAATTAAAAAATCTTAATCTATCACTTACCTGATACCTCCATTGCAAAAAAATATACCGTCGTTGTATTTACTTACCTAAAACAAAGACGTCATAACAATTAAACCCAAAACCACATAGTTTTTTGTCTTATAATAATGTTATAGCTTAGCTAGCTAAAGTAAGTAAGGAACTGATATTAAAATCCGGGAGCTATAAGGTATAGTATAGGCTATATAAAAACAAAACTTCAAGAAGAATTTAAATAAAGCATTAATTTAATAAGTGCGTCGTAAATTTCATAGTGAAATTAGGAGCATAGCCTTGATTTAACGCTTTGCTTCTGAAATGTTTATTTATTTTTTGAATTAAAAGCTAAGTCTTATTTTATCATCCAAACTAACTGAGAACAATAACAGTGTTAATTGACCGTGCAGAATACACAATGTATAGTGACCTAATTTTTATAAAAAGGTACAAGCCCAGTTAGTTTATGGCCTTCGCTAAAAGCTTACGTTACGAATGGCGTTAACATTCCCCACAATATATAACCTGTCTTCTGTGTTTTATTTTCCTTAAAGAAATGATAACACGTTTTCTTTGCTATTATTAAAGAGAAAAAAATAGCCTATTTTTCTCATTGTTGAAAAGGTTTGCAGAAAATGTTTATTCACCGTGTACTAGCGACATCTAGATTCAAGGGGCAATAACAGTTGCAAGCCGAGCTCAGGAACGATTCATATTATAAATGTTTTAAGACGTTTGGTGTATGGCGCTGTAATATTTCTCTGAACTTTATAATAACCTACAGATTTAGGTTTTGTAACAAGGTAAATCTTTTATAAAAAGCAAAATGCTTATGTTTTGTATTAGAGTTTTGCTTTCATGTTCAAAGATTGTATTGTGATTGTATTGTGTATGGCTTTAATACCTGCCAAAGGTTATTTTTATCCTACAAAAAAGACATAACACCGGATGTGACACTCGCGCGGTGACGACACTGAAAGAACATCTTCATCCTTGTTTTAAAGAGCCCAATGCTGTAATATTTTGGAAAAACCTCGGCAAGTACCTAATTCCACAGCCTGGTAAGAATTTCCGTGGAACTGTACAGTCGGAGATTGTATGGGTACTAGGGTGTGTGGATATAGTATCTGCCTGCGGCGCGTAGTGCTATAATGAAACGTAGCCTTGGGCACCATATAAAACAATTCCTTAGAACATAGCCGAGACAGAAAATAGTCATGCAGGCGGTACAATACATACAGAAAGGCGAAGTCTCTCCTCAGGCTTAATGAATCTATACAACGTATAAGCATGGGGTCGTCGGCAATTCTCACAGCGCGTCTTTGAACCGAGACGAAAAGCCTGGTGTACCTGCCTCAAGATGACTATGAGACCGATTCCATATGAGACCGAACTGGCGCTTTATACAGAGCAAACCTTTGCCTGAGGCGTTGTTGTTGTGTTTGAGGCTTTTTTAGTGGTACATGCACAAACTTGGTTCTTAGTGGTATTAAACTTGAACAAATGTAGTCGTTCCAATTCTTTACCGTATGGCGACTTAGCCATTAAATTCTTGTATCGGCTTCATTCTTTCTGTATGTTAAATCTTTTACAATGTATGACTTCATCACACTGTAAAAGATTTAACATGTGTTAAATAAAATAGCAACTTCAAGGAAACCATCGAAAAATGTGATGATTTTAGGATAAGTACTTATAGTACTTATAACTTTATATTTTAATTATTACTGTTTAACATTATTCACATTAAGCACTATATTGTTTTCACTGTTATTTATTTAGTTGACCTTTAATTTTAAATCCATTTTTTAATACCTGTGTTTTATGCGGATATGAGACTGTATCACTGAATGGTGTTATGTGTGATCATGTGGGGTGATAATCACTTAATCAGCTATGGGAGGATCTCGCGATTTATGTGACAATTCGCCCTTTGCGGGTTTTGTGTAAAAAATGTGGTAAAACATATTATTTTATTTTATTTGTCTAATTTATATTGTTTTTCTATTCTACTAACTTTCGTTATTTTTCAGACTAAAGGTGATAATTAGGTGATAGGTAGATGTATTTACATGTTTGGAGAAAAATGAATCACAAGGTTACAAAATGCTATTCGCTTGACTAATTAAGTAAAATTAACATATACTATGATTGTTGTTTATAACTGGAAAATGTAATTGAGTTAGTAGGATATCTCTTCGTTTAAAATTCACGTTTTACATATAAGAATTGGCCCTGATAATCTTCCACTCAAACGTACTTGGTTTAGTTGTAATCTCTTGTTTCAGAATGAAATAACATGATATAAGTGGACAATTGAATTGAAAGTTTTTATGAAGTAAATAAGACGAAGTTGAATTAAGTATCTTTGACCATAACTTTAACTTTGACGATGAAAATCCGACATATTTGGTATCAAACGCATTTTTTAATCTGACACGGCCTAATGACTGCACTGCAATAATTGTAGAATAAGTTTAGGGAGGCATTTTTTTAGCAATCATTGGTGAGACGAGCGATCCATTCGCGTAGTGGTAAATGATACTACCATGGACAGTAGGCAAACCAAACTACACCATTAATTACAAAACAATGCTTGGCATTCCACTGCGCCCACATTCCTGAGACTTAAGATGTAAAGTCTGAATATCCAGTAGTTCTCTGGCTACAATATGCTTCAAACACTATTACACTGCTATTTAGCGGAAAAAATATACATTGCGGTACCTAGCCAGGCGGCCTCTCACATTTGGGAGGTAGGTGACACCTATCACAATTAAATACTTGTTAAATACTTGTTGATGTCCATATTAATAATCTTTTTTTTGTATTGAGAGAACGGTGAATCAGCCAGGGCACTCGTCAGATAGTCAGCTACTCAATACTCATCTGCACATGAACATAAGTAATAATACCATAGAATTGAGTCGTTTAATTTTAAATGTCGCTAAATCCATCATAACACAAAAGTCAGAAAAGGAGAATTTCAATTATTAAGAAATCAATGGCTATTTACATACTTATTATAATATGTCCGTTATATTTTTATGTATAATGTATATTATCAAACCCAATACTTATAAATGCGCTAGTTTTTTTGAAATAATAATATTAATTTTGGACATAGCCAGGTTTGATTTCCACCTAAGGGATTTGGATAAATTTGATTTGGTTAACGCTGGATTTGGAAGAATTTGATTTGATTGAAATTTGAATACTGCGTTGTGGTTGATTGTTTTGGATATAGCGCGTTTTGTTTTAAAGACGCGTTTGGATATGGCCAAGTGTGAAGTATTATAACTGTGTATAAGTATTATGATTTGGATTAATTCGAATAAACAGACTTTTTAAACGTATGTTCCTCTTTTCAATTTACGTAAAATCCAAACATTTGTGCCATGTGGAGATGGCTATATTTGGAATTTAACGAATCGGCTAATTCTTATAATTAATAAGTAATACAGATCGCATGTCCCTGCGCTGAACCTCTTTAATTCAAATTCAATTTAGCATATTATGTTAAATCTCTTAATACTTGGTCTCTTAATATTAATGTCTAGATTATACAATAGCTTGACGGTAGACACCATTTAATTTCCTTTAAAGCGCATATAGCCCCACACAAGTGACAGTATGAAAATGCTTATGAAATCCTTATGAAAAATATAAATCCAACATTAAGTTTGTATATTTTTTTATGCTTTAACTTTTGTACTGCTCAACTCATTATCGTGGAATTTTGTACACATGTTATCAGGAGCACAGAAAAGGATATAGGGTAGGCACTTTTAATTTACGAAACTAGAACTGCTTACAAAAATCTGAGGTAAATAAAAATCAATATTAGAGGGACATCTGAAACAAATATTACAAATATACAAATATTAATATCTAAATGACAGAAAAATAAATCTATGGTATCATTCATATATTCATGAAGACCTGATATTGAAAAAAAATACAAGATATCCGTAGCACGCGAGCAAAACCATGAGCAAAATCTAGTTAATTGTAATTAATTATCCCAACTTACTCTAGTTAGATCAATTAAGTATAATTAGGCTTATTTTGAATAAAAAAGAACATCGCTGCTGAAGGTTGCTATTACAGGTGTGGTTTGCGGGCAGTATCATAAAATACTTGTTAATATTTGTATTCATATCGTCACCTCCTAATAAGCTTAATTGCAAGGCTCCCGTACATTATATGAGGTGATTTAGACCAAGGTGGTTTGACGGAAGGATCGATTTTATGAGACTTGTGGCAAACCATCCATATACTTAACGACTGTTGCCGTTTGCCAAATGGAAACACATGGGACCCAAGGTTTATACGAACTCTCTAAGTCAAAATATGAAAACTAATATAGTATGTATCATAATAGTAATTAAATGCACTGGTCGTAGGTAGGTCTCCAAAATGTAAGGGGCCGCTTTAGGCAGAGTAACTACTGAATATTTTGAGACTTAACATATTATGTCTCAGGTCAAGCACAGTTGAATGCCAAGAATTGCTTTTCAATACATAGTGTTGTTTGGATTTACATGAGCGGTCGTATAGCTTACCATCATGTGTACGGCATGTTCGCCTCGTCATTCATTTAAAGAAAAAAATATATTAACAATTTATTTAATAAATGGGTTGGCATTAGAAATTGTCGAACAAAGCCCTTGTATCGTTGTATCAGCCCATATACGTCCCACTGCAGGGCACGGGCCTATTCTACAATTGAGAGTGGTTAGGCCATATAGTCTATCACGCCGGCCTAGTGTGGGCTTAGGGAACAAAGCCCTACAAGTAATAATATAGAAAACACAGATTTTACCAGAAATAAACATCTAAGCTGATGTAATTATATTATGCTCAAGGTCGAATCTATAATTAAATTATTTAATCATTTCGAGAGATTTTGTCAAAAATTACACCGATTTCATTGGTTAATAATTAATTTTAAAATTAACTTTTCGAACTGTCCATTGTTATTAATTATTGAATAATAAATGAGTGTAAATATAGCTCTGAACAAATAGGACAGGTTGACTCTCAGTGCGAAAGAAGCGAGATCAATAGAAACACGACCCTGACACAATTTACAGTGGCCATGCCTTCGTAGTCGTGGTTGGCGGCCTCTTTCAAGAATAAACATTGGGCCTTCGATATCCCATTTCTTTGAGACAGACAGGGCGGTGTCGAACAAACACGTCAAAAAACACATTACACCAGATTTCAAACGCAGTGACTTATGTGACGTATCGGCAATACTGTTGACGCTCGGCTTCCCAACGTTATAATTGAACTTCAGATAGCATTACCAACATATCAAGAGCAGGTCAGATGGATTTTTAGATGTAAACAAATACAGGGGCAGCGAAGCCTTTTTATAATTGTGTTATATAGAAATACATTTTGTGTACTTATTATAATACTGACTGTATCACAGTCACATAGGTGTATTATTCTGCCCCAATAAAATTAAATGTAGGAATTTAATTTAATAAACTAATAATAGTTTATTTCAGATCCGTTATTGTTAGATATAGGGAATAAAACTGCACTACAGTATATATTAACTCAGGTAGACAGTCCTGAAATTTCTAAGTTTCATAAATATTTCTATTGTCAAGGTCAACAACAGGTAATATTTAAAGGACTAGGAGATTTTTTAAGGTTTGATATTTACATCTTATTAGAATAGAGATATAAAAATAGGAAACTAAAATGGAAAGGTTTGCCATAAACAAAATGACAATGGCATTATGTTGTGACGATAAAATAAAGCCGGATAGAAATGGAAGATTGGCCTAGGTACTTTCATAATAAGGATTTTCTACAAACAGAAAAATATATAATGGCAATTACGATACCTTCAATAAATCAGCATTCTTAGATTTGATGGCCCCCATGCAAGTTACCATACAAACATCGCGCCGTTCAGTATTTACTCGGACGACTTCTCCAATTCCAACGCAGTTAGTTTTAAATATTTTAACAAGACTATTAATTATATTTAAGGAAGAGTCTTCTATAACTTTAAGACAACGCTACCTCTTAGAAGTGTAAACATTAGCTTAACATTGAACATTCTACGAATGGTAATATTTATATTATGTAGTCGGCAGCTTCACAAGATGCACAAAGATAAACATTTACATATAAACGAGACGAATTATCACAGGTGGATCAAGCGATATACAGGCAGGAACTCTACTCAATAGTGACGATTACCTCAGTAATTACGTTAAGTCTTTACTTATTGTTAATGAAACTTGGATACTAAAATTATATGTCAACAATTCACTCAAACGAATATTCTGAATTGACTTCACTTGACACGTAGGATATGTTTATAAAATTATATCTCCGCAATAGTATCAACAAAGTTATTATTACAAATGTATATATTTTAACAACCGTGAGTACTCGAAATTATTTTAGAGGAAACATAGCAGTGACGCCGTATATCTTCTTTGTCCGTGTACTTGACAGTAAAAGCTTTGTATTTACACAAACAAAACGTCTCAATTTACGTATTAGAGTTCGTATTCGCGACATTCGACACGAGTATATCGAATCAGGTTTAGGCGCTCGCAACAACGGTCGGTCTCTATTCCTTGTATTTTAATTAAAGGAAGTTAACCTCAAAATAATATTTTTTATGTTACGTTCTGAATAGGATTGGAGGTGCTCAAGGCGCAGTAAGCGCGCTGTGCTGCGAGGTGCGCAGACTCGGCCGAGCGGGGCCGACGCGAGCCGACGCGGACCGATGTCGCGCGAGCCGCGCTCGGCACTCCTAGCGCTGGCCTGGCGTTATTTTAGTCAGTGTGCATTGTACTATGATCATCGCTTACATAGTTAGTAGGTCTCAGGTACTTATAACATTGTACGCGCAGACAAAGCCTGCCTTCAACAAAACAACACTACGCGGAGCAAGACACGATTGACATCCATTCATTCAAGGAATTCATTCTTTTTGGTGTTGTAGAGAAATTACGTTTGACATTGTTATGAATTTATCTTTCTATGGCAATTTAATTAAATAATGCGTATATATTGTGTAAAATGATTATAATGATTACTCTTCCAACTTTACCATTTTATTAGCACGAAGATTAACTCCCGCAATTATTTAGGTTTATAAAACTTTATCAATGAAATTCCGTAAGAGTCTTAGGTGTAGATCATATTATGCATAATTATTCTATAAAGTTTTGGTTATATTATAAGTTTAACAAAGTAGCAAAAATACATATCGTAAAAAAATCCCGAGTTAAATACGTTACTTAAATATTGTCGAGTGAACTTGCATACCTTGTCTCTACTTGTCCTATAAAGATAAAAAAGAAACGCCGCTATAATTTATTATGTCGAAATAGACTTACCTCACTGGATGTCAAGTAGCAGATCCTGGAGTCTGTGCTATCAATAGATGCCTGTTGTACGATGCCGTAACGCGTAGACTCGCGGTCGCTCGTGTATTCCGATCGCACGCTGTCTTGCCGGTCGAACACACCCCTGGAAATACACCTTCATATTATATTTAATACTATTATAAAATGACTGCCTTAGTGGCGCAGTTTTACTATGGTATAATTGTAAAGAGGTCTCGGGTTTGAATCCCGGGTAGAGTAGAGTGATATTGGTTTTTCTATTCATTAAATCTGCTCGGAGTCTGGAATTTGAGCCCGATATGGTGGTAAGCTCGTCCTCCTGCTGACCATTCGGGGAAAAAGGAGTGAGATTATGTATGTAAGATAACATTCTTTATTTTAATGTATCATCAGGTAGGAAACAAATCATTTGTGTTCAGTTCTGTCCATGCACAGTGATAGCATTGCCTTGTATAGACAAAGTATCGATTAGCAACAGTTACAATTCGTGTGTCGGCCATCGAGAGGTTTTTAGTCAGTATGCTGGCGTAGGTATTGCTAGGGACCCAGCCCGACCCAATTATATCTCGCTATTCCAATCTTTTACTTGTTGGAATAGTGTATAGACTAAACCACAAAGCTTGAATTTTCAAGTAGGCATGGATGGCAAAATCCGAAGCTATGAGGAATATCGAAAAATACTGACAGGAGTCCCAATCACTATTTTAATGAAAACTAAAACTGCGTAATTAGATTTTTGATAAGTTCATATTCCTAGTGAGGAATCGAAACTAAAGATTTTTTTAAATACCTCATATTGTATTATTACACCGAGGGGGGTCTATGTGAAATGGCCTTTTTCACAACGTTTTTTCTTGGTGATCTTTATTATTAGGTTTTCAAAAAAAAAAATATGTTGATCTACACTATATGGAGCATGTCCCCTTCTTTTCAGAATTCTTAAAAGTGTATTAAAAGTAAACATAAGTGGAAAGGATACTTGGCTTGACTTAATCCTCACCTCCAACCCCTCCTTTGTCTCCCGCCACGGTCAGTTCCGTGCCTCCGGCTTCTCACTCCATGATCTGTTATTCCTTTCCTATACACTTAAGCCCCCTAAATCCCCTCCCAAGGTAGTGCATATGCGTTGTTTTAGTCGGTTAGACCTCAACATGTTGTCTAAGGATGCCGCGAATCTTAATTGGGACGAACTGACGACAGCTACTACCGTGGACGATATGGTACAAATTTTTAATACCAAAGTCGTAGCACTTTATGATGCTCACGCTCCTGTTAGGAGGGTTAAATTAAAACGTTTGCCGGCACCTTGGATAACATCAGAGGTTCGTCTGGCCATGACACGAAGGGATCGAGCTTTTTGTAAATTTAGGAAGGATCGCTCAGAGGAAAACTGGTCACGGTTTAAGGCTGCAAGGAATCGGTGTAATCAGGTGATACGCAATACTAAACGCCGTCACATTCTCGTAAACATATCCTCTTCCTCTCCAGCTAATACGTGGAAGTTCCTTCGAACTTTGGGTATTGGTAAGGAGAGGAACCTCGACTTCCGGGGGACATTGGATTTGAATGATATCAACTGTCACTTTTCTGCACCATCTGTAATGAATCATCAAATCAAATGTCATACCCTGGATTTTTTAGGCACCTTACCCCTCCCCAACGTAGACATTTTTCACTTTTCTCCAGTTTCTGCGGAGGAGATCAAAAAGACAGTCCTTTCCATTAAATCCAATGCCGTTGGCTACGACAACATCACCCGTCGTATGATAGTCCTAATCCTAGATCACCTCCTGCCAGCCCTATCCCATATAATTAACTTCTCCCTAAGCACTGGCAATTTTCCATCATTATGGCGTAAGGCTTATGTTATTCCTCTCCCTAAAGTAACCAACCCGACCCTCGTTAACCATTACCGACCTATATCCATTCTCCCTTTCCTTTCCAAAGTCCTAGAATCCTGTGCACATAAGCAACTCTCCAAGTTTGTGTACTCCAACAAATTGTTAAGCCCACTGCAGTCTGGTTTCAGGCCAGGCCACAGTACTACCTACCGTACTCCTCAAAGTGACTGGCGACATCAGGGCTGGTATGGAGGACACGAAGGTCACCGTACTCGCTTTGATTGACTTTTCCAATGCCTTCAATGCGGTCAGTCACGATATCCTCCTTTCCATCCTGTCCCGTCTAATGATTTCTTCCGGAGCACTGGACTGGCTCTCTTCGTATCTTCGAGGTCGACAGCAATCAGTGCGGTTAGGCGAGTCTTCGTCGAACTGGTGTGCACTTGATTCTGGCGTTCCTCAAGGCGGAATACTTTCTCCATTATTGTTTTCAATTTTCATTAATCTCATAACCAAAGACCTTTCATGTGCGTATCATCTATATGCCGACGATCTACAGCTTTATGCCCATGCAAGTGTGGATTGTTTGTCCACAGCTATTGAAAAAGTGAACACCAACTTAGAGTACATTAGGGGCTGGTCTGCTAGGTTTGGGATAACAGTTAACCCTAATAAGTGCCAGGCCATAATCATAGGCAGCCAGCGCCTGATAAATCGCATTGATTTTTCGTCTGTACCACCACTTACATTTGACGGCACAATTATATCGTGGTCGTAATCTGTTAAAGACCTTGGACTTATTATAGATAACGTACTTAACTGGCAGGTGCAAGTTTCCTCTGTTTGCCAAAGAGTCACCGGTGCCCTTCGTGTTCTATATCGCCTTAAAAACTTTCTTTCCTCTAAGGACGAAATTGATGCTTGTGCAGACCTTAATCTTCCCACTGATCGACTATGGTGATGTATGCTATTTCGACCTGAATGCAGATCTTCTTAACAAACTGGACCGCCTTCTCAATAACTGCATTCGATTCATATTTAACCTTCGCAAATATGACCATGTATCTTCACATCGCACTGAACTGAAATGGTTACCAATTCGTCAACGGCGAAATTTGCGTGCCCTTACAACTCTTTTCAGTATTGTAACGTCTCCTACACCACCTTCTTATTTCATTACCCACTTCCAGTTTCTTGGCGCAAGTCATGAGCGTAATCTTCGCTCCTCAAATAACCTTCTTTTAAAGTGTCCCCCCCATAATTCTAATTTCTTACATTCTTCCTTCTTCATACAGTCTATTCTTCTTTGGAATGCGCTCCCTCTCGAAATCAGGACATCCATGAACCGTTTTGTGTTTAAAAAGAAGGTTCGGGATTTGTTGCTGGATAGAGTGGCTGAATCATCACAGTAGTGTGTCATCGTATATATTGATATATATTTATTTATGTGTATATATATTATAGTAATTATGTATATTTGAACATATAGTTTTACATAGTATGTAAGTATATACTTATTCATATATTTGTTTATTTATATTATGTATTTATGTAGAAATAAACCAACATCAATAATCAAATAAACATATGTACCCCTACCTCTGTAATCTCAGCACCATCTCAAGGTAGACTGGTAGAGAATGCCTCTGGCATTAAGTCCGCCTATGTACATATTTGTATATAAAGTTAAATAAATAAAAAAATAAATCAAAGCGATGGGGTAAAATGAAATAATATTGTTTATATTATAACTTCTGTCTTTGTACTTAGTATGATATTTAAGTACAAAACAGAAGTTTGAAAAACAAATAATGTTTATATCCTGTCATCATCATCATCATCATATCAGCCACAGGAAGTCCACTGCTGAACATAGGCCTCCCCCAATGATCTCCACAATGACCTGTTGGAAGCGGCCTGCATCCAGCGACCTCCTGCGACCTTAGTCAGATCGTCCGTCCACCTTGTAGGCGGGCGTCCAACACTTCGCTTGCCTGTACGTGGCCTCCACTCGAGAACCTTTCGGCCCCAACGGCCATCGGTTCTACGAGCTATGTGCCCGGCCCACTGCCACTTCAACTTGCCAATCCTATGGGCTATGTCGGTAACCTTGGTTCTCCTACGGATCTCCTCATTTCTGATTCGATCTCGTAGGGAAACACCGAGCATAGCCCGCTCCATGGCTCGTTGAGTGACTTTGAGCCTTTTAATGAGGCCCACAGTGAGAGGCCACGTCTCGGTGCCGTATGTCATCACTGGTAACACACAACTATCGAAGACTTTCGATTTTAGGCACTGAGGTATTTTGGACGAGAAGACGTCGCGAAGTTTCCCGAACGCTGCCCAACCGAGTTGGATTCGACGATTGACCTCTCTCTCGAAGTTGGACCTGCCTAACCGGACCACTTGTCCTAAATAGACATATTCGTCTACAACTTCGAGAGTCGAGCCCCCAACTCCAATGGGGGTGGGCACAACATGGATATTCGACATGATCTTCGTTTTATCCATGTTCATTTTAAGACCCACCTGTTGGGAAACTCGATTAAGGTCTTCGAGCATAGTGCTAAGATCTTCCAGTGATTCTGCCAAGACTAAAATATCGTCGGCAAATCGAAGGTGAGTAATATACTCGCCGTTGATGTTGATGCCGAATCCTTTCCACTGCAAGAGCTTGAAGGCATTTTCCAGCGCGGCAGTGAACAGTTTCGGAGATATGACATCTCCCTGTCTCACGCCTCTCTGTAGTGGAATAGCCTTCGTGCTCTGATCCTGTACTCGGACCGACATGGTGGCGTTGTTGTATATACACCTCAACACTTCGATGTACCGATAGTCTATGTGGCACCGCTGAAGAGACTGTAGCACAGCCCAGGTCTCGATCGAATCAAAGGCTTTCTCATAGTCTACAAACGCTAAACAAAGCGGCAAGTTATACTCCTCGGTTTTTTGTATAACCTGCCGTAGCGTATGAATATGGTCTCGAGGAGAACGGAATTGAAGAGCCTCTGAAGGACTTTCAGTACCGGCGTTCCGCCCGCTTTCAGAAGCTCTGAAGTGATTCCGTCCTCACCCGGCGCCTTGTTGTTTTTAAGTTGTTTGAGGGCCATCTCAATCTCAAACAGGCTGATGTCCGGGATATCATCGCTAAAGTGTCGGATTAACTCGGCTCTCGGGTCTTTGGCCGAGCTAACAGTAGGTTTGGCAACCGAGGTGTAAAGCTGTCCGTAGAACCTCTCGATCTCCCTTAATACCTCTGCCCTCGTCGATACCACGCGGCCGTCTTCCGTCTTCAGCCTAGACAACTGGCTTTGCCCAATAGACAAGTCTCTTGCAAACACTTTGGAGCCTCCGTTTCGCTCAATTGTCTCCTCAATGCTCACAGTATTGTGAGCACGGACATCGTGTCGCAAGGACTTCCAGATCCGTCTATTGAGCCGCCGATATGCTTCGGCGTCAACGGAAGACTGCAGCGTCAAAGATCGACGTTCGGCCATGACGTCAAGAGTGTGGATCGAGAGTTTTTGTGGTCTATCTCTACGGCGAGGTCTAAAATACTTAGATCCCACCGTATGGACAGCTTCTACCAAACCGCTGTTTAACTCGTCCACTGCAAGGTTTTCTTTTAGACAATCAAAGCGATTTGTCAACTCGAGTTGAAAGCTCTCGGGGTTTTGGATATGGGCGCGAGTAGGTCGGAGCGTAGACTTCATCAAGCGGCGCCTTTCTAATTGGACGTTGATATTCAATGTGCCCCTAAACATTCGGTGATCACTACCGGTTTTCACCCTGTTGATCACAGAGACATCACTGAACATCCTTCTATTCGTCGTCAAGATGAAATCTATCTCATTTCTCGTAGAACCGTCAGGACTCAACCAGGTCCATTTCCTGTGAGGCGGCTTCTGGAAAAAAGAGTTCATCGCGAAGAGTCCCTCTTTTTCCAGAAAGTCGGCCAGCCTCTGACCCCTGAGGTTCCGTTGCCCATGTCCAAATTGCCCCACTTTCAACTCTGCATCGCTTCTCTTGCTTAACTTTGCGTTGAAGTCCCCCATAACAACATTGAAGTAGGTTTTGGAAGTATGTATGGCCCGACTAATGTCCTCATACATCTCCTCTACTTCTTCATCTGGGTGTGTCGAGGTCGGCGCGTATACCTGTATGACCTTCAACGAATATCTTTTATATCCTGTGAGTTTGTGTAATTCAGGATAATACCTATACAGGGTATATCAAGACTGCTACCGAAAACGAAGCCGAGTGGTAGTTTAAGCGACTTCAGACACAATGCAACAGAAAAAGTTGCAAAAAAGCGATAATTTTTTTTTTGTTATTTTTTTCCTATGACCATTTTTGGGTGGTAAATACATTTTTTCCTAAAATAATAGTGTATACCCTTTTATTTATAAGGACTCTAAGGTATAAAAGTGTTTAAATTATTATTTTAGCAAAAACTATGGATTTACGACCCAAACCTGACGATATTTAAAAAATCATAAAAAATAATTGTCGCGTTTCAATTTTTTAGTTGCAATGTGTTTGTAGTCACTAAAACTACCACCCGGCTTCGTTTTCGGTAGTAGTCTTGAGATACACGGTATAATATATTTTCTCAAAATTGATGTTGTTAATTTGTGATTAATTATACATCAAATATAATATTTTCTCCGTTCGTGTAATTTCAGCTTACTGTAATAAATGTTAAAAAATGGGTCTGTCAAGAGGCATCACAACTGTTCGCTTCATTTCAGTCCGGTTCCAATAGTCATCCAGCAATGGGAAGTTCATTTAGACTCGGATTTCCGTGCCAATCCACTCCGTTGACACAAATTACAAACGACCATTGAAATTCAGAGGACTCGGATATTAAATTACATCAAACGTAAATATTCAGTTATATTAAAGGAAGCGACTTTATTACGTGCTTATTAAAACTGACTTATTTGATTTATTATGTAACTAAATCACAATAGGGTTTGTCAGTTTAATCATATTTTAATAAGTTTATTATTCATTTTATTAACTTAAAACAGTATTCAATTGTATTACCATTTTGTAATTATTGTTTTAATTTGAAGTTATTTAATAGGAATAATGAGAATAATTTTAATTTATTTTGGATATTTAAGCATATTAAATCAAACTATATGATGTTTTTATGAAGGTTTTGGTTCCTATTCATATAGATTTTTATAATATAATTATAGTATAAAACTCAAGTGGCTATTTATGAGTCTTCGCTGAAATAATCATATTCTTTCACTTTTATATATTCTTTAATATCCCACAAATCCCCACTGCCATAAAAAGCGGTTTAAATTTCTCAGCAGTACACATGAACATTCACTTAGGTCCTCAGAGAGTTTGAAATTGGCAATTGTAATTCGTTTACGCTCCATGTTGCTCCCTTGAGGAAAGATCTACGACTTGTAATAAGAAAAGCCAAATCCCTACCCAAATTGATAAAGCTTCTTAGATCATATTACTTATCACTTTAATTTTTCCCTCCTTAATTAATTAATTACAGTTTATGTAGCACATTATTATATTTATGTTTTATGTAATTTATTTACATTTAGTAAAAAATGTAAATCCTTATTACTTTTAAATTATGTTTTTTGTATTGTTATTTTCTTTGTAGTTTGTGCCCACCCATTTAAAATTCGTGCAATGTATACGTACATTACATAAGTTATAAATAAATACAATGAAAGATGTATAAAGTAAGTTAGGTTATAATTGTAATGAAGACTTCATAGCTTACGGTAGGAGCCTGAATGTGTGACTATTGAGTGCATTGAAATTTTGTTTTCGCTAATATTCGCACTTGGCCAGGGTGTTGGACTATACGGCCTTAGGTTCTCAATCATACTTTTAATTATAGAATAGACCCGTGCCCTGCAGTGGGACGTGTAAAAGATGATACAGAGATTGTATTTACATTTTTGTCACAAATTATAAAAAATATAAAGCCGCCAAGCTCAAGTAGGACTGGGCTGGACATGTCTATCGCATGCCAGATGAGATGTGGGCGAAGGTTCCGAATGGCCGTTGACCACGTGGAAGACCTAGACACAGGTGGCGAGACGAATTCAATACCTATTTGAAGTATTGGCTATATAAAGCTCTTGACCGGGATGCATGGAAGGCGAAAGTGAGGCATTTGCTCTACAGTGGGACGCTACAGGCTCGTACTAAAAAAATCAAAATACATTTACACTACTCCTTAGTTACTGTATTGAGTAAGTCGAAATATTACCTTTGTTCGAAGCTGTCGGCTCTGTTGCTCCTGTAGCCGGAGTCGTTGAGGCTACCCTCGTGTCGCAGGCTGGGCAGGGAGTCCCACGGCGAGCGCCTGGTGCCGGGCGGAGGAGCCCCGCGCCAGCCGTCCGAGTGGCGATACCACGCCGCGCGCGCCGACTCACCGATACACGACGCGCAACGCGACGCGCTCACGAAACTAAACAGCAAACACATACCAATACGAATTATATCATACAAGTTCATTGCCTATCGTCAGTCTTGAGATTTGGTTAAGACATCGGCGATGAGAAAAATGATTGTGATCCACAAGTATTTCGAGTGGGTTGGTGGTAGGTGTTTGAGAGACCGAAAAGCTTCTCGTAGTTACTGATACTACTGACCCATAAGAGAACTTGTGTCCTGGAGTTTTCTTTTATACAACTCAGGAGATAAGCTAGCATATGGCTTGCCCAATGGTAAGAAGTTTCCGTAGCTTATAGACGTCTGCAGCAACAGAGGTGCCACTAGCGCGTTGCCGACCCTGTAAGAAACTTTTAACTCCTATTTTGAAGACCCAATGCTATATTTTAGCGTGAGGTAAGGAATATATGTTCGACTGTTGGGTGTATTCATTTATTGCATACGATGAAGTTAAATCTATAAAATGCAACGTGTAAAAGCTTTGTAAAATTTTTTCTCTGAAAAAGCAATTTAAATTTAACTTGCTCTTTTAGAGCGTAAATGTTACACATTGTATGCACGGTTGTAGTCGATTATTGCTTTAACTGGTTTGTATGCACAATGCAAGTAACTTGCACCGTATAAATGGGAATATAGTTACTAGTATCATATTAAGTTGAGGCATCATAATAGGTTGATCACTAAGATATGTCGTTGTTGCACTACAAAATAGACAAAACGTATCAACATATTTATTTATTTATTTATTTATTTATACACTTTATTGCACAAAAAAAAATACAAATAAAATGAAAATTACAATCATAAAAGTACAATTGGCGGTCTTATCTCTCAAAGGCAATGTCTTACAGACAACCATGGGATGGATTTGATAAAAGGATAATTAGAGTATAACATAGTTATTTATTCTTTATAAGTATCTCTGCCCAATTCTATTAAGTAGTTTTCAGTAGTATTTCTTAAAAATAATAACATTGTAAGAATAATAAGTAAACTGTAATAACTCCTGTACTTATGCTCTTAACGCCTACTGTTATATAAACTATTAAATATGACCTTAAGGGCTGATTACAACAAAATAATGAAATTCTGTAAATGTAAGTAATGCGTTTGTTTTCGAACGAAAATAATAATTTAGAGCCTGCATCAAAATATATATTTTATGAACCAAAGATATTTCTCTGTGTTCTGAGTATTTTGTTACGAAAAAGTCGCCCTGTAATTATTGGTATCCATAACGTAGGATGAATATTGTCTTACTGTGAAGTCAGATTGTTTTTTCTGTGAATGTTTATTTTATTTTAGTGCGTGGTGATTGACTATCAATACACACATGACTCCGAAAAGTCAGAGGTGTGCCCTGGGATTCGAATCCGCGACTACCGTGAACATGTTGGCAGTCGCTTCTAGTCCGTTTACCAACAGGCCACCACGCACTTCATTTTTCAGTAAAATTGTGTAAAACATTTCTTGTTATTTAATTAGAAATTGTTTCATATGTTA
Organism: Hyles vespertilio; assembly: GCA_009982885.2. NCBI lineage: Eukaryota > Metazoa > Arthropoda > Insecta > Lepidoptera > Sphingidae > Hyles > Hyles vespertilio. The sequence continues at coordinate 21,754,255 of CM042825.1, read as the reverse complement.
GTTGTAATCGAATATATATTTAATTGTTAGCCTCTTTAATGAATTTAGGTAAAATTGAATGACGCTAAACTACATTTTTGGATTTTTCTTTGGATGTAAATGGTGCTTATTCCAAGCTTTCGCAATTCATACTAGATGTAGGAAAGAAAAAGGTGTCCCCGCACTACCATTCTATCTATGTACTAGCACTCCCTCTATATTATGTATACTTAAAGGTTTTGTTTAATCTTGCATGTTACTAAAATTACACTAATATTCCTCTTTGCCATACCAATATAAACCATAGTGTAAACAACGATTATTATCTAACGATTTTTTAGAGTTTGGTCATGTGTTGATCCAAATCTGAATAATTTAAATGTTTTTTTTTTATTGCAATGAATGACGAGACGAGCATGCCGTTCGCCTGATGGTAAGCGATACAACCGCTCATAAACAGTAGCAACATACCACTGCGCTCGCCATCCTGAGACATAAGATGTTAAGTCTCAATATGTCCAGTAGTTACTCTGGCTACAATGTTCTTCAATCCGAAACACAACAGTGCACTTACGCAGTGTTGTTTCACGGGAGAAATAAACATTGCGGTGGTACCTACCAAGATGGCCTGTCACATATGAGAGACCTACCACCAGTAAATGTAAAAAAAATGTAAGATTACTTTCATCCCTTCATAAATTTATGTTCATGAAATCTGAAAGGATCTTTTTAGTTTTATATCTCTAACTTATAATAGCCAGAATCAATGAAGAATTACCTATAATGTAAAGATGACATATTGCAGAAAATAAAATGTTAATGTTATGTCTTGATAAAATATACTTCTTCATATTATCCTTTAAATCTGAGGTCGCCGGTCCCCGCGCTTCAATATTCTTATAATAGGCTTCAAGGTGAAGGATTAAGGGGTCAGGAGCTTATTATAATGAATTATAGCGAGTAGTTACTCAGCGGTTACCTGACTCGAGGATGTATTATTAAACCAGTAAGATTTGCTACTTGTAAGAGAAAATTGGATCGTTTAGTCTACCACGAAATTAGTAATTAGTGTAAACGTGGCATTACCCTCCAGATTAACCTATGTTTTATACGATAAATATTAATAATCGAAAAGTATTTTTTATTTAACGTATACAAATTTGTATGGTTTAAAGTTAAATAAGGATTAATTAGTAAGTGTGGTATTTAAATCAACATAAAAAAGTGTAATACATTATTAAAAACTCGTTCTTTTTAATGAACTTTTATTTATGAACACCAAAATGACGCTGATTAAGGCTTTGGTCGGGAAGTATAAAGCATTTTGTAGGACGGGCCGTTTTTGTATCTTACCTTTAGCATAAAAACATGTTGTTCGAATTGAAAACGCAACTAGTGGAGTTGTTAACAATGTTACTGCAGCTTCAATCGGGATAAATATGTATTTAAATAAGAGGAAATCTTTTTACTGGAGTCTGTCAATTTGAATCGAAAGATCGAATATTGTATTCTCCGTAATAACTGTTCTGGACAAGCGATTCCACGGAATGAAAATTCAGATAGTTGATACGGGTAGTGACTAAAAATTAACATTTGTTGGAAAACTGATAAATTGTCAATTAATATACGTAAGGCTATATAATAATATGCAATAATAATATGCTACTTGTGCGAAAAAATAATTATTTTATTCGGCATAATATACAGTATTTTTATATTAAGGGAATTTTAAACAACAGAAAATATCATTTTTATTAAAGATGGAACAATATGCTTGTTTAAGTAGTTAGAACTTAGAACTGAAAAAAAAATTGCATCTATCGAATGGACGAAAATGTTCATAGCTAACAATGTACGGTTGCAGTCGTAGACTAAAATAACATAATAATTTTACAACACGAAGACATATGGATCTATATCAACATTAGATTAAAATCGAAATATAATATTTTTTAAAATACTCACTACATTCAGAACATACCAAAGGGTGTAATCAATTGGGTTGTTTTATACATATTTGCAAGATCAAAGTACGTAAAATAAAATCGAAGTTTTTGGCATCTATAGCGAGATTTTCAGAGTAGGCGTGCGAACAAGTCCAAGAGGAACTGACATTGCTTAGAGCACTACTTTGGCGTGAATCCTGTCTAGCATAGTAAACACCTGCATAAATAAACATGAGAACAGGTTCACTATTTCAGCAATGCACACTCGAATAATACCGACGTTTGTGGGAAAATAGGAATCTTTTCGGTAAATAAATCTCAAGAAATGGAAGTATATTTTTATATGGTTTTAAACAATCGTTCAATTGCATTGTTGTTATTTTAATAATCATGTTATACATAAACGTGTATATAAGAATTGAGACACATTTGTATCTTAAGCAAACGTTAGGAGATATGTATTAATCTTTTGTGTATATAGGAAATATATTATTCATAGTTAGTTAATTTTTAACACAAACAGCAGTTGTTTTGTTATTATTTTAATTTATAGGCGCTGATAAAAATGTTTTTCTATGCAACAGGCTACAGGTTTACATGACTGACATAATGTGTTTATAAAATTATGCCCATCAATGTATTGCTGACGTTCCATAATACTCGTATAACACAGTCTTCCAGATGCAGAGTGTCCCATGCAAGAGATAAAACCCTTTCAATCTTATGCAAGATCTCCACAACTGCGAGGATAAAGACAGCGACATAAAACAACTTGAAGAATATGCTTTTGCATAAATGCATATGGATCACATGTGTGTGGAAGGGTGCGTTCAGTTGAAACACTGATCTGTGTTCTATACATGGCTGTAGTGTATACGAAAGGAATTTTAAAACGGAATTTTAAAAAGGAATTTTAAACTTTTTTCTGCATTATTCTAATTATTCGAAGTGTTCTACTTTTTCATACATCATAGTACATTGTGACATGTTATTATGAACCCGACAAAGCTCATTTCTGTAAGAACGTATTTTCTACAACTACAACGTCACATGTTCCAATATAACACACAATATTTTTATAATAGTATAGTATCCCTTATACTAAAATGCCATGATAACACTATTCCATTAAATAAAAAGATATTTTATCACAGAAACAGTTAGAGCGACAACAATATTTTAAAGGGAAACATGTTGTACATTTAAAAACATTTTGTAGATGCTACTATTGATTGAACTCTCGCTATAAACCGAACATGTATTACAAATCTGAACTACTTTTTATGGAATCCGGCCGTTTGACGGGCCTAGTTATAAACTTTGCGACAGCTTGTTTCGAGTCGGCAATATTTTTCTGTTGTAACTTGCATGTATTCGATCGCAGAGATTCGAAAGATTAACAATGGAACTCGATTTTTTAAAGAGAGAATTTTTCTGTAGATAACATGATAATACTTTACGTAATACGTCCTACGTAAATGATGACTATCCTCTAAGCCTGAAACCTCGTAGGTTTAGGCCAGTTTGCATAGGATATTTCATGTTTATCTGTATTTACTAATTAGTATTTATTAACATTCTTGCTCGCCACGATCCGTCGTTTTCGTTTCTCCTTTTTCAATAACTCTATATTAAATTAATGAACATTTTCTAAGGTTGTTAAACATAAAACAACTCATTTAATGTGAATAATAACAAGCAAATTACTTCAGATGTTGTTATGTTTAGCAACTTACTTCACATTCGCCCGGCTACACTTTTTAACCAAGTTGTAGAAATTGTGAATTTTAGTGCTATAGAGTTAGGAGCTCGCCATTTTGTGAGATGTTATTACTTTCTTTTAATAATTGTGTGATATTATTATCTTGTGAGTCCTGGCAGGCGACTTCAAATATATAAGTATAATAAGTCAGACTTCACTTCTTTTTGTTATATAACCTGGATTAATATATGAATAGAAGCAATTTTTGGGTTATATTTATTCAAGTAAGCTTACTTTCTTCAAAGTCCACTGACTTTTTCAGTATTAACTTTTGAGAATTTATTTATTACCTTACATAGTACCTGCACTACGGTTAATGGGTTGTGGAAAAATGTAAGTTTCTGATTTCTATTAAATTACATCTAGAATACATACATGGCTGTGAAACGAGAGAACAAGCGTTCAATCCTTGCACTGAGACAATTTTTATGCGACTACGTATTTGTCTTGGGTGTGGGTTTCGTTAGAATAAAAAGTATTTTGTAGATGACACCAGTCTTATTGTATTGCTATGGTTCCAAGTTCCCAAAATATTAAATTCTTCTGTAAAATAGATAGATAGTTCTCTGCTCTTTAATGTCATCTTGGCGGATATACTACCTTTAATATTTTCATTATATTTGAATTCGGTCGTATGGTGATTTTTATCCAACAGTAGAACAGTAGAGCATACCGGTAAAACGGTAGAACATAACATTCACGCAATATACCTATTTAATGTTCTTTTTTCATTAAAAAATTCCCTAACTCACCATAGTGAATATGCAAGCTAAATCCGATCGTACATACACCTAATACTTTTATAAGAAGGAAAATCTTTTAATTAGCTAATGGTAATGGCTCACCAAATATTTCTATACGGTCTATTCATCTTCCGAAGTATAATAATATGTCATCAAACTTTGGGTACTCCCATATATCAAATGATTGTTTACTAATTTATTAATTTCGGTAATGTATATGTGATTAATGCGAGTTTTATTCATAGTGCTTCGGAGTATAATTGATATAGGTAAGTCTAATTAGGTCTTTCAATGAATAAATAACACCCAGCAGTCACATACATAGTCCTGACCCCACACTAAGACCGAGTCTTATGTCGTGGGTATCAGGCACTATGAGAGAGTTTTCGGTCTCACAAACAGCCAGACCTGGAAGGAATATTCGTGGGCCGCACAAACATTTATCTCGGTGCAGGGATCGAACCCGCGGCCTCTCGTTTCACAGGCGGCGTCTAACCGACTGCGCTACGGAGGCTCAAAATTAATTAATATTTATTCATATTTAATTTATTATTTTCGATCCCCGCAACGAGAGAAATTTTTGTGCGGCCCACAAATATAAATAAATGTAAAATGAAATATTTTAATTTATCTTGACTGTGATTGTGACCTGGCCTTCGAAGATTATTCTTCTTTTAGTATTAAAGTATGAATAACATCACATTAATATACTGCAGGACATATTACGACGTAACATCTTATGTTTCACGATGACGAGTGCAGTGGAATGCCAAGCATTATTTTAATTCATGCTATTACTTGGTTTTGTAACTGTCCGTGAGCGGTGGCATCGCTTACCATCAGCCCGTGGCATGCTCGACCCGCCATTCATCGCAATAAACAATATTTTAATTGATTTACATAATAAAAATAATTGTACGCACCTGGACTGATGATCGCTCAAGTAACCCTGATCACGATCTCGTACACGATCCCTGAGAAAAAAATAACCATTAGAAACTGTTGTTATCGTGTTAACAACTTTGTGGTACCTAGTTATATTTTCTTTTTCTGCCTGCTGATGTATAAACTGTAAGAATTTGTATTTATTTTAATAAATTATTATTCTTGACAATATTACCGAGATGAGTAATGTACGAAGAGCATAATGGGGACCATTTAAGATTCTAAGAAAATAAAACCTGATTAAAATTGTCTGCTAAGACTTCAACCTTTTATAGAATTGTAGTTAGATTCATACTTATGGTTTCTAAATGAGGTAAGTTCATCTGTGTTTTTAGGCTATACAGATCGTATGTTACGAAGTCTACAATAAAATTATTAAACTCTTCATATGCTTTATTTCAATTGATTTCTAATTAATCTGAGTTTGCCGCTAATTAATTAAATCCAATTTTTGAGATTATTTAAAGTCAGACCCTATGGATAATCCTATAAATTAAAACAGTAATATGTTACTCTCACATTGGGTACTCTGAAAGCATGAAATCTGAACGCGAATATTTTCCAAATAACATTATAATACGGTACTTAACAAAATCACTTCATAAAATACTCGTATAATCCCTGAAAAAATCTTAGATAAATAACGTAAAAACATTAATAGAGTTATATTAATAAGTTTGACGACGTAAAATGTTTACCGCAAATTATGTTTACTCCAACGTTTCGCTCGTTTCGTATATGAGAATACATCAAATATTTATATAAAGCATTATTAAAAAGCAATACTATGTTGAATATAAAGTAACTTTTTAACCGAATTCAAAAAAGGAGGAGGTTCTCTATTCGACTTTTTTCTCGAAAGACGTTAAATGTAATTCTTCTTAACAAAAATGTCCATAAAAGTTGTCTACTAATAAATCAAATGAGGTTCGCTATATTTCAGCAAGTTTAGTTGTGTGCCAATCGTAAATCATGTGATTTCCATAATTGGGGTTTAGGCTGGTAGTTCTTAGTAAGTGTTATGACGTTGCTTCGTCAACAATATTTGAATGTATATTTTTTCAACCTTTGTTCTCGTAAATAAAAATTGTTACTTTAACAGGTGATGCTAAATATTCAATTCTTGTTCTTTTTAATCAACTCCAAAAAAGAGGAGGTTCTCAATTCGACTGTATGTTCTTTTTTGTTTTTAGTTTACTTACCTGGAGTTGTGGTCGCTTAAGTAGCCCCGCTCTCGCTCACGTTCACGTTCTCGCATCAATTCATTGCGGTCACTAGAATTAAGCACTAAGGGTTAGCAAATTATGATCTAACGCTTTCTAAAATAAAACCCTCTTTTAACGTTTGCGATAGTTAATAAGGAATTTTAGGTCTGTTAATTGTATTCTTGTGTATTTTTTCACTCATTGCGGTATTCAATATTTTCACCTAATATTTTAATTAATCAAGTGTTTCTTAAATGATTTTAAATACTAAAATATGGACTATTGTCCTTAAGAAAAGGATTAATAAAAGACATGAAAATCCATTAAAATTAATGACAGTTCCGGAAAATATCGGCATGAATATATTGTTTAATTAAGTGGTATACGAGGCCTAAAAAAATCCGCCTATCTACACATCTCACATTCCTCTGATATTATAAATGTACAATGTCACGTAATCAAACCTGTAATATCCGTCACGATCGGATCTTGCACTGTGCTGTCTTTCTACTCCAAGCCGGTGTGGCAGAGGCAACGTAGACGATCGGCTCCCACCGCCCGAACATTGCGACGAAGATCCTGGTATTACATCATATGTTTCACGTAATTTATTCCTTCATATTTATTAAAAGTGCTGCCTACAAACTGCATGGAAATACCTTAACCTTATACATCCTTCAAAGTCTACAGAAGTGAGAACTGCTACTACTAAACGCCATTTCAAATCAAGAATACAGTATTGTCGATACAACAAGCATACAAACATATGGCCGTTACCGTAACCACATAGTACATACTATGCATCGATTGATAATACATAAATACGGTTATTATAGTTACTATAAATACTATAGAGATTGCCCGAGTATATTCCGTTATGGCAATATAGATGAGAGGAAAATAAATACTCGATCTCATGGTAAAGATCCAATTTAATAATACAGATGTCCAATTTATTACTTTTTCAGGAGAGCTGGCTGGATGTCAGGAATTTAATTAAGTAAGTGGGTGATACTAAATAAACGTAATCTTTTGTTTTTTATACAAAATTAAACCAACTCACATTCAGTAAAATACATGAAAACAAAGTAAAACGAAAACATATATGTAGGTTTATATATAATAACATGACGTTTACACAAGCAAAACAAACAAATAAGGGAGTAGGCATATCAACGCATTCCAGTAACTAAAATACTGCCATCATAACTCACAAATGAATTACGGCATCACATTAATAAATAAATGTTATTTCACCTCTTTCCTTTATTGCGGCTTCCTTGAGGTGTCTCAAAGATTGGAGAATGGACTCTTGGGTGGGTCCTCAAAAACAAAAATAGGGAAAAATTAAATTTAAATCAAGTTGTATCTGGGTTAATCAGGATTACAAGGTGTCATTTAAGTAATTTTAAATGTAAGGTACAAACTCTTAAAACATGCATTAAGGGCTTGCTATTTTCAAATTGGGTTAATTGTTGAATATTCAACAGCTTATTATTACTTACGTCGTCTAGGCGGATAAGGACTCCTTTGATTCGACGGCGGCATATTGTCATTATATTCTATAGAAAAATAATACGTTAATTATGTGAAACTCTCGTTCTAGGCTATGATATAACTAATAAGATTATAATATAGATAAATAAATAATGTCTCCTAAATTTAGCAAGTGGAATGTTGAGCTGGTCAACATTGTCCAATAAACGTTACATGTTGTGACCTAGTACTTCATTATTTTAATACGCTGTTCCAGACGCCCGTATGCTGTTTAGTCTAATTTATAACTTGAAAAGATGTTCCTGTGCACCATTCAAACGCCATATAATATGACTATAAAATATATATAACAAGTCTGAATTAAGCCAAGCTGAGACTGTGTATAATCGCTGTATTGTAAACTAGTTTTGAAAAGATCAGCGCTAGTGATTCTTATTGAAAACTGGCATCCAATTCGGGTGGTAGCGAAAAAAGTGACTGTGATCTAAATTATTTATGGTTTATTCGGCTAAATTCGAATGTCGTGGAATTTCGATAATCACAGACAATTTAGTAATTGGTTGTTACTTATTGCTTTTAAGGAATCTGAGTCCACCAAAGGGGGCAAGCGAATTGACATTGCGGTGAGATCAACGTTATTGGAGAAAAAATATAATAAGAATTCTGTATTTAAAACACCACAAAGTTATTATAAGTGATAAAAAACGGCGGTCTGTGTTAAAAATAGACTACCGTATCGAGGTTACTGATTATCGGAATTTCTCGATATTCGAATTTACCCGAATATACTGTATAATAACATTTTATGGATTCAACAATAAATTCTGAATTCCATTTTCTTTTCATAACATATAAAAAATAGTTGCTTTCATTTTTAATTATTTTTTTCTGGATGACGATGTTGTATATGAATTCAATATCTTTTATAAAATAAAGGAGAACCTTCCAAACAACTTCCATACAAACTGGGGCTCACATAAACTGTAAGTTCAAAATTTCAATCACAGGGTTGAAATTTTGTTACCAATTATAACAGTTCGAGTGATTTAAAAATATATATTTGCAAGACTATTAGCTATGAACAAATTGGTTAAATCGTACAAGAAAATATTTGAAGTTAAGTCTGACGGTTTTAACGTTTATTTAAAACCGTCAGACTTAAATAATAAAAAGTTGATTTATTCAATGAGAAACATTCGCGTAAATAAGTGTATAAGAAAACATTGTGGCGATTTGTGATATGTATTTGACTATTTTCAAGTGTATTTACTCTTAAAATCCTAAAATAGAAAATCGAAAAAAATATTCTCTCTTACATGCTCAGTAAACAAAAATATTTTTTTCATGTGTCGTTTCATTTCGATTACAGTTCTAAAAGTAGATTTATCTTATTTAAATCATGCATTAAATACTCGGATTGCACACTATAAAGAGCTTATGTAGAGAATTAAAATTAAATGATTAATTGTTAACGTTTACAGGGTCTCTTCAAACAATAGATACATCTATTGTATGAAGAGACTATACCGGGTATCTCAAGACTGCTACCGAAAACGAAGCCGGGTGGTAGTTTTAGTGACTACAAACACAATGCAACCAAAATTTTCGAAAAGAAACGCGACAATTATTTTTTATAATTTTTTTAATATCGTCATTTTCGGGTGGTAAATCCATAGGTTTTGCTAAAATAATAATTTAAACACTTTTATACCATAGATTATTTATAAATAAAAGGGTATACACTATTATTTTAGGAAAAAATGTATTTTCGGTAGCAGTCTTGATATATCCTGTATATAGCACGGTTCAAAAACCTAGTTTTTTTTTACTTGGCCATAGAAGACAAGAATAAGATTTAAATATAATATGGTGGGGGTCACGACCTTCGCAATGAGAAAATCAACTAGCAGAGGAGGAGGAATTAATTCGTGAAGACCAAAATTTGTTAGGTTGGGCCCAAAGGAGGGCTGCATTTGCCCGGTCAAAGGTCATTCAGAAATTATGAAAATCATTATGAACTTTATATGACAGTTTTGTTTACTTGTAGAGAGTGGATTTACTATACCCCATTTGCATACAGCAGTTAGTAATACTTTTATTGTACAAGACCATATTATACAGTATTGTATGTATGTTGTAGTTACTAACTAGGGCTACAAAGAAAACATAAGACAAGCACTATTCTATTTTGTTCAATTAGAATCAATGTAGTTTCAAATTAATGTATTCGAATTACCTGTGTATTCGAATTATAAAAATAGTTTTTACTTAAGATCTTCGATCAAATAGTAATTATTCGTATAAATTTCATGAAAGCATAAGATAGTAACAAAGAAAGAAATAAGAAAGGAAGGAAATCTTACCCAAGTCTTCCATACTCTGGCTGAGAAGTGCTTCAAATGTGTGCAGGCTATAGCTTTCCGCGTCCATTCCTTTGGCGAGGGTATTTCTGAGGTGCATTTCATACTCAAGAAGAAGACGAGAAGTAGGAGAACCGGGCGCGGGCGTTGCACTGGATTGTGATGCCTGACGAGACAGGCATGGCTTCTGTGCGAAAAATATTTGTTCTACAACTTGTCTGAATTCTATTTATCATTAAAAGAGGACAGCAATCGCGGTCTGTTAACGCGTTCATTAATCGTGTTTTTTTATTAGTCCGAATACGCTTATTAATTTACGATATTAGACTTCGCAGGATATTATTTCACCAAAGACCAGTTTTTTTACTTACTAAACTCGAGGCTACTCTTATACCATAGCGTTAACAATGAAATGAAAATAACCATATTTTTTTTTATTGCTTAATATGCCTGACAATAGAGTAAAATCGTAAATTTGCTGATTTAAATAATAGATACTAAGTATGTTTTTTTTACTAGGATTTACTCTAAACTAATTTACGCAAACCTGAGTGTTGATCAGGGCGATTTCGTTAGACTGCAGTTAATTAATCGTAGGTTGACGCAAAAGAGTCTGCAATAATTTTCAATACGACATGTACCTACATATTGAGAATAGGAGCTTTTTCTAGTAGGAGGTAAATGTTGAAAGGTGGGTTTAAACTCCTTAATGACTGATGTAATAACATACTCATATCGGTATTACGTGTAGGAAACCGATATAACAAACTTTAAAAAAGAATAGTTTCGTCTTTTGACTGAGTGTATTTAGTTAAATTTCTCGGCTTTCGTTGTCTGATTTTTATGTGTGTTTGGAACGGCTACATCTTTGAGGTATCCGATTTTATTGGTTTTATCCACTAACACAGAATCTGGTCTATTATAGGCAATTGCTTTGTCAGCACGAATAGCTCTATCAAAATATAATTTGGTTCTTGTACTATCTAGTATTGTTTTTTGTTGTATTTATAATAGCGCCGGGAAGCTAAGCAATATGAAGTTTTATAAAGAACATTTTCTGTTATTTTTTATTTTTAAACCGATAATATTTTAAGTATGCGTTTTATCAATTTTGACCATATTTTGAATGTAATTTACACGAGTTACAATTGTTTTAATTTTATAATAAGAAAACTATATTAAAAATAAATAAAATACACTAGATTAATATAGATTTTTTGTTATAATCATTATTACATAATTAAACGGTTATTTAAATCTTAAATTTATAATAGAAAATGATTACAAAATGGGCAAGACGGAAGACTTAACTTTATAATGCGCAATAAGCAACGCAGGGAAAGTATTTGATTCTAATCAGTTTTGACCGTATTACAGTATTGTATAAAAATGTGTAATTAACACTAATTGAACAATTTATATGGACTCACTAAGCAAAAAGGGAATAAAATCCATCATACCCACAGGGTGAGGGCAAGATGGAATGTTTAAATATATGGGATACCCTTATATTTTACAATTAACACATAATAAATACGTTCTCTGGGGATTTAATAGTTCATGTGCTCAACCTAACACGTTTACACTGTTACAAATCTGCTGTGCTCAAACGGCGGACTTTTCAATGTCAACTGATTGGTTGTCATTACGAAAATTAGGTAAATAAACAAGTGATTTCAATGAAATATTGTAATTTACACATGGAATATGTGATAATATCAATTGATGTCAATATTTATTTATTTATTTATTTATAATGCATAAAACATGGGTATAAAGATGTTATAATATTCGTGTCGTAACATACATGTTCTGCTAGAAGGTATAGCATGCAATATTATAATATGTCTTAATCTAAATAATTATAATTATATGTATCTATTTATTTAAATATTCTTGCAAGCTGTAATAGTTGCAATTTGCAAGCCATTCATACATTTTTGCCTTAAACAGCCGGAATGTCAAATTTCTTAAGTGGCTGGGTATCTTATTGTAAATACGCACACACATAGCTAGGCAACTTTTATTATATTTAGTTAACCTTGGCACTTCATCAAGTACTAATCTATTCGGATTTCTTATATTTCGAGGGAAGATATTAGCCGGTGTTTTAAAAAGATACTCATTTTTATAGACGAAAACACAGACTTCGTAAATATAGAGGGATGGTAGTGGTAAAAGTCCGAGCTCCTTGAACAAGGGTTTACACGAGTCCCCAGGTAGGACTCCGCACATTGACCGTATGCATTTTTTTTGTGCAATGAAGGCTCTATTCATGTCTGTGCTGTTGCCCCACATTATGAGACCATAGCGTAGTATTGATTCGACATAAGCGTGATAAGATTTTTTTTTTTTTTTTTATAATGGCCTGGCATAGTGGCGGCATTGCACCTGATGGAAAGTGCCAATGCCGCCCAGGCAGAGTATCCATTGGCATCGGACGGCAGTCCCATGCCAATGGAAACAATTATGCCGGCCTGCTTAGGTGCCTCTTCACACCACGGCGGAAGGACCCAGGATTGTAGGAAGGAGGGAACACGTGCGCCGGCAAACAATTCCACAGCCTGACGGTGCGGCACAGAAACGAATTTGAGAACCGTTTGGTTCGCGCCGGGATGGTGTGGACCGTCAAGCTATGGCTTCGCAAGCCAGCACGCGTGGTTCTGGTTAGGAATGGAGAGGAGGGGAGCAAGTTGAACAATTCCTCAGAGCACTCACCGTGATACAGGCGGTAGAACACGCTTAGAGAGGCGACATCTCTCCGGAGTTGTAGCGACTCCAAGTTGCTCGTAACGTCTGCATCATTCACAATGCGGATGGCCCGCCGCTGCAATCCATCCAAGGCATCGAGCAGGTACTGGGCGGATCCATCCCAAAGGTGCGAGCAGTACTCCATACCCGGCCGGACCTGCGCTTTATATAAGCGGCAAAGCTGACCGGGCGTGAAAAACCGACGCACCCTGTTCAGGACTCCAACCCTGCGTGATGAGGCAGATATTACGCCCTCGATGTGATTCCTTGGATTGAGATCACAACGGATATCCACACCAAGGATACACAGGTCATTCCGCACTGAGAGGGGAGTACCCTGAAGAATGGGGAGGGGAGAGAACGGGGATTTTTTGCACGTGAACGCACACACCTGGGTTTTCTTGGCATTGAACTCAACCATATTCCTGGAACCCCACGTAGAAATGAGATCCAAGGTCCGGTTGAGCTCAATGACAAGATCTTCGCGTCCCTTCACAGTTTCGACACGGCAACCCGGAGGCCCGCAGTAGTATCGCCCATGAACCGTGCTGTCATCTTGCTATGCAGCAATGAATGTTGCCAAGCGACAACATGTCATTGATATGCAGAATAAACAAGGTGGGCGACAGCACCGAGCCCTGAGGAACTCCGGCATTTACCGACATGAGCGCCGAAGCGTGTCCGTCTACGACTACACGTATTCTACGCCCATGCAGAAAGCCGGAAATCCACGAACACAGGTTGCCGGGTAGACCGTATGCCGGAAGCTTGGACAGAAGACCACGGTGCCAGACCCTATCAAACGCCTTGGCAATGTCGAGGCTCACAGCAAGAGCCTCGCCACGCCGGTCTATCGCCTCACCCCAGCGATGCAGGACAAACGCTAGAAGATCACCCGTCGATCGATTATGGCGGAATCCGTATTGTCGGTCACTGATCAACGAGTGATCCTCCAGGTAGCGGACCAATTGAGCGTTTATGATCCGCTCCATGACCTTACACATCACTGAGGTGATAGCGATAGGGCGGTAATTGGTAGGGTCTGATCGATCACCCTTTTTGCCGTTTTTATGTTCGTTATCTTCTTCATTTGTTTTAATGCATATACGAATTTATTTATATTTTGTGAGACATTGTTTACGTGTGTTTTCCACTTTATATTTTCATCTAATGTAATTCCTAAAAATTTTGTTTCTGTTACCTGTTTAATTTTATTTATTTTTAATTTTATGTTCGTTTTAATATTTGATCTATTAAAATGAATATAAACAGATTTGTCCATATTCATTTTTAATTTATTATTTTCTAACCAATTTAGTAGTTTATTTATTGTATTATTAATGTCAATTTCATGATCTTCAATTGTATAAAGTTTTTTATTAGTTGTAATTATAATAGATATGTCATCGGCAAATAATATGCATTTATGGTTTGTTATATTTATGATGTCATTAATGTAAAGAAGAAATAATAATGGGCCTAGCACACTTCCCTGGGGTACACCACTCGTATTATGTCTGTAGCCCGAGGAATAGTGTAACATGTCTCTATTTTCATTTAGTTTGTTTATTGTAACACATTGTTGTCTGTTATTTAAATACGACGCTATCCATTGTTTTACGGGTCCCCTTATTCCGATTGCTTCTAACTTTGCCAGTAGGATATCATGCGATACTAGATCAAAGGCTTTTGATAGATCAAGGAAGAGTCTTGTAGTCAGTTGATTGTTGTTAAGATTTGAAAGTATAATTTTTATTAGGGAGAATATAGCTAAACTTGTCGATTTATTTTTTTGAAATCCAAATTGTTCTTTTTTTATAATCTCGAATTTGTTACAGAAGTTAATCAATCTCATATACATACATTTTTCATACACTTTGGACATAATAGGTATTAAAGTTATAGGTCGGTAATGACTAATATTACATCTATCTCCTTTTTTAAATAATGGTTTTACTATAGACCATTTTAACGCATCAGGTAATAATAACATTAACCTTTTTATTTCCCGTCTAAAGGGGCAAAATCAATTAAATTTAGCTGGTACACACGGACTTTGTCATGACTGTCTTTAGAACTTTAGTTTTGTCGAGAAGTAAGTAAAGAAATAAATTTAATCGAATAACGCTTTTCATGTATATTGTAGACAATTATTTATGACTGTCTGTTACGACTGTCGCTAGCAATGCATACTTTTTATGTATTTTCAATTAAACATGGCTAAATTAATTATAAAAACTGTATTCCGAGAAATCACACACGACATCGCTTTCCAACCACAAACAAAAATAAAAGGAAAACAATTAGTTTTGGCTCAACATGTGCAAGATGTAAATTTTTATAGTCATAGAATTTGTGGTTACTGTTTTTGCCATTGTTTTTGAAGTTATCTACGCAACGGGTATCGTGAAGTATATTTATTTATTGTCAAATGCACGGATACGTAATGTTCACTAGGAAATAATGACAGTTCGTCCGCTGAAAGTTGAATTTATAGCCACGGCGCGCGCTGCTATCGATTCGTAGTTCCCCACCACCTATATCGCACCCATCGAATAGCTTTCTGCAAAAAAAACATTGCAAGCTTTATAATAGTAACCAAAATTGAATTTTAATCAAAAATTCCAGTCTTTTTTTATTGCAGTTAATGGCGAGACTAGCATGCCGTTCGCCCAATGGTAAGCATTACGACAGCTTATAACAATAATAAAACCTGCTAACTAATACTAACCAATGTAATCATTGAAAAACCGTCTTTAAATGGTTATTTCGACCCAAAATATTTTAGTAGAAGCCTGTGATGCACGTATTGGTTGATGTAAATTTAGCAATGGTTAAACAAAGTTGATCGAACATCGATTATGTGCAATGACTAAAATAAGAAATCATATTATTTTCTAAGATGAATAAACTTTAGTGATTTGTGTGTGAATGGCAATGAAGAGATAAGGCCACATAAGAATATTTGATAAGGATAATAGGCTAATGTCATAAACTGTTATTATTGCTTATATCGAAAGGTTACGTTATGCATAATCATAATCAAAAATAACTTATAACATTCGTTAAGTAATAAGCAAGTTACAAATATATAAAAGTTGGTGGCAGGAGTAATAAAAAAGGATGCAACATGCACAGCGTGACGTCATCTCAATCGACCCACCGCACTTTTAAACTGTTCATGTCTCAGTCATTTTACACCCAATTTTGATGCTGTTTTCGAATGCATGTTTTTTATAAGCAAAATATTATATTTTATTTAGGAACCATTACATACGATAAATGATAGACGTTTTAAATGTCGTTAAGTTTTTGTTTTATTAATGCTATACCCATGATCTCTCAATAAACAGTACCAACTACCAGAATATGAATGTAATTTTATTTTATTTTATTGTACATGTATTTTAAATTTAATATAGTGTTAAGTGACGACACGGCTGATAAATAAAAACTACGTAATGCGCCATGTGTTTCATCTTAATAATTTTCGTAATAAACTCATTTGCAAAAAAAACGGGCACCTAAGCAATGAACCATTTCAAATGTTACTATTGGTTTGTTTGATAATTATAGGTAGTTTTACTTTCACAATTTTGTAAATTAATAAGCAAATAATAGTTTTCGTCAGTAAAATTTATGGGTTTTAATGCTAAAGTTCACTAGTAGTGTATGCTCGCTAGTAGTGCATATGCTCGCGAATAAAAGTTGACAAAGATTTTTGTTTGTTTTTTCTTTAATAAAGTAAAAGCAGATAAATGTTTAGTATCGAGTGTGACCCCCTCTAGCTGAAATCACAGCTTGAATTCGTCTGGGTATGCTAGCGAGGATATCCCGGATACTTGCTTGCGGAATACGTTCCCACTCCGCGGTAATCACATTCTTCAGCTCTCTGATGGTCTGCGGAGCCGGTTGTACTGATCTCACGCGTCGTTTCAGAACGTCCCAGACATGCTCTATAGGATTGAGGTCGGGACTTCGAGCTGGCCAATCCAAACGACGAATGCCGACCTCTTGCACATACGCTTCCACATCGCCAGACCGGTGGGCGCGAGCGTCGTCGTCCATAAAAATTGAGTCTTCGCCTAAAGCGGCCAATGCGGGTTGTGCATGAGGAATTAGAACTTCCGTTATGTATCGATGTCCAGTCAGTGAGCCGTTTTCAATGAAGACTAACTCTGTACGATCCATTGAATTTATTCCTGCCCAAAACATAACAGAGCCCCCACCATAAGGTGTGATTTCTTCAAAACAAGCCTCTGCAAAGCGTTCTCCTCGTCTTCGTAGCACTCGCCGACATCGATCTTCACCGAACAGAGATATCCTGGCTTCATCGGAGAACAATACCCTATTCCAGTCTTCTTGAGTCCATGACTCACAATTTCGAGCAAACCTAAGCGTGGCAACTCTGTGCTCATGGAGTAACTTAGGGCCGCGGGCCGGGCGATGACTGCGTGTATTGGCCGCGAGAAGCCTCCTCCTGACCGTCCATAGACTAATATGCACATTTCTTACTTCTTCGAGGTTGTTCTTAAGGTCCACATACGAAGACTTGTGATTCCTCAATGCGCGCCTCACAAGAAAACGATCATCCCGTGGTTGGGTACATGGTTTTCTTCCAGAACCAGGCTCAATCCTATAGAGCATGTCTGGGACGTTCTGAAACGACGCGTGAGATCAGTACAACCGGCTCCGCAGACCATCAGAGCTGAAGAATGTGATTACCGCGGAGTGGGAACGTATTCCGCAAGCAAGTATCCGGGATATCCTCGCTAGCATACCCAGACGAATTCAAGCTGTGATTTCAGCTAGAGGGGGTCACACTCGATACTAAACATTTATCTGCTTTTACTTTATTAAAGAAAAAACAATCAAAAATCTTAGTTAACTTTTACTTCACGAGCATATGCACTACTAGCGAGCATACACTACTATTGAACTTTAGCATTAAAACCCATAAATTTTATCAAAATTTTATGATAATACTGACGAAAACGATTATTTGCTTATTAATTTACAAAATTGTGAAAGTAAAACTACCTATAATTATCAAACAAACCAATAGTAACATTTGAAATGGTTCATTGCTTAGGTGCCCGTTATTTTTGCAAATGAGTTTATAATAGTTCAAACTTTTTTTAAACTAGTTGTACCTTTTATTTATTTTACGTTTATGAGTGATCATATCATATTCATTGGCCTAAGTGTGTGATTACGCTGTCTCGAAATAATTTAGCATTCTAAGTAAGTACGACGCTTTAATAATATATGTAGTAAGAGAGGGAGAAAGGAAGGAAACAATAAGGGCATTATAAGGAATGACGAAATGAGAAATGACCCCACGAAAACCCAAACTAACCTTATTTCAGTCAGTCAATTCGTGCAATAGTCTGTGCTTACAAGTATAGCAAAATATTGCTAAGGTTTAGAACAGATAATTTTTTCTTTTATGTGACCATATATTTTTTGATGCAACCAATAACTATGTTATGACTATGTTTTTCTTTATCACGCCAAGTAAATACTATTGCAAAGTAATGTCATAGATGGAAAGTGAGGTGTAAGTTTAAAAATGGTAAAGCCACGCTGTTGTCAGTCATAACATAAACAGACTTAACATAAATGGCCTGCGATGTTACAGCTTTGCTGTCACATTTCGTACAGTGAGTGTAATTGCCTAATACCTATTTACTCTTCCTATCCCTTTTTCTTCCCAATGTGACAGGCCAGCAATATATCTATTGGTCCTTAATCTATATTATGATTCAATCGTTGTGAATGTTCATAGGCGGCAGTGATCACTTATCATCAGGTGACTTGTTTGCACGCTTCCCGGTACAACGAAAAAAAAATATGGAAGGATAGGAGATGTAGTTTTGAGGAAGAGTACATTTTAATTTATAAAGTTTTAAGGGAACCGCATACTCTGATACTCCGCAATCTCGTTATATGACATAATTATGTAAAGCAGCCTTCACTGGCTTATTCATTACTAACGGATAATAATAATTCATTAATTATTTGATCTTCAACTACACATTGATTTATAGAACACCACACGATGTGAGCCTAGAATCATATGTAGAGGTGTAGAATTTATTCAATTATTATTGTTTTGTTTGCATAGAAGATAGTGTGAGATTCCAAAACGCAAGTGATGAAAATTTACTTATGAAAAGAACAAACGTATGAATGGATTGATTGGCATAATATTCCGATATGGGGTCAATATATGTGACATAATATGCATAAGTAATTATTTAATAAGGCTTTATCAAAAATCATCTTCCAGGAACTTTAAAAAAATAACGCCAATATGAATAAAAATATAAAACTGCAAATACTTTGATTTTTTTATATGATGAAAAAATTGTTATTTCCTAATCCTGCATTATAAATGCCTGTCCCTATTAATTTGGAGACTGCCTTGCCCTTACATCACAGCCAGGATCAACAGAGGCACGCATTTGATTGACACCGATCATTGAAGCTCGGCGAGTCTCCCGAAAGGTTTCTTTTAATTAACTATGTTTTAAGCTATTGCATAGCTTCTATCGCGGGCCTTGAGCGTAGAGACCGAATCGAGAAATTCCGTAACGAAAATAACCTAAAGCCCTGGTCTGTCGAAGCTACGCACAGTGTTGCGTTGCGCGGAATGCGGTGTCAAACTCGGTTTTGTATGAAAAACATTGACATTGGTATGACGTTCCGCCGCGGTATGTGTCAAGGCCTGGTCTGTCGAAGGATACGCGCGGCACTGCGGTAAGCGGCAACGTAATGACGTCATGCAACGTAGTTCACATAACAACAAAAAAGGTGGTCCACGTATAGGTTTTACTCTGTGCGTAAAACCGTTGACCAATGGGAGAACCGTTCATTGACAACCAACGTTACTATGACAATTTCGCATTGAAGTTTACTTGAATGTCCATGACAACAAATAACAATAATTTATGTTCGAAAACATATATAATTTATTTAAAAAAATGTTTGTGCGTCATTTTAAATAAACTGGGTATATATGTTTACGAGACAATTTTCGCAATATTGATACGTGATAAAAGTGGTTCGTATCATTCTAATGAAATACACGTGTGCTGTATACATCCTTTTTCGGCTAAACAACTTATTGTCAGAACAAATTAAATTTCACTGGATTTATGTAGATATCCTTTATTACATTATCGTTATCGATCGTACCGTAATTGGGTAAAAGTAAATTCCATAACGATTAAATTATTTTCCTATAAAATTGTCACAAGCAAACCTGGAACAATACTGATGGACACTTTTTACAATAATAATTTTATTTTAGTATTTAACAGAATTCATAACACAGAGCTCAAAATATATATGCGTAGGTGTAAGTAGCGCAAATTACAATACATATAGAGGGGGTTTTAATGGAATGGGAATGGAAAAAAGGGGAAAACACAGAACTTGATACTAAGTTGAGGAATTACATATTTAAGATTGCACCATGTCGTCACATGATGCACTCCAGGTGCTAGGAGAGTGGTGCTACTTGTGTCGAACGGCGATAGTTTATTATATATTGTAGGTGGATTTTGTAAATAACTACGACGATAATATACAACCATTATACAACGAATGTATGTATATATGCTGATATAAAACTCATCATAAGATTCTTTGTAGCTATTTTTTCGGGCTCATATAAAAAGCGGGTGCACTTAAACGATTGATGTTTTTATTGGGTTTGTTGTTTATATTTCTTTCTATGCACCTATAGGGATAAAGCCACCTAGCGTGGTGGACTATAGTATGGCCTAACCACTCTTAATCGTATTCTCGATTGTAGAGGAGACCAGTGCTCTGCAGTGGGACGTATATGGGCTGATAAAGTGCCCTGCGAATAGGGATAAAAACTGATTGTATATAGATACTGTAGTGTATTGATAAATTCATACTCTTAGCATCTGTCGTCTCGAACTATACACTACGCGAACCAAGGGTGAATGAGATAGATCATAGACGTGGAGGACGGAACGGGGGGTAAAGACGTGGTGTATAGCAAACGAGCCGATAAATATTAATAATTGTATTCTACTACAATGTTACACATATTAACCGTAAATAAATCGTCTCCAATTGTACCGTGATCAGTTGGGAACTAAATCCGTTGCTATATTTTGTTAAAAAGCATGGGGTACTAGGTACTTAGAACAATTAAAATACAATTCCGTTCGCCATTTTTATAACAATAAAATAAATGTAATTGACCCCATTTTATAATCTTGTACTTATTAAATATTAATTAATTTTGCTTTTTAATTGTATCTTTTTTACCAAAGCAAGGTTTTAAAGTTTTATTCCTACGTGGTGTAATATTGCGCCATTGTCATTGGGAACGTACGTGAACTGTATTAAACGTACTGTGCGGCAGCACATAGTCGATATACGCGCCACAGCCTAAACAAATTTTTAAACCAAACGAAAATTGATAAAAATATTGTCCTCAAATAAATCCATTGCGCAAATACGCTTACCGCGACGAAATGATGAGAATGACGGCACGTTGTGCGGCGTATCCGCCCCGCGCTTCACCGCACTTGCCCCTCTACACCGACGCATATTGTGACAGTACAAAAGACCAGTCTTACCGTCACCCGGTTGACCCCTCACCGCAGACGCTGGCTGACGCATACTGCGGCGGAACGTCATGTCAATGTCAATGTTTTTCATACAAAACCGAGTTTGACACCCGCATTCCGCGCAACGCAACGCTGTGCGTAGCTTCGACAGACCAGGGCTTCAGCCAGCGTCTGCGGTGAGTGGTCAACCGGGTGTCGGGTAGACTGGTCTTTTGTGCTGTCGCAGTATGCGTCGGTGTAGAGGGGCAAGTGCTGTGAAGCGCGGGGCGGATACACCGCACAACGTGCCGTCATTCTCGTCATTTCGTCGCAGTAAGCGTATTTGCGCAATGGATTTATTTGAGGACAATATTTTTATAAATTTTCGTTTCGTTTAAATTTTTGTTAACACTGTGGCGCTTATATCGACTATGTACTGCCGCACAGTACGTTCAATACAGTTCACGCACCTTGCTTTGGTAAAAGATACAATTAAAAAGTAAAAATAATTAATATTTAATAAATACAAGATTATAAAATGGAGTCAATTAAATTTATTTTATTGTTATAAAAATGGCGACTGGAACTGTATGTTAATTGTTCTAAGTACCTAGTACCTCATGCTTTTTAACAAAACATAGCAACGGAATTAGTTCCCATCTGATCAAGGTACAATTGGAGACGATTTATTAGTAGGTATCTATATACATTCAGTCTTTATCCCTATTCACAGGGCACTGTATCAGCCTATATAAGTCCCACTGCAGAGCACGGGTGTCCTCTACAATCGAGAATACGATTGAGAGTGGCTAGGCCATACTATAGTCCACCACGCTAGCTGGCCTTATCCCTATATTTGCATAGAAAGAAATACAAACAACAAACCCAATAAAAATATCAATCGTTTAAGTGCACCCGCTTTTTATATGAGCCCGAAAAAGTAGCTACAAAGAATCGTATGATGAGTATTGTATCAGCTCATATACATACATTCGTTGTATACAATGATGTTTTAATAAAGATGACGCATATTCATATTGCGTGGCGTTTAAAAACTGTACTGCTATGCATATACATACTCATTTGTTAATACTTTATGACAATTTTAGTGAATGAAACAGATTATACAGAAAGTACGAGACGAAAAGAGATAGCATTGCGCTACCCAAACATAGAATCGAAGCGGTAGAAACAGAAGGGTGACGATAAATAAAACTACCTATTTGGTTTTATAAGTATATAATAATTTAACTTTGAGGTTGCTACATGAGTATATATGTGGTACGACATCCTGAAATAAATATATTTTTATTTGCAGTTTGTAAAACTTGAAAAAAATAAAAAATAAATTGATTGCCGTTTTTTATATTAGTTTATGGTAAGCAGGCAATGAAAAATCGATCTCTTAATAGTATTATTATTTGTTGTAATGATGACAAGTGATATAACCGCTCGTGGATATAAGCGAAACCAAGACACCTTAAATTACAAAGCAATGCTTGGCTTTCACTGCGCTCGCCATCCCGAGACATAAGATCTTAAGTATAAGTACAGCGATTACTCGGGTGAGAATGTCCTTTGAACCGGAACATAACATGGCATTTAAACTGCCGTGTGGCGGGGGAAATAGACATTTGGTGGTACCTACACATGGTGGTAACGTATGAGCGACCTGCCACTGGTAAACAACCAATACTACAACCGATGGTGCAGGTTTTGTTAGGTGGATATATATATTTTCGTAGTTGTATATTTTTAATCATAACTAAATGTGCTAAACCAATATTAATCAGTCTTAAAGGCATCTAGTCACGATCCCCTCTTTTTTTCCGAGCTGTGCTTATTGCATATCCATTTACGTCTCAAAAGCTCATCACGTGGAAATCTGGAAACATTCAATGATTTATGTGAATATAGTCATTCAAAATATATGGGGAAACTAATGTATTTTGTAATGTTCGTGGTTGGATTAAGTTATTTATTATGAAAATAATTCATAACAAATAACTTAATCGTTTTAAATATGATTGAATTAGAAACAAATATACAATTATCCAAATCCATACAAACTTTCATCGTCAATTTTCTGTATGATCGGTTTCGCTTCTGACGTGTTAATCTATGACGCCCGCTTTTTGTCCCTATCGCACTTGACAATCTTTATATTAGGCGATCCTTCTTACACAATTGAAGGCGGTGTTTGCTAATTTATAATAATTTGTGTGGTTTTTATATACTTACGTATGGTGTGTAGGTCCAATTTAGTTTCATATTTTTGCACCATTGTTTTAACCCTTTTAAAACACACAATTCGACACTTTAGACAATATTTTCGAAATAAATTATGTTGACAGCACTGAGGTCTTCTCTCTGTCGCCGTTGCTATGCGACTAGATGAAATTACACCAATTGCCCGAATTTGAACGCCTCAGTTTTGAAGTGCTAGTGCGATATCTACGTCGTATTTGTATAATATATCATTGGTTGTATAATGGTTGTATATTATCGTCGTAGTTATTTACAAAATCCACCTGCAAGATATAATAAACTATCACCGTTCGACACAATTAGCACCACTCTCCTAGCACCTGGAGAGCATCATGTGATGACATGGTGCAATCTTAAATATGTAGTTTTTTCAACGTAGTAGTTCCGTGTTTTCCTCTTTTTTCCATTTCTATTCGATTAAAACTCTCTCTATATATATTGTAATTTGTGCTACTTACACCTACGCATTTATATTTTGAGCTCTGTGTTATGAATTCTGTTAAATACTAAAATAAAATTATTATTGTAAAAAGTGTCCATCAGTATTGTTCCAGGTT
This sequence comes from Hyles vespertilio, assembly GCA_009982885.2. Lineage (NCBI taxonomy): Eukaryota > Metazoa > Arthropoda > Insecta > Lepidoptera > Sphingidae > Hyles > Hyles vespertilio. The sequence continues at coordinate 21,729,648 of CM042825.1, read as the reverse complement.
TTGCTTGTGACAATTTTATAAGAAAATAATTTAATCGTTATGAAATTTATTTTTACCCAATTACGGTACGATCGATAACGATAAAGAAAGGATATCTACATAAGTCCAGTGAAATTTAATTTGATCTAACAATAAGTTGTTTAGCCGAAAAAAATGTATTCAGCACATGCGTATTTCATTAGAATGATACGAACCACTTTTATCACGTATCAGTATTGCGAAAATTGTCTCGTAAACATATATACCCAGATTATTTAAAATGACGCACAAACATTTTTTTAATAAATTGTATATATTTTCGGACTCAAATGATTGTTATTTGTTGTCATGGAAATTCGAGAAAACTTCAATGTGAAATTGCCATAGTAACGTTGGTTGTCAATGAACGGTTCTCCCATTGGTCAACGGTTTTACGCACAGAGTAAAACCTATATGTGAACCACCTTTTTTGTTGTTATGTGAACTATATACGTTGCATGTCGTCATGACGTTGCCGCTTACCGCAGTGCCGCGCGTATCCTTCGACAGACCAGGCCTTAAGTCCGACCGACATTTGAATTTACTATTTTAATTTTGATTCAAATATGTGCCAGTACTTTTAAATGCGAATTGCAAAGCTATTGCGTGATTAATTGTTATCTAACCTCTTTCGATATTTAGTTTTGCCATCTATCGATGAATAGCAGAACTTTTAATGACTTTTTGAAATACCACGCTTGTGTCTTTAGTTTTTTATTTTGATTTAAATATGTGCCAGTACTTATAAATGCGAATTGCAAAGCTATTGTGTGATTAATTGTAATCTAACCTCTTTCGATATTTAGTTTTGCCATCTATCGATGAATAGCAGAACCTTTAATGACTTTTTGAAATATCGCCCCGCAATCTGGTGACTCATGCCTGCTTAGAGTTTCGGCGTTCAGGCACCTCCTCTTTGTATTTACTTCATGGTACGACTCTACGAAGCTCGCACGTACAACAGTGAATATCTGTACAATTAATATCAAAGAAAAACAACGGAAAAAAATACTGCATAAATAAAATAAATAAATAATTATAATTACATATGTTGATAAAAAATGCTATGCAATAGCTTTACTGAGATATTATATATACTTTGCTCAGATATTAATCATGCTAATTTAAATGTGCTTAAGATAAATTCCTACACTGATAAATTCATATATTACATTCGTAAAATTCATATCAGATGTGTTGATTTGTGTTGTTTTGTGGTAGGGGAATGTTTTCCGCTATTATAAATCTAGTTTTCTTTTAGTTTTCGTCAATTTTGTTATGAAATATGTCTACATCGTTTGTTATTTCATTGTATAATTTGCACATTCAATCATGTAGGCTATATTATAATATGTTGTTGTTAGCTTTTAGAACTGAAACAAATGTTGGCTACGGTTACATTTATTACTAATTTTTAATCATATGTAGTTCATTAAAGATGTATCTAGGTTTTATATAAAGTAAGAGGTCTTGTATTTTCCTTCTGGAATAGTACAAAGATTATATTTTAGCAGTCTCATGTCATATGATTACAATTAATTTTAACCTAAATTTGGCAAACAGCTGTTTTAGAAACTATGAATTCTAGGCTATTATTATGCAATTGGTAGCGCGGCGTCCGCGTAATTATACAATGCCCCAGTATGGTTGGACTAGTGAGATGTACAAAATAAGAACATTGTATGGGTTTTTAAAACATTTTACTAATATATTAATTATAAAGTCTAATTTCTTTCTAGCCTTTAGAACTAATATGTCGTAGTGCACTCTGAATGAAAGCTTCGAATCGAATAGAACTCCAGAATTCTGAACGACACTTACGCATTATAATTGAGATTGTCCAATAGTACCTTAGAGTATTTATATATAGAGGGAGCGCTGGTACTTCAAAAACGTAGATAATAATGGTGGTGCCGGGCCACCTTTTTCTGCCCTCCTATTGGCTAATATTTGAACAGGTTGTGCAACATACATAAATTACTTGAAAAAAATAAATAAAAATAACTAGTTTCGGGCTATTTAATTTCACTCAAACTCGTTTTAAAAGGATAATAGCTAAATATAATTTCGGCTATCAAAGAAATTTATAGCAATTTATTGCTAAATAATTAATTAAATTTTCACTAATATAGGAGAACAACATTACGAACAAGAAAATATCTACGTTTTTCAAAACGCGAATGTATGACAGCGCTCCCTCTATATTATAAATACTCTTAGAATAGTACATGAAAATACAAGCGGGTTAAGCTTTTGATTAAATGTTAAACACTGACATTTATTCCCATTCAAAGACATTTTCAGAGTACTTTCAGAGCACCAATTGCTTAGCATAAAGGTATCTAATTGAAGTCTCGTGTAATCCTCAATATGGTAAATGTTTCGGTATAATTATAAATTATCAGCATATGCTAAGCTTTCTCGTGTATACAGTTGCCGTAAATCATAAATAAATATACTTAATAAAATAAATTTAATAAATAAAATTGCAACCATCGCAGTACCGAGCCATGTATTCACATGCTCTCGGTTTTGGAACATAAAATTGTAGGATCAACCTCATCAAATGCTTTTGCGAAGTTGGTGTATATAGGTCAACCTGTCCCTTCCTACCAACAATTATACTTACATGATGTGCGTAAAGACATTCTTAGTTGATGAATGTAACTCGTTTTTAAGATCATTAATATTTTTTGGAGATGCTTAAATCGCATAGATGAGATTAAATTTGGTTTAAAAGCGTGGGTAGTAACACTTCAAAGCTACTTTTATATAAAATTTATTATTATTAATTACATCCACATTGTAATCACAGATTCCAATAAGTTTTATAAAATTTTGTATCATAATCGAATTCGTAACTCGTTAGAGTATTTTTGATATTGTTCAAAGTTTCGGATTTAGCTATTCAATCTCACTATTTTATTTAGATATTTCATTTCTATTCTACCTGTGTAGATAGGGTATGATACCAGCATAGAGTTTTAAAACTCACACTTGTTTACTTAAAAATGATTAAGGTTTTAATTTTTGGTAATATTATACAGGGTATATCAAGACTGCTACCGAAAACGAAGTTTTAGTGACTTTAGACACGATGCAACTAAATTTTGCGAAAAAAATTGCGACGTTTTTTTTTTTATTTTTTTTCTATCGTCGTTTTAGCGTGGTAAATACATAGTTTTTTCTTAAATAATAATGTACACCCTTTTATTTTTAAACACGCTACAGTAAGCAAGGCTTTAAATTATTGTTTTAGCAAAAACTATGGATTTACCACCCAAACTCATCAAACTCTAAATAATAGTGGTTTAACAACAAAGTTTACCGATGAAAAGTGATATTTGCGGTATTATACAGTTTTCCCACATAATTGCGATATAATTTGACAGTTCAAACCGGCATAATTAATTATGTATATATATAATTATGTTATCAATATGTAGTTCAAATGACACTAACGTTCGTGAGAAGTGAGTCTACAAAATTTGGTAGACTTTATTTGGGTCGTGCGGTGAGGTAAATGTGTCCATCTAGACGAGTATATAATCAAAGCTGGTTACAATCGATATTAGTGTGGTAAAGTAAAAGTCCTATTCCCGAAAACAGTAACGTCAGGTAGGTAGGGTAATCAGATGACAAATTACAAGTTTAATACATTTGCAATAACGCAAATAAGTCACTCAACTTGATAGTACTGTCGATCCCATATTATGCATTATGTGGCAAGTAAAATAAATATAAATGAGTAAGCATACCGCGTGATGATGCCTTCCATCGCGCCGCTGGCAAGGCTCCTGGTCGGAGTTTCCATTGGAGGAAGAGGGCGTGGTGGCATAGCACTGGTTGTCGAACATCACGTTGTCGGAAGGCGGTGATAGGTCCCGCTCGCCGCCGCCTAGCTCCAGGTACAAGCCTCGGCCTGGGTAGCCGCTCGGAGCCGCGCCAACACCCACTCCGCGCCTATTAGGTAAACACACTCATTGAAGTCATAACTACATTACATAACTATTTATTGAAGAGTTGGCTAGTTTTTTTTTATTACCATGAATGGCGAACCGAGCAAGCCGGTAATCGATCGACCGCTAAACAGTAGCAACATTCTACTGTGCTGACCATCCTGACAGATAAGATGTTAAGTCTCAATATGTCCAATAGTTACTCGGGCTACAATGTCCTTCAATCCGAAACACAACAGTGCATTTAAGCAGTGTTGTTTCACGGGAGAAATAGACATTGCGGTGGTACCTACCCAGATGACCTTTACATATGAGAGACCTACCACCAGTAATAGCTAGTGTTCGGATGTCGCTCTAGGTGACCACTGAAAACCAGCGTTGCGCTGTGGCTCGTGCTGCAACGTTATGCTGAGAGGTCACCACGTGTCACATGGATGGCGCGCGCAAACTCCTTCAACATTTTAATTTTTTAGTTATTTTTGTATGTTATTTATGTTGTGTGAGTGTGTGCGTTCTATTGTTGTGATAATTCAATCTCTTTTACTTTTTTTTTCTTTTGTGCTAAGCAATGAGCGATAGACTGAAATAGTAAATAGAAATAGAAAACATGAAAATAACTAACGAATTTGTAAAATATACATAATTTAGATTAAAAATAAATAAATAAACGGAAATTAACATATTCACGTTACATTGTTTTTAGCTATCATAATACAAAATATTAATAATTAATGAAAAATAAAACTCACCCTTGGCTTATTATAATTTATTTCGCTCCAAATTCAAATATTTTATATATTTTACATAAAAAATATTCCGGATCATTTTCGGAATTTCAACAATTTAATTAATTGCAACAATGAATAAAAAGGCGTTCGAAAATTCAAAAATATGAATGATTTTCTGTAAAATTATTTAAATTATTTTGTTGTTAATTAATAAGAAATTGGATATTTTATTGTCGGTGATAAACGAATACACAGTTAATAATTAACCCCTAAAATAAATTTGGATGGTATTCGATAGCGCTAAACTACATTTTTTGATTTTACTTTTTCATGTAAGTCTTGCGTATTCCAAGCTTCACAATTCACACTGGATGTAGAGAAGGAAAAGGTGACCCCGGCACCACCATTTTTATCTATGTTTTTGAAGTACCAGCGCTCCCTCTATATATATATATATATATGTACTAGCGGCCCGACCCAGCTTCGCCTGGGTGCATATATTTTTTGATTCCACTCCACACCAAATACTTACATGTTATTTTTCGTATTAATCTCTTGTATACCTAAACTTGACATAGCTATCCTACTGTCTGGCTCAATCCCGTCTCATCCGTCTGTTCAGTCTCTTCCCGATCCGTCCCGTCCTTTCTCTTTTATTATCCATCCCGTCTTATAACGTGCATTTACATTTCGTCCTATCAAATCTGTCAGCTATCCCAGTCCTCTCCCGTACCTTCCACTCTATTATATCCCGTCTCTCCATATACATGTACATATAAAGATTGCCTTATGAAATTTTGACATTAAAAACATTAGCGTTTTTTATTGTCCATCCAATATTCCGTCCCTTATTTCAGCACCAAAATACTGTTTTTCCTAATAATATTTCACGCCATTACTTTTTGTTAGTAATAAAGTAATAATAACCATTTAGAAAAAGAATTGGCCATATTGGTCCAGGCGTTGTTGAGTTACGCGCTTACCAACACATTTTGCGATTCATTTTCATATTATAGAAGAAGATATTATAGTCCACCCTGCTGGCTTAGTGCGAGTTGCCGGATTTTATTTCACGTAGAAATTAATCCGAAAAGTCAGAGGTGTGCCCTGGGATTTGAACCCGTGACCATCGTTAACTTGTTGGCAGTCGCGTCTAGTACGTTACCATATACAAATTAATAAAACCTTCATACTGCCTTACCAGGTGACGTAAGTAATAGAACAAATATTTAAAAATATAAAACTGCATATCGTTTCATTATAATGTCTAGATACGGCATCAACGTACCAATATTTTTTTTATTCTTGAGTCTGAAAACAATACTAATGCGAAATTTAAATATGTCCCCCAGCGCATCTAAAAGTATAAATTCAAAAAACAATGTCGTTTATGAAAACGAAAAATTATAATTAGATATATTTTGGTATACTCCGGCAAAACGCTTCGATAGAGTATACTTTGTTTAAAACTGTTGCAATAATCTCAAAAAACAATGGGCGATTTTGGTAGATGTGGACATCGTTTTAATTTACATTTAACAAAATTATGCGCAAGACGCCGTATCTAGATAATATTATATACACGATGTACACATTTTTTGAATTTTGTTCTATTTCGTCAGCCGTCAATGAAAGACAATGGAAAGATAGATCATTTTAGGTTGGGTGGTAATTGAAGCTGGACCGTCTTTTACGTCTCCCGTCAAATAAACAAAGATCATCCTATACTGGCTGTACGCATCACGCTTGAACGATACCCAAAAAAAAGGTTTTTAGTATCTTCCTCAGAAATTTTCCTATTTTTCTCACCCCTAAAACCTTCCCAGGACTTCCACGAATATTTCAAGATCAAAATCAGCCAAATTGGTCCAGGCGTTGTTGAATTATGCGGTTACCAACACATTTTGCGATTCATTTTTATATTATAGATATATATATATACTCTAAGAGTTCAACAAGCTGGCCTAATGCGGTTTGGCGGACTTAACATGCCAAAGCAATTCTTCCAAATCGCTATGGTATGCAGGTTTCCTCACGATATTTTCCCACACCGTTAAAGAATCAGAATCCGTTCCGTATTTAGTTACCAACTTTAATAAATTTAAATCTCGCCAAACATTGACTAAGTTAATATTTTGGGTTAACAAATTCGTTTAACTTGTTGATTTAAATAATGGCGGCAAAATTCACTTCTTTGTCTATAACGCTCTATAATCTATATAGAGCGTTATAGACAAAGAAGTATAGTATAGTACGGAACAATTAAAAAGTTCCTAAATGCCATTATAATGCATTTATAATTAAACAAATAAAATGAATAAAATACTGGCTGATTATTGAAACAATTTATGATACAAATCATAATCATAATAACTCTGTTCCTTTTTTGAAATTCTTGAACTAGCGTCGAAGAACAACGGGATGACTATTATTGTTATGCTACAGTTAAGATAGTATATTCCCCCTTATTTCTAAGCATGAATTCACATATTTGCTATTGAATATATATAATCACGGTTAAACACGAATTAGAGACGGACACTACCGGAGGCGTGCTAAACACCAATGCTGGGTGTAATTAAAATGCGTGCTACTGTCCATCCTGCGTTACAAGACTTGCAGTGGTGGGTGTGAGGGCGGGATAGTTTCACAGTCACTACAAGTATATCGTGTCAATAAATATTCCGTATGCGTATCATAGCAATTTAAGTAAGAATATATTATATGGTCAAAAAAGTCCGCCAGCCCGCACTAGGGCAGTAGTTGACTGTATAGCCTAATTCCTCTTATTCGTACTCACGATTGTAGAGGAAGCCCATGCCCTGCAGTAGAACATAACTCTATGGACCAATACAGATATAGTAAACGTACCTCTGCGAGGACTGTCGGCTGTTGTTATTGACGAGGTGAGAGTAGTGCTGGTGATGCATGTGCTGGTGGCGCTGCGGGTGCGACGCGCAGGTGGGCGGGCAGGGCGCCGCGCCGCCGTACCGCCGCCGACCCATCTCCGGTGACGTCACTGGACTCTCTGTCGACGGCATCGGCTTCAGCATGCGCTTTAGGGTGCTCGAATCTGTTGTAGGTATAGCAGGTATTAGCATTTTAAAATCAAGCTTCATTTGTAGCTACTCTACTGATAAGTGGGATCTCTTCATAAGTTTATGCGATTACTATTTATTCAATACAAAGTTTGCTGATTTGTAAGTTCATTTTCTCATTTCGGGAAACAAGGAGTTTAAATAAAGAAGGCGTAAATGTTTGTTTAATGGCGTATAAATAATTTTGTGTAGACTGTAGATTATTTGAAAGATGTTTTTAAGTATCACTGGATTTTAAATTATTTGTAGATTAGTAATTTTAGATCTAATAATGCGTAATACGTGAATGTTAAAACTTTGTTCCACTCTAAAAATTTGCTAAGCGACTTGCCCTAATTGAATTTTCTATCGATTTCATTCATTTTTTATAAACCTAATAAAGAATAATTAGTAAGTTTACCCATATTCATATCTTCAGTGCTCTTAGATTTTGTGCGTCTCGATCCCGACGTGTTGTTGTTGATGACATTGTGATGGTGCACGGAGTGTCGGTCCGATTCACGAGACTGGAAACAATCACAATAATATTGAACATATTATATTTAACGTACCGTACGCCTGCCTGTCTCGGCGGTGTAGTTGTACTACAGTACGGTTACAAAACTGAGGGCTCTAGTTCGAATGCCGGGTCGGGAAAAGTGATATTGGATTTTCAGTCGGGAAAAGTGATATTGGATTTTCATTTCATTGTCAGCCCTGAGTCGGGGTTTTGTGCCCGATTTGGCGATAGGCACACTCACTATAACATACTGAGACGGAACATACAAGGTGAAATTTGGGTCTCATGGCACCTCTGCCTATCTCTTCTGCGAATAAAGGCGTGAGTTTATATATGTTTGCATATTGCAATGCAGGGCACGAGCTTATTCAACAATCGAGAGTACTATTGAGAGGGGTTAGGGCATAAAGTCCGCAACGCTGACCTTTTGCGGGGCGGACTTTACCATCGAAATTCGTATAAATTGATATGATATAGATTCTTCACGATGTTTTTCTTCACTATGAAAGTGCGTGGTAAATGGTGACGGATACATTACAAGAATCAGTAAAGTCGGAGGTGTGCGCTGGGATTTGAACTCACGGCCATTGTGACCATGTAACCGCGTCCGGTCCGTTGCCAACAGGCTACCAAGCAATTCTTTATTTCTTACTATATTTTACAACTTTTAAAATATGGAACACGTTGAAATAATTATAACCATTGAATTCTAAACTGGTCAATTTTCTAGAGGTTACAGGATCGATTTCTACAGCTGCTGAATGAATAGCTTAAAGATATTCGTTCAGATAAGTGCGTGGTGGCCTATTGGTAAACGGACTAGAGTCGCGACTGCCAACATGTTCACGGTGGTCGCGGGTTCGAATCCCAGGGCACACCTCTGACTTTTCGGAGTCATATGTGTATTGATAGTCAATCACCACGCACTAAAACGGTGAAGGAAAACATCGTGAGGAAACCTGCATACCATAGCGATTTATAAAAATTTCTATGGTCAACCGTCAAAGTCCACCAACCCGCACTAGGCCAGCGTGGTGGACTATATGGCCTCACCACTCTCAATCATACTCTCGATTGTAGAGGAGGCCCGTGCCCTGCAGTGGGACGTATATACTGATACAGATATAGATTCGTTTATGTATTAGTGCACGTATTTTTTAAAATTATGGTACGTTCCTTTCTCCTTCTCTTATATCCGTCCCACAATAATCTGGCAGAAATTGCCTTAGAGCGCTAAAACCGCCATTTGTATTTTGTTAGTTTTGTATTATATGTATAAACAGAATTTTTTATTGTGCAAAATAAATAAAAGTAATAATAAATACACCCAACAGTCACATACATAGTCCTGACCCCACACTAAGATCGAGTCTTGTGTCGTGGGTATCAGGAACTACGAGAGACTTTTCGGTCTCACAAACACCCAGACCCGGAAGAAATATTTGTGGGCCGCACAAACATTTCTCTCGGTGCGGGGATCGAACCCGCGGCCTCTCGTTTCACAGGCGGCGTCTAACCAACTGCGCTACGGAGGTTGTCAAAGTAATCTTAGTTGTGGCAAACTCAGATTATTATCATTTCTAATTCACCCTTATTTCCTATTTTTAAATCTATTCAAAGGTTGCCTGGAAGAAATTATCAAATGTGATAAAGCCGGGTTAAGACCCGGCTATTATTATTAAGTCACTTCTTTATTGAATTTTATGCACCAAATAGTTCGCAATTGTTTTTAGCGCACCGTAATGCTGCGGAATTGTTTGCCATCACACGTATAACGTGTTCCCTCATTCCTAGGTCGTCCAACCGTAGTGGAAAAAACATCTTAGCAGGCCGGCATAATTTTATCGTTTTGCCGGGGACCGCCGTCTGGCGCCACTCCATACCACTCTCTCTGTCTGGACGGTATTTGCGCTTACCATCAGGTGCAGTGCACTCATTACGGCGTGCCAGTATAATAAAACATAGTTCAATTTGCTTGTGCTTACCGATTCATTTCCATCGGCATAGTCGACGCTCTTGTTGGCGTGCTGGTGCTCCTTGCTGGAGCGTGAGGAGGCAGGCTTGGAAGAGGTGAGAGTGCCACCAGCTTGCACGCCCTCCGACTTTAGGTCCTGGCCGTGCTGGCTCGAACCACCGCCTCCGACGTTTTGACCTTCATCTGACGTCTGTAAATGTTTAATTTAGTTTTTCATTGTGGAGCAAAGTGACTGCAGTACATCTGACGGTAAGTACAGTATTCTAGAAATTACAGACTTTCTAAGAGGTACCGTCAAGTTACACACATGCTGATAGGCTGTCTCGTCTTAGAATGAATAATGGTGTACGAAATTGTGAGCGGCACATGGCAGTCAGCTAGGTTTAAGGCTGCGCATGTGAATTCAATCTCATATTAATTTAATTTCATATGAAAACTCAATAGCTTTTATTAGCAAGCATTGCTTTGTGAATTTTGAGGGTAAGATTTAAGTGTATGTTTATCCAGTAGGTCCATGAGACCACCGAGCACTTCATCTTATAATAAATTATTATAGTCCAAATCACATGGCTTAGCTAGAACCATGAAATCATGCCGAAACGATTCTATTTATAACTACCCTGTAGAGTGCTAAAAAAGCAACAATATTTAAATAGTGATAACTCTAGCTTACCGATCTATACCATTATACTACCCAGGAATAAACTGAAGATCTAATGTCTAGTTCTGTATACTGTGATTACTTTAAAACCCCATACTAATATCGTTCTACTAAATAGTTATATCGTCTGCTACAACCAGTTACAAAACGCAATAACAAACTTGACGGCGATTTTGAGAAAGTGCAATAACTCCAGAAAAGCCGTCCCGCTGGTATTTGGTACCATGGCTTTAACAATCTACAGCAAGACTTTACTCTCTACTCCATTAACAAAATGTAAATGCTTACATTAGTTCCGTGTGTACCGACAGATGCCGTCACCGTTTTGGGCGCAGTTGAAGTGTTTGTAGTCATCGTGGAGGTCTCTTGAGATTTGGGTGGGCGCGTTGGCGGCTGAGATTCTGTCTGACGAGCCGCCGCTATGGGATAATATAAGTTTTAAAACATAAATTACATCACAATTAAATATATTAGGACCATACAGATATTTCACCTATTTATATTACCAAATCGTCTACGACTTTATCAAGTTGTTATTGACACCGTTAATACGTGCTATGTTGTGTTAACTACTATTTATATTTTTTTTTAATTGTCCTTGCAGTCAGGCGTGCATGCGGCTCGCCTGATAGTAAGCTGTCACCACAGCTCATGGACCTACGTCGCGCCAGGGGTCTGCCACAACCAAGTCACTGCCTAGCGTAAGAAAAGTACTCTTTTTAAACATCGCTTAAAAACGGACAAATCATAGCGCTCAGCGAACACCGAATCAGGTAGTTCATTCCAGAATTTTGGGGGTTAACGTCACTCGCGTCTGTAGGCTTTGACTCTAGATTCCCTACACTTGACGCCTGGGTAGTGCCAAATAAGTGACATAGTTAGTGGTGGTAGGACTTTTGTGTCCGCCCAGGTAGCGACCACCGTCCACGAGGCGTAAAAACCGCCATAGTGAACTCCGTAAGGAGATCGCGTTCCGGGATCAGCCTATGGTTTTCCGGTTTTGTCTAGGTTCTTGAGTCCGGGCATGAGGTTGTACCGTGTGGGTATTTTCGGTCCTTTGTCGAAGGGAAGAACGTTGATCCGCCGGCCAGGGAGACCCGTAGAAACGGTTGTCCGCTGGCCGCCCGCGGTATAGTACAGGGGCCCAATCGGGGCTAGCACCTCGAGAGGCTGCCTCACCATGCCGCGCATAATCTTGGGTGGGTCCGTCGTGCCGGTTGGTGACCGGAAGTGGGGTCCCGGCGGCCCATCCCGGGAGGGTACGGGGGCCCTTCCGTCCGGCAGATCAGTTCGCTTCCTGCCGACCCTTTCGTGCCGGTGCCCATTCGGCCTTCTTAGTGCCCGAACTTAAGATCCTCGTTGCCTCTTCACCAATCCCACCCTTTCTTTATGACAGTGCAACCTAACAGAGCAGGTCCTTCAGCGGTGCTTAACCCCACCACCGCGTTCACTATGGAGTTCACTAACATCCGCGGACTCCATACGAACTCTTATCGATAATTCTTACCTGTTGTATCCCGGTTATTCGCTTGAAGTAAACTTCAAGCCTAAAGCCGGGGTATGCTTGTATGTTCGGTCGGACATCAGCTGTCGCCGTTTGCACTGCATGGAGGACCCCTCCTTCTCCGCTCTGTAGGTGCACGTGGATCTAGGTTCCTTGAGCCGCATCTACGTGTGCCTTTACAGGTCTCACAACGGGGACGATGAGACGACTCGGCTGTTCAAGTATCTTAGCCCGTCGGCCGTAATGGTGGTCTTGGGGGATTTCAATGCTCATCACGAACTGTGGCTGGGCTCCTCCAAGACTGATCATGCTGGCAGAGCTGCCCATGCATTCGTTCTGACTCATGACTTGACACAACTGGTGAACCAGCCCACCAGGATCCCGGATGTGGCGAGTCATGCGCCTTCTCTGCTGGACCTTCTGCTGGCGAGTCACCAAGCCGGGTATCGTGTGACCGTTAGTGCACCTCTGGGCACTTCCGATCACTGCCTGGTTGGGTCATCAGTACCGATCGCATCACCTCCACGTCCCGTGCAGGTTAGGCGAAGGGTCTGGCATTACTCATCGGCAGATTGGGATGGTATGCGGGAATATTTCGCATCCATCTCTTGGAGGCAGCGCTGCTTTGAGGGTAAAGATCCCTCAGCGAGTGCCAACGCTATTGCTGACGAGATCAGACTTGGAATGGAATATTACATTCCTTCCTCTGAGATCGCCAGTAAGGGCCGTGGACGCTCCTGATTCAATCGTGCATGCGCCGATGCTGTCGGTGACAAACAGGCGGCTTATCGCGCTTGGATCAGGGATCGCGCCATGAAGGATCCGAATATCAGTTCCCTCAAAGAAGCCTACAACCGTGCCACCAAGGCCTGCAAGAAGGCCTACGTTAGGGCGGATGCCCAGCGCGTTAGCAGGATTGGGCGTGCGTTGGCCGATCACCCAACTAGCAGTCGTGCTTATTGGAGGTTGGCCAGGGCCGTTCAATCTAACTTCTGCCGTCCAGCGTTGCCGCCGCTGAGGTACCCAGAAAGGTCGCTGGCCCACAAGCCGCAAGAGAAGGCTGCCTTGCTGGCAGATCTCTTTGCGGCTAATTCCCGCCTCGAAGACCGTGGTTCCCAGACGCTGCCCACACTGCCTGATTGCGGTTTCTCAATGGCAGATATTCGCATCAGGCAGTGTGATGTGCGGCGTGAGTTACGGTCTCTTGATGTGCGGAAAGCCAGTGGTCCGGATGGGATACCAGCGGTGGTTTTAAGGGCTTGTGCAGCAGAGTTGTCTCCAGCACTGACTCGCCTCTACCGCATCCTACCGCACAGGTGTTGTGCCGGAATCTTGGAGGGAGGCCAATGTGCAACCGATCCCCAAAAAGGGTGATCGGTCGGACCCTACCAATAACCGCCCTATCGCTATCACCTCAGTGATGTGTAAGGTCATGGAGCGGATCATAAACGCTCAATTGATCCGCTACCTGAAGGATCACTCGTTGATCAGTGACGATACGGGTTCCGTCATAATCGATCGACGGGTGATCTTCTAGCGTTTGTCCTGCATCGCTGGGGTGAGGCGATTGACCGGCGTGGCGAGGCTCTTGCTGTGAGCCTCGACATTGCCAAGGCGTTTGATAGGGTCTGGCACCTTGGTCTTCTGTCCAAGCTTCCGGCATACGGTCTACCCGGCAACCTGTGTTCGTGGATTTCCGGCTTTCTGCATGGGCGTAGAATACGTGTAGTCGTCGACGGACACGCTTCGGCGCTCATGTCGGTAAATGCCGGAGTTCCTCAGGGCTCGGTGCTGTCGCCCACCGTGTTTATTCTGCATATCAATGACATGTTGTCGCTTGGCAACATTCATTGCTATGCAGATGACAGCACGGTTCATGGGCGATACCACTGCGGGCCTCCAGGTTGCCGAGTCGAAACTGTGAAGGGACGCGAAGATCTTGTCATTGAGCTCAACCGGACCTTGGATCTCATTTCTACATAGGGTTCCAGGAATATGGTTGAGTTCAATGCCAAGAAAACCCAGGTGTGTGCGTTCACGTGCAAAAAATCCCCGTTCTCTCCCCTCCCCATTCTTCAGGGTGCTCCCCTCTCAATGTGGAATGACCTAAGTATCCTTGGTGTGGATATCCGCTGTGATCTCAATCCAAGGAATCACATCGAGGGCGTAATAACTGCCACATTACGCAGGGTTAGAGTCCTGAACAGGGTGCGTCGGTTTTTCACGCCCGGTCAGCTTTGTCGTTTATATAAAGCACAGGTCCGGCCGGGTATGGAGTACTGCTCGCACCTCTGGGATGGATCCGCCCAGTACCTACTCGATGCCTTGGATGGATTGCAGCGGCGGGCCATCCGCATTGTGAATGATGCAGACGTTACGAGCAACTTAGAGTCGCTACAACTCCGGAGAGATGTCGCCTCTCTAAGCGTGTTCTACCGCCTGTATCACGGTGAGTGCTCTGAAGAATTGTTCAACTTGATCCCCTCCTCTCCATTCCTAACCAGAACCACGCGTGCTGGCTTGCGAAACCATAGCTTGACGGTCCACACCATCCCGGCGCGAACCAAACGGTTCTCGAACTCGTTTTTGTGCCGCACCGTCAGGCTGTGGAATTGTTTGCCGTCTCACGTGTTCCCTCCTTCCTACAATCCTGAGTCCTTCCGCCGTGGTGTGAAGAGGCACCTTAGCAGGCCGGCATAACTGTTTCCATTGGCATGGGACTGCCGTCCGATGCCAATGGATACTCTGCCTGGGCGGCATTGGCACTTACCATCAGGTGCAATGCCGCCACTATGCCAGGCCACCATAAAAAAAAAGAACTTGCATATACACAGCAAAAAATAACGCTGGAAAAGTACAGTTTGGGAACGGATAGTTTCTAGGTGGTAGGAATGAAATTTACTGCGGTGGCGGGTGATGTGATGGTAAAATGGGGACGGTGGTATCTTAAAGAATTTCTCAGAGCTCTCCCGTGGATTAGATGATATTTATTCAAGTAAAAGAATATATTTTATCAATACTAGTGTCCATGTAATGTATAGTTGTATATACAGTTCAGAACTAAATATTTTAACAAGCCTGTAGATCGCTCATTCAGTGGAGGTGTATTTACGTTTGGGCGGCGGTTGATGCGCCGGCTGGGAGTTGGTGACATTGTCGTAGAGAGAAGTGGAAGAAGTGGCGGCGACCACTTTGTCGGAGCGGCCTGTTGTGCCCGACGCCGCGGCGCCTGCTTCCGTCTCTATGGCTCGCGTCGTAGTCCGAGGTAGAGTCGATGATCCTATACATTAAAATATTATTTTATTGATATAAAAGCTAAGCAAGAAGTCGATTTAAACGAGTACCCCGCATCGTAAGGATAATCGTTTGATTTAAACATATCTATAACTGGTGTGGGCGTTTGGAGACAAAAGAGTTCGTTTCTGATAACCAAAAAACCTGACGATACTTTTACTTTTAATACTATTTATATCTCTAAATGTCAGTGAATATTGTTTAAGTAATAATGTTATTATTACTTACGATAGCGAGGATCTTGTTGTGCTCTTAAACGTGCGTATTGTTCTTGGGTCATGCACGTGCATTGTGGCTCACGACCATAGGTCAAACTGCAAATACACGTGGATTAAACAAATTGATTATTTTTTTAGTTAAGAGCAGTAATTATAGATTTATAATACTAAAGGTGATACCTTGATCGATTAGGGCTAGCGGGCGTGGACAATGGTTTTCTCTTGCCCTTGAACTTTTGCTTGTTCCCCGGCGGCTCCAACTTGAGACTATAGCTTGACGACGCCTTGCGGGAGAACTTGAACGACGGTGACTTCATTGAAAGAAAATCATATAAGGTAAAAATCTAAAAGCGCAGGAAGCAATCATTATGCTGGTAGTTCATGGCTAAGCAACTTTATGAGTCTTTCTATTTTAGTATAATGCGGGGATGAAGCAAAGCATGTGTAGTTAAAATTATGAATGTTTTTACTTTTATGTGTATTAGTTATGTGTAAACTATGAATGAAGTTAGTTTTAGAAAAATATTTTTAATGCAGAACGACTTCGACATTTAACTTGTACCTAATATTAAAACATTACAATATTAAATTTTCCATCTTATTAAGAAGTTTTGAGATACTTGGAAAATTCGATGAAATAATTTATTTATTTTAATAATTTTTAATTCATGTCATATTATACACGATCAATGTGTTTTTCATAATTACGATCATATTACTAACTTAGTTTGTAACATTAATATTTCATGTGATTTCATTTTGTTCGTACTACATGTATGTATGTGTTAGTGGCACTGCGGGTATGATTCCTATAAAAATTTAAAAGGAATGAAAGAAACTCACGCAGCACTCTCTGAATTGTTTGGCGTCGATCGGGGAAGTGAAGTTGAGGCCCCACGTGTCGTTGGTCATGGGATCTTTCCAGTACACAAAACATTCTGAAGCTTGTCCAATGCGCGTGCCTGCAATTAACAAGACAAAAATATCACTTTTATGTTCACGTGCCCAACAATAGTAGGACGGGTTACATTAGACAACGGGACTGTGCCGGGATATATGGGCCAATTACTTGTGTTAGTATCCAGTGTAAATTTAAAACTAGGTTACAGTGGCGCCGGCGTATCTTGGAATTGCTCTCGTAAAATTTGAATATTCCTATGTGTTCGGTTAAATGCATGCACACTGAGCGTAGTATATTTTATCCATAGAGATTTATAAAATAAGGAATATATAAATGGACATTATTTATTTATATGTGATTGACAACTTGTAATAATTGTTTATTTTTGTTATAAATATTGTATCAAGTAAGCGACTGTACTTGTCTTACTGAAAATAAGTTTCTTTAAAACTTAAGCCTTTATAGCTTTATATAAATATTAGTCATACATTTTTTATGCCCATATAGGTGTCATTATAAGTATTTATCATTCATCACAGCCACAGCATGTCCACAGCCGAACACAGGCCTTTTCTAAAATTCCTCATTATTACCTATTGGAAACTGCCAGTTTCCTACAACGTTTAAAACTCAAATTAAATTAGGAAAATTGGTAGTATATTACTTATATAATTATGCGGTACGTGTTAGAAGCCCACCTGGTTGTAATAGTCTGACGTCGAGGATCTTGTCGACCTGGGAGTTGTAGGCGGTGATGTGGAACACGCACTCCGGGGAGTCCTGGATGCAGGTGATGTTCACGGGGACAAGGTCTTCGGAAACCTGCTGCCATTTGACGGTGCCCGCGCCGCTCGCCGATACGTGGAATACTTCTGCCCAGAGCCTGAAATCATGAACAAGTTTTCTTTTCATCTATTTATAATAAATAATTCATAATATTACGTAGTAAGAACATTTTTATGACAACCGACATTAAACACACACTGCATTGTTATTTTTTTATTTCATTTAAATTGTAATTTGGCTCACTATATTAAAAAAGTCAGAATTAAAATATTACGTATGTAATGTTCAATTGCAAATGTACATCATCATCATCTTGGGCCGTTGCCTCGAGACTATTTTTGTTTTACTCACACTGTCGAACCGCAATGTACCTAACACGGATGGCTTGAAACCGGGTATCTACTTACTATATGCAGTCGAGAGGCTGCACTCATGCCTGAGTTACCTTGACTAATTTTCTACCATAGTGTACCGTGGTAACTATTCGGGCCATATAACTTGCCACCAAATAAAGGGGATATTTGGGGGCAATGGTTGGCAATCTTACGCATCGCGTCATGAATAACAGTGTAGCTGTTATTTCACCTTAGTTCTCTGTAAGACAGTAATACCACCTTGGACGTAGAAACCCATTCGTAAGTACTTTAGTCTTAATCATATTCATCAAACCTCTACCACGTAAGATTGGTCCAATGACCACTGGCTAGTTGCAGTTCAGACAGAAATAATCGAATGCTCCCACAATCAAAAATACAAAACGTGGGGCGAAATAGAACCGTTTAAGTACATAGAAGGACCATGACACTAGCCTGAATAACGCAAATGAAAAGAAAGAAACAAAAAAGATACTAAAGGGAATCGCTCTCCATATGAAGGTTCTATATTTAAATAGTAACAGGACATTTGTGACTCACCTCAATAAATGTCCGTCGCGGCGACGCGAGTTTTGCCACGGGCTGTCCTCATAGCGGTACGCCTTGCGCAGTATGGGCGCGCAGGAGCAAGATGACAGTTTGTTGCCCATCCCGCGCGTGCCACACTCGGCGCACTGCACTATGCTGCCTGAAAACCAACGGCACTTCACAATACTAACCTTCCACGACAGCCTTTATAGCCATTTCTATTACTTACAAATTCTATAACTTGTATATGCAAATAATTAATCAATTATTTTAAGTCTAGAATTAAGCCTATCTCAGATCTATTCTACTAAACTATGTGGTGTAGAAATTCTTCAAATAATTATTAACAGTTAAACAGTAATCAACATTATATTGTGACGATCAATATACACTGACACAATGTTGATTCTCAAACCACACGACGAGCGATGTGACCGAAACATGTTGCAAACTTAGTGATACATCCCACCTTCAGCCTAATACGTAATATCGCCTTTTAATATAATACGTTTATAGCATGCCGAATTTGTTGACGCCCGCGTCATAAACTGCTTTAAAGTCAAGAAAAAAGCATTTTATATTATGGAATTATACAATTTTTGCAGATATTTTAAAAGTGAAGAAATTATGAAGCACCACAAATTGCAGAACCTACTTCATTTCTTTTTTTCCTTCTTAATACGATTAAGTACTTATATTTGAAAACATTTATCATATTAGTAACTATGAAAGTTATATAATTTTGATCGGCATTCAGTAAGTGAATAATATTCACTACTTTACAGGGTTCAATCATCTTGAATGTTACGCTCTAGGAGTACAATTATGCAAGTATCCAGTTACATTCACATACGAGGCTAGAAGCATACGATTTCCATCTGGGTTTATTGCTGTTTATGTAATAAATTGGAAACGAGGTATTAATGCGTGAAAATGTTCAATGGCTAGTGAACATCTTGCTAATCATGTTATTTTAATTATTTAATTTAACTAAACAATATATCTTGTGTTCTTTGCATTATTTCAATTATTTTAATGCACATTTGTATAAGTTCTAAATAAAAGTAGTTATAGTACCAATCCTTATTATATGATATTCATGTTCGAGAGATAGATATTTGGTATAGGTAAAATAACGGCATTCAAAAGTTTATGGACTTAATTGTAAGCGTATAGCTAGTAGAATATTCTGCATTTTAATGCCCTAAAATAATTGTGATTATAGACGCAGTCGACCAGCATAGTCCAAGTCTAATCAATCGAAGTTTCTGATATAGAATAATGTCATATTAAGTAGTAGACAAACTGGGTATTTTCAGAGCCCAGACTGCACCGAAAACTAGCCAGGTGGCATATTTAGTTTTTACGGACATTATACAAATAAAAATGTCCTAATTTGCAATTGACTCACAAATTTCACATTTTCATTTATATTTGCATTGTGTCTGAAGTTACTGAAACTTCCACCTGACTTCGTTTTCGCTCGCGGTCTGGATGTACCCAGTATCTTATTCCAAATAAAAGAAAGATAGTAGCAGATAGAAATACTGGTAGCGTACCCGCAGTCCCGTGATGTCACCAGGTGCCATCGGTGCGCGAGAGCGAGTGTCCGCGGTTGAGGCTCTGCGAGCGCTGCGTGCCGTGCCTGTACGGGTGCTTCACAACGCCATGCTGTCAACATAAACAACACACCTTGCACACACACACAACAACACACTACATATTTTTAACAAATATCATTTTATCCAATAAACATAATGACGCCTGCTCAACAACAACCATACACTAAATTATCAAATTATATCAGATGACTATTTATGTTCACGTGAGCATGCTGAAAATAAATTAATGGAAAACATTTAAACCTCAATTATACAGTGATATTTATACAGTGATATGTTTCCATTTTATCAAATGTTATCAAACAGCGACCAAAAAGCAAAGACATGCATGCGTTGAACGAAACAAGCAATATTATTGTACCGTAAGTGCTGCATGACGACATGTTGCCATGACATGTTTGCAGGATCACTTAGCTACATGTAACATGAACTTGAAACTCAAGTTCAAATGCTAGTTCTTAACTTAAGTGCCACATAACAATTTGCACAGATATTATAGTATCATTTAAAACAACCATTATTTATTCATATGTTTTATAAAGCAGGAAAAACACTTTTAGATTATTATTTAGTTTTATTAGTTTTAAAGCCATATCCTGTTTTTATTAAATATATTCGCCAAAATATATATAGTATAATATTTTCTTTTATTATTTATAAGTATTTTTGATAAACGCTACTAAGTAGAACAGCAGAAGCTATTGGCAGCTCAATTGTGCGAGGAACCGTTTAATTTTTATGAAAAGCTATACCTAATTTAATTACTAAATTTTAATAAAAAAAATATTGAATTTGTGAACCAATTATTTGGTTTATGGAATAAAATGATGGCATGTAATATTTGTCAATTACAAAACTATCTGTTAATCAGGTTTCTAAGATTTGGAGCCTGTTGATTGTCTATCTGAAGAATAAGGGTACATATAATTTCAATATAAACAATAAGGCGCATTGCTGTATATTTTAGAAGAGTTTAGCGTTCCACAATAGGCTACTTTAGTGTGTAAGATATTTTTTTTTCATGTAAACACACGTTGAGGGGTTTTCGTATACCTAACTGTGAACTCACTTAAATTCAGCTGCGTATGGACGGCAACGGCAAAAAATAAAGACAAATGGAAGGAGTTGAGGGAGACCTTTGCCCAGCAGTGGGATACTATAGGTTAATAAAATTTAAAAAAAACACGCGTTACATTAAACTTATTTTGTTAAATTAAATTTTTCGCAAGTAGGTTTTAACAGTCTAATTTCAACGAAATATTGGACAATCAGAAGAATGATCAAAATTTTTATAATCATAACTATAACCAGGATATTTAATTATTGCCATTTTTCAGTCTATTACCTGAATCACTAGTCCTTTGGGGCCTAATGGACAGCTTATCCTTTTTCTCTTATAGGACTACTGCTATAGTACAATTACTTTTATGTTATAGTAAACACTTTTTTCTCTTCCATAATATATACCAAAAGAGGTATCATTTTATGCAAAAGCTAAATATGCTAAACTGCGAGATCTATACCAGTGAGTAATTTGTTTATCACAAATACCCAAAGCTTTATTGCATGTTTAAGAGGTTTTTTAAAATTAATATATTGATGTAGTTTAGCGTAATATTATAAGTTGTTTAAGCAGTTTGAATCAAGGTATAATTAGCTGACCACTAAAGCAGCACTGATGTAACGCCTATTTAAGGGAAGACAGGTAGGCGGCGTAAAGGTGACTATGTTAATTATGGTCTTGATGCTCTAATACACCACTTATTTTCTTCATAGACATTTTGTATTTACACACTACAAAATATATTTAAATTATCAACAATATCAACCCGCAAGGATACTTAACTAAACTACTTAAGATACTACGGTCTTATTATGCAATATACGCTACTAAAGGCATATTAGCGATAGTGAAAAGAGATAAATCTTTAATTCGAAAATACTAAGTATGGAATTATTGATTTGAGCTTGATGTTCAGTCTATTTTATCAAATAGTAATTAAAATTCTAGCGCCGCGTTTCGATCCCGACGGTGGGTGGTGCCTTCAATCATACTAGATTAGTCCAACTGTATGTGGGTCAGCTCACTTTGGCTTCATATTTAAAAATGCCCACGTATACACCTCAGTTTGGAGTTAATTTAATATAACAATCAGTACTTTTGCCATCAGTCTACGTCACTAACCATCATGTGCCGCAGGGATTAGCTCCTATTAGCTCCTAGCTCGTCTAACCAAATCATTTACTACTTAATATTAATCTGCTTATCTTATTTTGTAATCTATGTTAATGATTATAGAAACAACCAAATGTAAGGGTGACGTAAACGTTTATGTGATTTGGCGAAACAACCCTACTAATTTCATCTACAGTTCTATATCTATACTCGTATTTGGGATTAACTCATTCGGTTTTTAATTCGCCGCACGAATCACGTGAAATATTTATTATTTATTCGTACAAATTCTACCACACACCTAGTATCTAATACACACTTTTATTTTATAAGAGACAGGTAAATTTGCCTAAAATATATCATAATATAAATATCAGATAATGACCAATTATTGTATTACAAAAAAACGCTTTTATTTTCGTCATTTTAATTAATCAGATTTTAGTACGGGATATGTGATCATGCATAAACGTAATTGTCAAAACAACTTACTGTGCATAATTGGTTTTTATTGGATTCACACAATTTTAGTTGGTAATTATTTATTGACGTAAAATATCCAGACATTCACTGGGGATAGGGGATTGCAAACACTCCATGTGCAAATTAATTCAAATGTAAGTATTACGAACCTCGAAATTGTTCCAATTTTGCGCAGAAAATTTAGCAGCCTCCACGCTCTCTTTAGCACCCATGTTTACGAAGTTGTGAAATCACTCGAATGAACTATGATTATTCGATTTCGATGTATATGCTTTGAGCTCGTGACGCTAATGTGCACTACGACCTGTCTCTCTGCCGAGAGTCGATTTTAATAAGCGTTAAATACCTCTATCTTCGGTCGTTCTCAAAGTTAAAAATTCACTGCGTTGAATAGTAAATGAGGGGTGGTGTATGTTGCAGCGAGCAAGCGAACGCACGACGAGCGCGGCTCGGTGGCGCGGCGGCGCGGCGGCGGCGCGGATGCAGGCGCGCGACACGAGCCGCGTGTAAACACCGCCAGCTGCTCCCACTGCTGCCCACTCCTGCCCACTGCTGCCCACTGCGGCACAGCTGCCGGCCTGCTCACTGTGCCTACCGAGCCACCTCGCCACCTCGCTATCTCGCTACTCACACCGCCGCACTAGCACGCTATCTAACTCCGACTTGCGAATTCTCTTTGGAGCTCGGGTTCGCTTTTGCACTCTCCTTTATCTCGTTATATTTAAAATTGCGCAGAACGTAAATTGCGGAGTTACAGTTTACCGAGCGGTGCGGCTGGGCGACACCGGCAGCTCCTCTAAACGTCAGAGTAGACTGGGAATGAAGCGTGCGTGGCGGCGCTGTGTGCGCACAGTCGCGCCGGCCGCCGCCGCGCACCGACCGCCCGCCGAAAGCCGAGACGTAGCGACGCCCAAACCTACTGAAAGACGCGATGGCCAGCGCCCTCGATTTCTCAGAGATGTGTCCTCTCCAACATATGACTGCACCTGAGCCCTCGCACTATCTGAAGTCTATAATCAAACGTTGAGATCGAGTATCCAGCATGTAAAATTCAATACACAGGTCGTATTACTAATATGTACGGAGATTAAGGAGATCATCAATGGACGTTGGGAGCGGTGCGGTGCGGCGTGGAGCGGGAGCTGCGCGCGCAATCTCTCCGAGACAACATTCGATTTTGGTACATGACTGTTAGATGCTTACTGTGGCCCACTGAAGGCTTTAATAGTTCATTCTAGACCATGAAGGAAAGTGCCACTATATAATATTAATTAGTCTAAGCCTACAACAACCGCATATAAAGACTACCGATGTCAAATGCAAAATAATGCCGCCTAATTTAAAATACGTGCTTATATTGATTCACCAACCCGATAGTAATTATATGATGCTGTTACATTCATTAATTATTTACTGCAATCACACTTTTGCCTTACAACGAGAATGTATTTTTGGTATTCCTCTAATAACATTTTAATATGAATAAACTTGAAAATCTCCTGCGAAAACATCAGGTTATTGAGACACAATTAAATCAAATTAATAAATATTATGGCTATATTTATCATGAATGTATGTATGCTCATTGATAATGATGTAAGTTTTATGCGATAACAATAAAAATAAACTGAAATTTCGTAAAATAATGTACAATAAAAAAAACATTAGGTGCACCCTTAACATATGTATTAATACAGGGTATCTCAAGACTGCTACCGAAAACGAAGCCGGGTGGTAGTTTTAGTGGCTACAAACACAATGCAATTAAAAATTTCGCATAGTAACGCGACAATTATTTTTATGATTTTTTAAATATCGTCAATTTTGGGTGGTAAATCCATAGTTTTTGCTAAAATAATTATTTAAACTCTTTTATACCTTAGAGTATTTATAAATAAAGGATATACACTATTATTTTAGGAAAAAATGTATTTACCACCCAAATATGGCCATAGAAAAAAAAATAACAAAAAAAAATTGTCGCTTTTTTTTGCAACTTTTTCTATTGCATTGTGTCTGAAGTCGCTTAAACTATCACCCGGCTTCGTTTTCGGTAGCAGTCTTGATATACCCGGTATGTATATTAATACTGTGTGCCAAAATATAGTTTTGTATTTAACACTATGTGAAATAGTGCCATATTGATGCAATTAGTTATACTGGCTCCGCTAAAGAATATTCATACATTTATACACATGTATGTATTTGTACATACATACAACCGTGATCCTGCGGTTACAAAGCAGTTGTTAGTTGTTTCTTTCAATCGGTCAGCCTACGTAGGGACATGTGCCTAACTTTACAATACCATCGTCAACTACAGGGATTCATCTACTGAATAAATCCCACTTCCAAAGATTCTCATAGCGATCTGTTGGAAGCTACCTGCCTCCAGCAACTACCTACCTGCAACATTTATTAGGTCGTTTATCTATCTAGAGAATCTTTGACTGCCTCGGTGCCTCGGTGGCGCGGTTGCATTACAATACCATTACAAAGCTAAATTCTCAGGATCGTATTCTGGGTCATCATCCCAGAGTCAGGGATTTGTCAGGTAGACAGGGATTCTGGCCTGATATGACAACAGGGTCGCCTTTTAACTTGGGACGAAAAATTAAGGCTAAACGTCAGTTGCACCTTTGCCTACTCCTTCTAGGAAAATTTCTTGAATCTATCTGTATCAGCCCATATAGGTACGTCCCACTGCAGGGTACGGGCCTCCTCTACAATCGAGAGTACGATTAAAAGTGGTTAGGCCATATATTCCACCACGCTGGCCTAGTGCGGGTTGGCTTGAATCTATGTATGTATGTAATGTCTTTGACCGGTGTCTATTCGAGAATTTGTCGACTTAGCTATCAGTCCATTAGCTACCAGTTCGCCGTATAATCAGTCCTATGCACTGCCACTACAGTTTTAGTATAGTTATACCGTAAACTTATGGTAAACTATAATATTATACATTTAAATCAGGATAATAACGCTTGTTCATTCTAACATTCCCCCGCCCGAATCCATACTTTACATTTTACAAAATATCCTTCACAGTCTTTTTTTTTATTGCATGGCAACACGAGCCTACTATTCGCCTGCAAAACAGTAGCAAAACAAAACAACACCTTAAATTGGAAAGCAATGCTTGGAAATCTACTGCGCTCGCCATCCAACGTCATATAGTTTTATGTTTTAATATGTCCAGTAGTTACTCTGGTTACAGTGTCCTTTAAACTGCTGTTTTTGTTGTTTGACGGGAAAATTGACATTGCGGTAGAACCTACCTACTATCTAGGCCCTCACAAATATGTGAGATCTAGCACTAGTGTCATATGAGCGACCACCCGTCCTCACTTGTTAGAGCTTCGTCACCTGTATAATGGTTATCGAACCAAGAATATGCTACGTTAAAGTTGAGCCAAAAACTTCCTTTCGTTGCTTCCAAACCACCTTCAACGATTTTTTTAAACACACACTTATCCAAGCCTTAGACATTTATATCCGGTTTATATCCGGTTTTATATTTATATCCGGTGGTATTTATTTTGGTTAATTTGTATGAATATGAATGTATTATTATGAATTTTTATAATAAATTAGCGGGCGGTGCTGGCTTCGCCTGAGTGCAGATACTTTTGAGTCTAGTCCACATAACAGACATAGATTAGTTACACATTTATTATGGTATGAAGGTATTTTAATATCGGTTCTTTCATCTATACATCTTCTACAATAATTAAAATCTAATTAGAGTAAATTGTTATAAATTCGGTAAATAAAACAGTAACAAATTTTATTTCTGTACGAGTTTCATATTATTATTTTTTTGTTTAGGATATTATTGATAAACTTGTACACAAAAGACAAAATCAAATGTAAAAGTATTGTTATTTGCAGTATATAACAGTGCATATATTATATATATATATAAATATGCACACTTATTTTAAACTTTGCCGATATATTTTTCGGTTTCAGAAATCTGATCGACGCGACATGCTGTATGGGTTGACGTATATAACCGAGTAACTATTTGACTCTATCTGGACAGCGACCACGGTTTACAAATGTGATCCATCCGTGGTATACTCGCCAGACGCATATAGTAGAAAAGAAAAAAGAAACACACGTTTTGGAGAGCAATGCACTAATAATCAGGTGCATTTAAGTGATTTGACGATTTAATATTTAAAAAAAAAATTATCTTAGGCAAGCGAAACTTAATACTGGGTCATAGGTTGACGTTCTATAAAGATCAAATCTTTGAGCAGTCGAGTAATATTACCACATTTGGACTAAAGTCGCAAAATATCAACTCTACTTACCCACTTGATTTCAATCTTACGGTCGAAACGAAAACTTTTGAGCCATGCAATGGGTTTGGCAATGATAAGGGTCTGAATAAAAGGGGTATCGGGGTCGCTGGGCGCACTGCTCAGGCGATGGGGTTTCAGGATTAAGAGCGTATACACCTTGTGCGCAAAGTCAACTATAGGTATTTCTTCGTTAATTTCACGCACACATAAGCGACCAAAGCTATGTGCGTAGAGCTGCCGCGTCGGCTCGCTATACAATCGGCTCAAACAACTTTGATCCGTGCGCTTCAAATATTCATTTGAAATGTAACTGTAATATATTATCATAAAAATATTTTATTTGCATTATAAGTAAAAGTGCGTGGTGGCCTGTTGGTAAACGGACTAGACGCGACTGCCAACATGTTCACGGTGGTCGCGGGTTCGAATCCCAGGGCACACCTCTGACTTTTCGGAGTCATGTGTGTATTGATAGTCAATCACCACGCACTAAAACGGTGAAGGAAAACATCGTGAGGAAACCTGCATACCATAGCCGATTTTATAAAAATTTCTATGGTATGTAAGTCCGCCAACCCGCACTAGGCCAGCGTGGTGGACTATATGGCCTAACCACTCTCAATCGTACTGTCGATTGTAGAGGAGGCCCGTGCCCTGCAGTGGGACGTATATGGGCTGATACAGATTATAAGTAGACAAATATTACTGTGCAAGCAAAGAATAATACAAATTTAGATACTAATCATATTTTCGTTATTATTACATTGTTAAGTTGCATTCAAATCAGTGTTCAATCAGTAGATACTACGGACGTTTTATTAATAATTTCGTTTTCGAACACATAAATAGTGTTAGGGGCCTTACAACCCCTTACAATTACGAAATATATTGAATTTTATATTACAATACATAACATAATTTAGCCTCGGAATTAAATCCCATTATATTACCTGAAACATAATTTATACTCACTACAAAATCATTGTACGTAATATAAATAATTAAATATTTTACTTCCAAAGTACTAAGATGTGGTAATCGCAGTCCGCGCGTGGCTATTTTTACTACGCGCGGCAATAATCGACTGCAGCCAGGCCGGAGCGACGAGCGATACGTCCTCCCTCTAGAAGGCCTTGCGGCGGTCTGATTTGATCCACGTCGGACAGCGTGTTTTATAGTGGTTTTTAAAATATTTGTAGAAAACATGAAAACTAATTTTGTTGAAATATAAAAATTGAAATTTATTGATAAGATGTTCTTCTATTATAATATGCAATTGCTATAAAAAATTATGTACGATAAGTTGGTGAAAAAAAATATGTTCTTGACGAGAGTTTCTGAATAATTTCGCATTGTTTAAATTTTTATTTTTCAGGAATTAAACACAAAAAGATTTTTTTTCTCAGCAAAATCCCTCCATCAGGGTCTTATTAGTCTGATAATATTTTTATTTTCATCTTATATTTAGTGGTTTCGGATATCTTAATCTTCTAAATTGCCATTTAAAGCCTAAATAACGAAACTTGTGTTCAGTAATCCTTATAGTACTCACAAATTATCCATCAATCTATAATGTTTTCCACCAAAATCCCTCGAATGCAACCTTTTCTAAAATTAATACTAATTATTTTTCCTTTAAATTGTTTATTGGTGGCTATTAACTCATTTGAAAAGTCCTGTTTTTAAGCCAAAAAGCGCGTGCAGGGTATAAACGCTCTTAAGGCAGTTTATCTTTCACGGAAGCCCATAACCTTTTAAACGGACGTTCAAACAAAGTGGGGGCCGCCAGCTTCTTTCAACTAAACGTGCCCATTCTGATTCTCCGCGGAGAATAAATGTAGCACACTTCTCCACCAAGGACAATCTGTCTGGACGATAGTGAGAGAGAAAAGCTTGTCCAAGTTACAATACCATTACTACACAATAGTAGACTGGATATTAATATGAGGTCAAGACTATGTGACTGCTGGGTGCTCTTTAATGTACCGAAAAGAGGATAGCGGGTGTACCTTTACAAAAAAAATAGGAAACTCCTTCATAATTGCAAAAGTCAAATATCTTCAGCTTTTCAACCCTTTATTTCTATATACAGGTTATATCAAGACTGCCACCGAAAACGAAGCTAGGTAGTATTGGTAAATTCAGCCACAATAGAACTAAAAACATCTATAGGCTCACTTGTAAACCGAATTGTTGGCGTGGCGACGCTTGCCGTGGAGACGGGTCGCCACGCTATACTAAGGTATATATTATATTTTATTATTATTATATTAGGTATATATTATTTATTATTCTTTTATAGATCGTATTTTTCAAGTGTCCATAAATGTAATTATTATATTTTTATATTTAATTAATTATATTCATATTAATAATAATTATATAAATTATACTAGCTGTGCCCGCGACTTCGTCTGCGTAGAATGTAACAAAAAAGTTAATTAGTTTCATTGACGTAAAATATATGGACGGGGCGGAAAGCAAGAAAAGTGTTGTCACTAAAGTGGTCCGCAGACCAGTTCAACGGTTGTGACGTCACAGCGCACCGGTTGTAAATCGCCGACAAATGCCTAATTTATCGTTCGTGTGTGTGCATTAAAGATGACCGAAAGCTCACAAAAAAAAGATAATATTTGTTACCACCGCTAAGTAAAAATTATATTACTTTAAGTCAATATAACATTTATTTTAGCATTATTGAAAAAACGATTTCATGGCCGCCGTAAAAATCTGACAGATGGCGCAATTTTCGCAGGCATCTTTTTGACGTACCCAATGTAACCCAACTAAAGGGCCTATCCTTAGTTTTTAAATCAATGATTAGTTTATTTAGTTTTTTTTTTTTGTTTTGTATTTTTATTTTAATTATCAACCTTTGTAACGAAACCATACCGCCATCTCTTAGCAAGCGGCGGTAAACTCCCGTTACACTTTTATTTTCAGTTTTTTGTATTAGCTTTATTGAAAAATTTCTTTGTAAATGTGATACTGATTCGTTGGTGGGAGAAGTGGTGGGAGGCGCCTGACGTGACGGCCCAGTGGTGGCATGCGCGTGAGCTGCGCGCGGTACTGGATAGTACTACTTTATTATTCTAAAATAAAAGATTTTTCCTAAAATAAATGTAGCCTAAGTTACTCCTTGTTATATCAGCTACCTGACAAAAAAAGTCCCGTCAAAATCGGCCCAGCCATTTCAGAGATTAGCCGGAACAAACAGACAGACAGACAAAAAATTTAAATTATCATTTTCGGCACAGGTATCGTGTATATAACGATATGTAGTTGGACATTTTTATTTTTTTTCACTTTTAAAACAGGCACTTCAATTTTATATGTATAGAAGATTAATATTATCTTCAATTAATTATTTTTTATTAAAATTAAATATTTTATGTATTATTTAAGTATTTAATGTTTATTAAATAAAGTTAACATTTTCTGTAAGAAATTCGTAATACTTCATTTTTTCACTAGGCTATATTTAATTCCTGTAATAATATTATCTTTTATGCATATTACTTGTACACACACGATGTTTCACATCTGCCAGGCGTCCCATGAAGGCTCACATTTTTTGTTGTATCTATTTAATTAAATTTAATTATACTAAAGTTAATTTAAGTTTTAACCTTTAATTGTATGAAGCGTTTTGTATCGGCTATCGATTGGTATTTTTTCTTTTGTCGCATTTGGGTGGTAAATACTTAGCCTTTTCATAAAATTAAAATGTGCACCCTTTTATTTTTAAAGACGGTATGGTACTCAAGGGCAAACATTATTATTTTACCAAAATCTATCGATTTACCAGCCTAACACGATGATGTTTAAAACATCACAAAAACAAATTGTCTCCTTTTTTTTTCAAAAAATTTATTTGCATTGTCTATAGTCAATGAATCTACCACCCAGCTTCGTTTTCGGTAACAGTCTTGATATAATACTGTATAATACAATGGTGTTCAATATCCATCTTGGTTAACTGTCGATATGAATTGAAATAAATAATAGTTTGAAACAAAAAAAACGCGTTAAAAGATAGCAAAAGATTGACCCAAAAAGTAAAAATAATTATTTATGGCTTTACGATTGGAGGATGGAGTAAAAAACAATGTGTTTTTGTTTAATAACCTAAAACTTTTGTTTAATAACCTAGATTGCTTAGTAATAAGTAATTGTTGTAAGCACTCCACGCATTTTAACAATAAAATGATAGTATTTTACTATAAAGTGTCACGTATAACGCTGCATAAATCCATCATAATTCAAATAAGAGCACGTATATTTCATGAATGTATTGCCGTCGCTAGATGATATATTCCACTAAGACTTACAAATTTCTTACGAGGCATGGATGGACATAAACGCGGGTTAGCTGCAGGACTGGATGCTGATATCGATTTCTACAAAGCTAAGCCCGAATACCGTATTTTCAACCGCCTACTGCCCTAATATTTTCACTCCTAGACTAGCAATGAGGAGTTTACCAAAAACACACACTTAGCTAATAATTGTTATCAATCAGCGAATTTAAATTAAATATTAATATTAAAAGATCGTTCAGCGAATCTTGAAATAGTACATGAAAATAATTTATTTTGTATAAAATTTTTGGATGTTAAATTTTACTTTCGGGATACTTAATCCAATTATTAAAAAAAACTCTTTAGTTGGAGCTTTATTGCTATAGAGACAATGACGCCCGTATAAAAATAACAAAAGCACAAAAGCTAATATAATACTAATCTTGGTTTCTAACACTAGCTAATTTATACATATATAAATTCTTACCTCACCACTTAGCGGATTAGCCAAAATACCATTAAAAAACCTGTTTTAATTCTATCAATACCAAATCTGAACATTTAATTCCGAGTATTCCACCAAAATATAATATACATAATCAACTACACCTTAAGCAGGACAATTAGAAGTGGTACTTTTACCCACCAGATATTTAAACTTATTTGATACAAAGTGTCCGGAGCGTAGTCTAAGACCTATGATTGTATCATTCCTATTTAATATTTTGTTATCAATCCATGGTATCCTAGAAATATTTGATTTGATCGTTCTATGGGATGGTATGGGAGATATTATCTGATACGGCTTCTTTTGCAAGATTATCAGTAATTTCGTTTCCACCCAAATTAATATGCGAGGGAACCCATTGCATGTAAACTGATTTCGCTTGACTCTGAAGCTGTGAAATTAATTTCATTATTGTATAGGCTGTCGGTGTGCCTGGGAAAGCCGAGTTGCATCGAGCCAGATGTCGAAGGGAGCTCTTCGAATCCGTTATTAGAAGTAACTTATTTGCAGGATCAGTTAAGACATAAGCTAAGGCTTCAGAAATAACAATCAGTTCAGCCGATAGTATTCAAAGATGTGGATGAATTTTGAATTTTACGGATACTATTAGCTGGGGATCATAAAACGCTGCTCATGAGCCATGTTCATTTTTGGAACTATCCGTGTAGATATGATAGCATCCATTGTAATTATTATTAATATATTTGGTACTTAGACTGTGAAGATGATATATATTTTTTATTTATTGATCACATTTACAAAATAATCATATTTAACATAGTACAAAAGTAAGCATTGAAAAAACCACAAAGATTTGTCAATAATCCTATGATCTGAATCCGTCATGGAAAATTGAGGAACGCTGATAATAACTACTAAAATTAACATTTTACAGAAGACAAGAGCTAGGTAAGCGTAGATTATGTTACAATAATAATAATATGAGAAACAATAACAACAATAAAAACAAAACGTTAATGCTATTCTGTGCAAAGAAAATACGATTTGTTTTAATGCGAGTTTGATTTTATGATACCGTCAACCGTTTTTTGAAAAATATTTCTATTTCAGCTATAATTTCCCACCTAAATAACGTCTCCGAATGAGTAAAGGCTGCAATCCGAACTTACTTTCCATCACATGGATGGGTGTTCTCTTAACAAAACCGCCAATGATTATCATTGCACAATTTTAGATTTTGTCAAGCTCAAATAAATGAATATCATTGCAGTTACTGTATAGAAAACTAGCGTAGTCTAATCTGCTACGGATCAAGGATATGTATAAGGTTCTTAAACATTTTGGGTGTACCCCAACTGTACAAGATAAAACTTAGAATACATACTCTACTGGTGGTAGGTCTCTCATATGTGAGAGGCTGTTTGGGTGGGTACCACCGCAATGTCTATTTCTCCCGTCAAACAGCAGTTTAAATGCACTGTTGTGTTTCGGATTGAAGGAAATTGTAGCCAGAGTAACTACTGGATATATTGAGACTTAACATCTTGTGTCTCAGGATGGCGAGCGCAGTGGAATGCCAAGCATTGCTTTGTAAATCAAGGTGTTGTTTGGTTTTGCTACTGTTCATGAGCGGTCGCATCGCTTACCATCAGGCAAACGGCATGCTCGTCTCGCCATTCAATGCAATAAAAAAAAAGAAAAAAACATTATATATTTAGATAAATTCTTAAAAAAAATAATTAACGAATATAAACATAAATATACAATAAGGATACAACAGTCGACTACAAAATGCCTGAGAATAAATACAAACGTTATCTATAATATTCTTGGAATGCCTCCTGTTCCTCCTGTTATTTTGATACACTGTAACGTAAAACGTTACACAACATTTTTTTTCCTTCTTTTATTATTATATCTGTTACTTTTTTTAAAATAAAATAAAAATAATAAAATAATATGCCACCCATAATTCACAACATATAAATATATAAATAATATAAAAAAACAAATAGTTTATCTGTAGTTATGATCACGCGTATTTGAACGCGTTCATACAGTTTTTTGCGTCGCCTATCGATCCCTGCCAACGTTTGAATTTGAACTCGCTCGACGAAGACCCGGTGTCGGCAGCGCGGGTTCACCCCTCAGAACGACTGTGGCTGTGAAGGCAGACGCACGTCGCTCGTTTGCTTTGCTGTACCATCACGCACTTAGTATCGCAGCCATTTTGGTGATTCGTGACATTTACGATTTCATTTAATAGTATAAGTGTTTGTATATTCTTATACGTGCTATAAAACCCCCCATTTGGGTAAGTGTTGAACGATATTTAGTTAGTCCACAGTGACATAGTTTTGTAATATTTGAAAGTAGTTACCGTTGTAACGTTAGATTATAAATTTGAATTTTGGTGTTAAGTATAGCGATGTTCTTTTTTTATGAAGCCTCGTTGTTATTGCACTGGTCGTTTTCCGATTTCACCGCATTTCGGCCTTGGCTTCTTGCTGCAGCTTATTTAGTCGATATTTGCATAATTAATTGCTATTTTTTTACATGCTTTATATTATATTATTATCCCGCTATTGTGCATTCCATAGTGATTGTAAAACACACACTATGCCTTGGCTAGCGCTACTCTCATCTTGCCTTGGGTTCCGTGTGTTACAATCACAGGACAAGTCACTTTAGTCACATTCGCTAAGACCGAGCATTTAAAATAATTCCAGACAACCTTTAACCGTCCGAGTTTCCTGCAAGCTCCCGGACTGTTTCGAATTCTCGGAAACCTGGAGTTCCCGCATTCCCGGACATCAGGCCAGCAGAGTAATTGCGCACCTTCTAGGAAGTGAAAAGTGACAGGCATATTGTAATGGACCTAAAACATTAAATACTTAATTATATTTTTTTTGTTGACTAACGGCTGTGTTTGTTTTTTTTTCAACACACGCCGAGACGTGACACTGGCGCCCGTAACGTGGTCTTAAGGTCTCTTTTTTCACTTCCTAAAGGGAGCTTGGTGAAGGTTTTGTGTTGTTTTTAATTATAAAGTAAATAAAATGGTACAACGTTTTTGTTCTTGTATGGTTCTCTGATACAATGGTTGTTTTACAAGCAACTAAGGTGTATGTCAATTTTTATTCACTGCTAGTCAATACAATAAAACATGCAAATACATATTATAGTATAATCCTGTTATTTTTTTTTCTCTACACATTTTTTCATTTCACGCTCACTTTTTTCTTTTGTTTAAGGAGACACCAGGGACGGAAGTAACATGGGAAGAAAGTAATAAATGAATATGTAAAAAAATATGTTATCTACACTGATATGCTCTATGAAGGACTTAAGCCATTACAAACCCTCCCTATTTCTAAGTTACACTCACAGCGCTGTGTTATTGGGTTTTGGTTGAGGCAAATCGATGCTGCAAAAATAGTCTCAAAGTAACTTTACGTTTTTTTTTCAACTAGGTTTATTTTTATTTTACTCGTAGTAAATTTAGTTTTTCTTTCGTGGGTCAATCAAATAACACAAATATTCCTCTTTATAGTACGACGTAAACAATAAGAAATATCTAACGATTTCTCCAGGTTAATCTTTAATGTAGGGACGAAAGTAACGAGTTGTAGATACTTTCAATACTTCTATAAATTTTTCGTTATTTTACTCGCATTCAGTATTTTTTTTTGTGTTCAAATAATTAAAATTACATAATAAAACCGTAATACATTGATTTTCGATCCTCCTTAATAAATTTATTATTATTTACAATTTTAGTTTGCTACCCTGCTGTCAATCAACCCTAGATTTGTTGTATATTTGCCAAATATTACTAAAATTGAGCCTAATTATTAAGTTTATATTACATTATATTTGTTATTTTACAAAAAATTGCCGCTAACCACAATGTGTCGTAATCAATTTTGAAGATGGTTGTCCTGCGTGAAGTCGTAGCGCACCGCGAAGGCACAGGATTCGCGGAAGTTGCAGGCCACGCGCCCCTATTTGTCAGACACGCGACAACGTGACGCAGCGCTCACGTAATTGGAGGAATAGCCGCGCGGCGCCGGTGCACCGCCAATCACACGTGACGCCGTCAATTTTATTCTACTGGTGGTAGGTCTCTCATATGTGAGAGGCCATCTGGGTAGGTACCACCGCAATGTCTATTTCTCCCGTGAAACAACACTGCTTAAATGCACTGTTGTGTTTCGGATTGAAGGACATTGTAGCCAGAGCAACTACTGGACATATTGAGACTTAACATCTTATGTCTCAGGATGGCGAGCGCAGTGGAATGTTGCTACTGTTCATGAGCGGTCGTATCGCTTACCATCAGGCGAACGGCTTGCTCGTCTCGCCATTCAATGCCATAAAAATAAAAATAAAAATATTATAACTTAAAAAAAAATTACTTTTCCTTCACTAATTAATCGAAAGGAACTTCGTTCCATCCGGGTGTCCCTTGACACCACTCAACTTTTTGGACATATTTCGGTTTTTTGTACTGATATCAATTATTATTATTTAATTATACTACTATACAGAAACAATATAAAAAAGTACAAATGGCGGTCTTATCGCTATAGAGATCGCAATGATTCCAGACCACCATGGGATGGATTTTAAACAAGGAGATAGAGAGGCCAGTGCAAAGATACAAAATTAATAACAGCTAAATAACACTAATTGAACAAATGAATATACAAACATTCCAAATAAACACAAATACATATAAATACATTTATACATATACAATATGTATATAAATAATTATAAATTAAAAGACATAGTAAATATAAAATACTACAAATAGCCAAACGATTTTATAAAATGGAACAAAACTAAAGTCTGCTTAAAGAGAAAGGTAGTGCTCTTTAATTTGCCTATACCTTTTTTTATTTATTGCCTTTTTTCTATTGCCTATGCCTTTTTTTTATTATTAGATACAGTGATATTGTCATACACCTTATTTTAATAAGCAGCTTGCAGTTCTGCAACAACTAGGCATTTTTTGCGAACATTTTTTAGTTTGTTGGCCTATTGGTAAATTCGCCAGATGCGGCTGCCAATATGTTTACGGTGATCGCGGGTTCGAATCCCAGAGCACACCTCTGATTTTTCGGAGTCATGTATAACGGTGAAGGAAAACATCGTGAGAAAACCTCCATATCATAGAGATTCATAAGAAATTCTATAGTATAAAAGCTCTGCCAACCCGCCTGCCAAGCGTGGCGAGTATTGGCAAATACCGCTCAATGGCGACGCAAAGATTGACCAGGCCCCCAGTCCCCGGCAGCCCCACTATTCCTGGCGATGGTAGCAGCCATGGTTACGATGGGGCAGGGGGTGCTAAGAATCCCCGGGTTGGCCCCGGGTACCACCCCCGACGACGACTGGCCCTGGTAACACACAACATATGCACTTTGAGGACAGACGAGAAGATTGTCGAACTGGAAGAAGAATTGAGCGGGTTACACTGGGATATTCTGGGGTTATCGGAAGTCCGAAGAATGGGGGAGGATACGATAACCCTGAAGTCTGGTAACCTGCTCTTCTACCCGGGGAGGGGGGGGGGACCAACAGTCCCGAGGAGGTGTCGGATTTCTCGTTCACAGGTCTCTCATCAACAACATCGTATTCATCGAAAGTGTGTCGAGCAGGGTAGTATACCTTATACTCAGAATATCAAAAATATATTCGTCAAAGGTCATACAGGTATACGCGATGACCTCAACACATCCAGATGAAGAAGTAGAGGAGATTTATGAGGAGATAAGTCGGGCCATACATACTTCCAAAACCTACTTCAATGTTGTAATGGGGGACTTCAATGCAAAGTTGGGCAAGAGAAGCGATGCAGAGTGGAAAGTAGGGCAATTTGGACATGGGCAACGGAAACTCAGGCCGGGGTCAGAGGTTGGCCGACTTTCTGGAAAAAGAGGGACTCTTCGCGATGAACTCTTTTTTCCAGAAGCCGCCTCACAGGAAATGGACCTGGCTGACTCCTGACGGTTCTACGAGAAATGAGATAGATTTCATCTTGACGAAGAATAGACGGATATTCAGTGATGTCTCTGTGATCAACAGGGTGAAAACCGGTAGTGATCACCGAATGGTTAGGGGCACATTGAATATCAACGTCCAATTAGAAAGGCGCCGCTTGATGAAGTCTACGCTCCGACCTACTCGCGCCCATATCCAAAACCCCGAGAGCTTTCAACTCGAGTTGACAAATCGCTTTGATTGTCTAAAAGAAAACCTTGCAGTGGACGAGTTAAACAGCGGTTTGGTAGAAGCTGTCCATACGGTGGGATCTAAGTATTTTAGACCTCGCCGTAGAGATAGACCACAAAAACTCTCGATCCACACTCTTGACCTCATGGCCGAACGTCGATCTTTGACGCTGCAGTCTTCCGTTGACGCCGAAGCATATCGGCGGCTCAATAGACGGATCTGGAAGTCCTTGCGACACGATGTCCGTGCTCACAATACTGTGACCATTAAGGAGACAATTGAGCGGAACGGAGGCTCCAAAATGTTTGCAAGAGACTTGTCTATTGGGCAAAGCCAGTTGTCTAGGCTTAAAACGGACGATGGCCGCGTGGTATGGACGAAGGCAGAGGTATTAAGAGAGATCGAGAGGTTCTACGGACAGCTTTACACCTCGGTTGCCGAACCTACTGTTAGCTCGGCCGAAAACCCGAGAGCCGAGTTAATCCGACACTTCAGCGATGATATCCCGGACATAAGCCTGTTTGAGATTGAGATGGCCCTCAAACAACTTAAAAACAACAAGGCGCCAGGTGAGGATGGAATCAGTTCAGAGCTTCTGAAAGCGGGCGGAACGCCGATGCTGAAAGTCCTTCAGAGACTCTTCAATTCCGTTCTCCTCAAGGGCTCAACGCCGGAGGCATGGAGCAGGAGCGTGGTGGTACTGTTCTTCAAAAAAGGTGATAACACTTTGCTGAAGAACTACAGGCCCATCTCGCTCCTGAGCCATGTCTATAAGTTGCTTTCAAGGGTCATCACAAATCGTCTCGAAGGCAAGTTTGATGCCTTCCAGCCTCCCGAACAAGCCAGTTTCCGAAAAGGCTTTAGTACCATAGACCATATTCATACGCTACGGCAGGTTATACAAAAAACCGAAGAGTATAACTTGCCGCTTTGTTTAGCGTTTGTGGGCAATGAGAAAACCTTTGAGTCTCTTCAGCGGTGCCACATAGACTATCGGTACATCGAAATGTTGAGGTGAGTCCGAGTACAGGATCAGAGCATGAAGGCTATTCCACTACAGAGAGGCGTGATACAGGGAGATGTCATATCTCCGAAACTGTTCACTGCCGCGCTGGAAAATGCCCTCAAGCTCTTGCAGTGAAAAGGATTCGGATTACTCACCTTCGATTTGCCGACGATATTGTAGTCTTGGCAGAATCGCTGGAAGACCTTAGCACTATGCTCGAAGACCTTAATCGAGTCTCCCAACAGGTGGGTCTCAAAATGAACATGGATAAAACGAATATCATGTCGAATACCCATGTTGTGCCCACCCCTATTGGAGTTGGGGGCTCGATTCTCGAAGTTGTAGACGAATATGTCTATTTAGGACAAGTGGTCCGGTTAGGCAGGTCCAATTTCGAGAGAGAGGTCAATCGTCGAATCCAACTCGGTTGGACAGCGTTCGGGAAACTTCGCGATGTCTTCTCGTCCAAAATACCTCAGTGCCTAAAATCGAAAGTCTTCGATAGTTGTGTGTTACCAGTGATGACATACGGCACCGAGACGTGGCCTCTCACTGTGGGCCTCATTAAAAGGCTCAAAGTCACTCAACGAGCCATGGAGCGGGCTATGCTCGGTGTTTCCCTAGGAGATCGAATCAGAAATGAGGAGATCCGTAGGAGAACCAAGGTTACCGACATAGCCCATAGGATTGGCAAGTTGAAGTGGCAGTGGGCCGGGTACATAGCTCGTAGAACCGATGGCCGTTGGGGCCGAAAGGCTCTTGAGTGGAGGCCACGCCTATAGACAAGCGAAATGTTGGACGCCCGCCTACAAGGTGAACGGACGATCTGACTAAGGTTGCAGGAAGTCGCTGAATGCAGGCCGCTTCCAACAGGTCATTGTGGAGATCCTTAGGGGAGGCCTATGTTCAGCAGTGGACTTCCTGTGGCTGATATGATGATGATAATGATGATTATCGTATTGTAACTCCACAAAATTGCTCTATCACGCTTAAATTAAAGAACGCATTTTTTTAGCGACACAATGGAGTAACGTTACCGGAATACTGTTTCACAGAGAGTGCATTCTCAATTACAAAACTTATTCTTAGTGTCTACAAGAAAAAAATAAGCATTTTAATTTTACCATTGTTGAGGAAACAAACATCTTCTAGGCTATTTTATCATCTTTCTACAGTCATGAGAAATGTTCATAAATGCTACAAACAGTTTCAGTAATTTAATTATGCCTTTGAGCTACGAAAATATACTGATAACAACTATGGCTTGAGTTCGTAATAATGTCATGTCCATAAAATGACATACCTATTTTACATATTCCTGTTTTGTTTTATTGCACAGAGTGACGAGAGGAGCATGCAGTCCATCTGATAGTAAGTGATACGACCGCTTATGAATACTGGAAAACCAAACAACACCTTGAATTTCAAAGCAATGCTTGATTTCCACTGCGCTCGCCATCCTGAGACATAAGATGTTATGTCTCAGTATGTACAGTAATTACTCTGGCTGCAATGTCCTTCACATCACACCACCGCACTGCATTTACACTGCTGTTCGGCGAGAGAAATAGAAATTGCGGTGGTACCTACTTAGGCGACGTCTCATATATGAGAGACTCACCAGCAGTAAGAGTTTTATAGCTGCTGAACCGGAAAATACACGTATAAAGTTATTTTTTCAAGTTCATGTTAGTTAATAGCTTCATACAGCAACTCATAATAATAGAACAGGTTCCCTAGTACAATTTTCATAATGTATTACTAACTAGCTGATTCTTCGTGAGTAGCTTCCTTTAGACTAGACGCCCAACTTTTTTCTTACAGTAACGTTGGTAAATGGTAGCTTAATAGGGGTAGCAAGGATAAAATATGTTGATATGACGAATTTTTCTTTGTTAATTATTGAGATAATTATCTAAATCTGTATCTGTATCAGCCCATATACGTCCCACTGCAGGGCACGGGCCTACTCTACAATCGACAGTACGATTGAGAGTGGTTAGGCCATATAGTCCACCACGCTGGCCTAGTGCGGGTTGGCGGACTTACATACTATAGAAAATTTTATAAATCGCTATGGTATGCAGGTTTCCTCACGATGTTTTCCTTCACCGTTTTAGTGCGTGGTGATTGACTATCAATACACACATGACTCCGAAAAGTCAGAGGTGTGCCCTGGGATTTGAACCCGCGACCACCGTGAACATGTTGGCAGTCGCGTCTAGTCCGTTTACAAACAGGCCACCACGCACTCAATTAAAATCCGCAATTATCTAAATAACGTGAAAAAATATTTGTCCTACAAAATATAAGGTTTTGTTAGGGAGTCCCTCCTCTCCCACATGTATCATAAATAAGGTCATGGAAAATAATTACTAACCAGCTGATTTTTTTTATTGGTCAGCTAACATTTGTATAGTTTACTACCCACAATGTCCTACAAATTGCGTGGTATGTCATCTTGGTCTAAGCTCAAAAGTTGTCAATACCGCAGGACTTTTTTTTTAATTAGTAACTGCAGGACAAATATCACGTGATAGGTATATTTTTCATCCAAATAAAACAATGTCCTACAAAAATAAAGGTATGTTATATTAGTCCTACAAAATTTGTAATTTTTGAGTATACAAAATAAAATGAAATATATATACTTACAGTAGTATTCGTATACAACGACTTCGCTTATAATGACTAACCGGTTTTAACGACGATAATGTTTACTCAAGTTAGGTTTCATAGTATGGTACTCAGAAAATATCACCGTTTATTGCAACTCCGGTTTAAGCAACCAACTGCTTATAGCGACCAATAATTATAACAGTATTCTGTAGTTATATAAAACGACGCGCAATGTTTTGTTTGCACAACCTATGCACCAATACCTCGGTGCCCCAAATTTACCCCGCCCCGCGCGCTTCACCTCTCATTATTAGCGCGTGAATCCATGGTTAGTGTTTGTCACTTCATAAGTCAAGTTCTAAAAGCTCGACAAAATAGTTATTTTGGTAAAATACCGATTTCCAGCTCTGGTGCGAAACGCATCTAAATATATACCGGGTATATCAAGGGTGCTACCGAAAACGAAGCCGGGTGGTAGTTTAAGTGACTACAAACACAATGTAACTGTGTGTTGGCCGTCTGTATTTTTAGTCGTCTGTGGTCCACAGTAAACAATGCTGTGCGCATGCGTTTGTGAGCAAGGATAGCAGTGTGCCTTAGCTCCAATAGCAAAATATACAAAATAATATTTATAGCAAATTCGTAGACACTGTGGTAGATATTGAAAGACAAATAAAGAATATAATATGCAGTCTATTTGATTGGTAAAACTATATGGCCTACTTTTATGCTTATTGACTTTTTTACTTATATGATTATCTCTCTTTCATTCTCTCTCTTCAATCTTAAGCAAATACGGTGTTGTTTTTTCCCATTGGAAATTTGTACGCACAACGGCATGAATCCAATTTTGCATAATGTCGTCATCTGTAGAGAATCTGCAATGAAGGCATTTTAATATGAAACACTAAGTTTATATCATATGGCATCCTAGACCACAGCCCTCGCGTAGGGGCCGAGTGCTTTTTACCACTACACTACTGGGTAGGTATTTTAAAGTACAAGCAGTGGCGTAACTACCCCATCGGGACCCCGTGGCAAAGTTCATCAAATGGGGCCCTTTGTACAAGTAAAAAAACTTAATATTGTAATTTCGTTTTTAGGAATATTTTTTTAAGGTGGCTTATTTGTAAACGGACCAGACGCGGTCGCCAACATTTTCATGGTCGTCTCGGGATCGAATCTCTGACTTTTCGGAATCATGCTTGTATTCATAGTCAATCACCACGCACTGTGGCGATGAAGGAAAACATCGCAAGGAAACTTGCATATCAAAGCGATTTGTAAGAATTTCTACGTAAGTCCGCCAACCCAAGGCTAGCGTGCTAGATTATACGGCCCGTGCCCTGCAGCGGGACTTCTATGAGCTGATACAGTACAGTACAGAGTCCTTTTTAATGACATGGCTTCATATTTCTCATCGGATTTTGAACATATGTAGATCATTTCATGAAATCTAAAACGGATTCTCTAATAATGATTAAAGAGTGCTTTTGGATTTCAATTTTCATTTCTTTCTGCCACACGGTACCGAAAAACTTATCTTGAGTTGTATCAAAGATAATGGAGTAAATTTAGGCCCAAAACAGCAATTAGCCTATTCTTTTAGGCCTACTACTATCTGCGTTATCTCTATGGCCACGAAAAGCTAAATTGGTATCTTCGTGGAGTATAGTAAGTTCCTAACCCCAAAAAGTGTTTCATTTTATATGGATTGTTGCTCCTTTTCTAATGTCCAATGTAACCATTTTTCATACAAAAGACATGAATCCAAGTGAATTTTCGTTATTTTGTGTCCATCTATTGCATTAATAATTTGTTTCACTGCTGGACATAGGACTCCTCCAGATTGCACCATTTCACCATGTCGTCAGCTTGTCACATCCAGCATCGAGCAGCGACCTTTTACAAGTCATCACTCCACCTAGCTGGAGAGCGTTGGCTAAGACGTGGTCTCCTCTCAAAAATACGTTTACTCCAACGGTTATCGGTTTTTCGACAGATGTGGCCAGCGCACAGCCACTTCAGCTTGCTAATTCTGGTTGCT
The DNA here is from genome assembly GCA_009982885.2 of Hyles vespertilio. Lineage (NCBI taxonomy): Eukaryota > Metazoa > Arthropoda > Insecta > Lepidoptera > Sphingidae > Hyles > Hyles vespertilio. The sequence goes on along the minus strand of CM042825.1, from coordinate 21,685,832 downwards.
GTCTATAACTTAGGTTCTTGGACAGATAAGTTCATTATGAATTTTGTTCTTCAAAGTGACAGCGACCATAGCATGTTCCATAGATCGCTGAGCGACCATAGCTAATAGACCAGTTGTACTGGGAGTGTCCAAGTCTCAGCATCGTAGATCATGACAGGTAGGAGGCACTGGTTAAAAAGTTTCGTTTTCAAGCTTTGTGGTAAAGGTGACGAGAAAATTCGACATAGTTTACCACATGCCGTCCAGCCCAGCTGGAACCTCCACGTAGCCCCTTTCTCAAAGTTGTTTCTACCTTGTTAAAGAGTCTGCCCCAGGTATATTCGGAACCAACTTCGAGCTGGTGGCCATATACACCGACAGGTTGGATCAATGTGGTGGTTGATAATTACTTTGGTTTTGTAGAAGTTAATTTTATCAAATATTCGCTGTAAGGCTGAAGCCAGGCCGTGCAGCATCTGTGGTAGCTCCTCCAGCAATTCCACCATCAAAACTATATCGTCAGAGAAAGGTCCTCTACGTTTTTTTTATTATTTTATTTATTTATTTTATTATTTATTATTACAGTCTCATAAAATTTTCATTTCTGGGACTCTGTTTACTCGCTTTTTCATCAATTAATTGCTCATTTCCAAAATACTGACTTATTTTAGGTAACTTTTTATTTATTGCTTCAGACTCCTTCTTTCTCTTTAGTTTTTCGCTACCACTTAGTTTCCAGAACAAGGCATATTTATATTTTTTTGGAAAATATTACCTTAATATTAATTAAATTTTATTTTATTGTTTTCTGCTTAAGATTACACTGTAATGAAACAAAAACATTTAAATAAAATATTAATGTGAAATGTTTGTCATGTTAGATATGTAGCCAATTATTTATTAATTTCGTTATTAATCTTACATTCTTCTCTTCTTACACCCTGTTTTGTTTGAGCCTGAGACCCTATCTAGCCGGGGCCCTTTCGGGCCTGAGACCCTGTCGGTACCAGGGCCCTGCCGGGCCGGGGGCCCGTGGCATTTAGCGCACTATGCCACCCTATTGTTACGCCACTGAGTACAAGCCAATTTATGTAACATGGCTAGTAAACTAAAATATACATTATTTATATTATCGATAAAATGTGCAGCACATCACTATTAAATATGTCGTAACTAAATTGTGTCGGCGCTTTGGCCGTTTGTAACATTTGACATAACTGCACTTTTTAATTCGGTCGCGTAATCATACCCACTCTCAATCGTATTCTCGATTGTAGAGGAGGCCCGTGCCCTGCAGTGGGACGTATATGGGCTGATACAGAATCATACCCAACATAGCAATTTGACGTTTCATCAGTGAACATGAGCCGTCCTTAGCACATATTATTTGCTTCATTCTCTCCCATATATTGGCCCATTGGAAAAAACAGGATAAGTATATGAGTATGTTTCACACTCAATCTATATTATTCATTGTTCTGAGTTCACTAATTAATCGAAAGGAACTTCGTTCCATCCGGGTGTCCCTTGACACCACTCAACTTTTTTTTCACGTTAATTAGTTTATTATCTCGATAATTAACAAAAAAAATCGGTTAGTAATATTTTTTTTTAATTCGTCAAGTCAACATATTTCATCCCTATTATCTTAGTTATAAACCACAATCGAGAATTTTCGTAAAAGAATTACTTGGGCGTCTCATTGAAATGAAGCTATTCTCGAAAATTCAGCTTGATAGTAATTATTTTTACATTAAGTATTAGTACTACAACTTTTTAGCGTAGGACAAAGATGACATACCACGCAATTTGTAGGACAATGTGGGTAGTAAACTATACAACTGTTATCATCCATCCATCAGCCAAAGGAAGTCCACTGCTGAACATAGGCCTCCCCCAATGATTTCCACAGAGACCTGTTGGAGGCAGCCTGCATCCAGCGACGTCCCGCGACCTTCACCAGGTCGTCGGATTATCTTGTGGGTGGACGTCCTACGCTGCGCTTTCCGCTACGTGGCCTCCATTCGAGCACTGCTCATTGCCACTTCAACTTGCTAATCCGGTGGGCTATGTCGGTTATTTTAGTTCTCCTACGGATCTCCTCATTTCTGATTCGATCTCGCAGGGAAACCCCGAGCCAGCCCTTGATAGCCCTCTCCATAGCTCGTTGAGTGACTTTGAGCTTCCTAATAAGGCCCATAGTGAGAGGCCACGTCTCGGTACTACACTCGGTACATCACTGGCAACACACAACTATCGAAGACTTTCGATTTAAGGCACTGAGGTATTTTGGACGAGAAGACGTCGCGTAGTTTCCCGAACGCTGCCCAACCGAGTTGGATTCGACGATTGACCTCTCTCTCGAAGTTGGACCTGCCTAACCGGACCACTTGTCCTAAATAGACATATTCGTCAACAACTTCAAGAGTCGAGCCCCCAACACCGATGGGGGTGGGCACAACATGGTCATTCGACATGATCTTCGTTTTGTCCATGTTCATTTTAAGACCTACCTGTTGGGAGACTCGATTGAGGTCTTCGAGCATCGTGCTAAGATCTTCCAGCGATTCTGCCAAGACTACAATATCGTCGGCAAACCGAAGGTGAGTGATATACTCGCTGTTGATGTTGATGCCGAATCCTTTCCAGTGAACAGTTTCGGAGATATGACATCTCCCTGTCTCACGCCTCTCTGTAGTGGAATAGCCTTCGTACTCTGATCTTGTACTCGGACCGACATGGTGGCGTTGTTGTATATACACTTCAACACTTCGATGTACCGATAGTCGATATGGCACCGCTGGAGAGACTGTAGCACAGCCCAAGTCTCGATCGAATCAAAGGCTTTCTCATAGTCCACAAACGCTAAACAAAGCGGCAAGTTATATTCCTCGGTTTTTTGTATAATTTGCCGAAGCGCTATGGATATGGTCTATGGTACTAAAGCCTTTTCGGAAACCGGCTTGTTCGGGAGGCTGGAAGTCATCAAACCTGCGTTCGAGACGATTTGTGATGACCCTCGAAAACAACTTATAGACATGGCTCAGAAGCGAGATGGGCCTGTAGTTCTTCAGCAAAGTGTTATCACCTTTTTTGAAGAACAAGACCACCACGCTCCTGCTCCATGCCTCCGGCGTTGAGCCCTCGAGAAGGACAGAATTGAAGAGCCTCTGAAGGACCTTCAGTATTGGCGTTCCGCCCGCTTTCAGAAGCTCTGAAGTGATTCCGTCCTCGCCCGGTGCCTTGTTGTTTTTAAGTTGCTTCAGGGCCATCTCAATCTCACACAGGCTGATGTCCGGGATATATACAACTGTTAGCTAACCAATAAAAAAAATCAGCTGGTTAGTAATTATTTTCCATGACCTTGTTTATGATACATGTTGGAGAGGAGGGACTCCCTAACAAAACCTTGTATTTTGTAGGACAAATATTTTTTCACGTTATTTATATAATTATCTCGATAATTAACAAAGAAAAATTCGGTTATTAATACATTTTTAAAATTCGTCAAATCAACATATTTTGTCCTTGCTACCGCTACTAAGCTACCAACGTTACTGTAAGGAAAAAGTTGGGTGTCTAGTCGAAAGGAAGCTACTCACGAAAAATCAGCTTGTTAGTAATACATTATGAAAATTGCACTAGGGAACCTGTACTATAATGTTTTAAACGTTACAATTCTACAGAAGAAAAGTAAGGACGATTAATGTATGAAAAAATGTGTACAACTACTTTTATTTTATGTTTTGCTAATTTTATTACAACTAGATAAAAATATATGCTTTATGCGTATTACGAATGATATGTCTTGTATAATAAATTTTATGGATACGTATAAAAATGGTAAAAAATAAAAGGTAAAAAGTTATGCAGCCAACCTGGGGCAACAAAAAGGATTCGGAGTAAGAATTGAACTTTGTGGCCGCCATTTTAAACTTTTTATTATTGATCTGATTGGTCTCGAAATCGATATTTGAGGCACCCTTTGTTCGAATAACGAATTAACTTCTAACTTCTTCATCAATCAACTTCCGATTAGATTGACCATCAACATATCTATAATCCAATGATTGGTTAGTTATATCGCATGATCTGTTGATTCATAGACCTAGTTATTTTAGACCCATACGTGAAATGTTAAAGAGACTTTGCAGGCCGACATTATTGTTCAATTGTCCCTTGCCACTCGATAGCCCTAGGTGGTCTACACTTTGAAGGACTTTGAAAATCTGTATGGCTCCGAGTTGCTCGAAGGATTTAAAAGGTACTCAAAGTCTACTAATCCACACTGGCCAACACATTAGACAACAGTTGGAAAGATATTTTTATCCATGCAGAACGACCCGCCGCGCTGTAATGACTCATGCAAGTATGGCATGTTTCGAGTTCAGCCTATATGTATCGAGTTTCTGGCAGGTTGGCAACATAGATTCGACCAATAACTTCCTAGCAACTGCACTGTCGTACTTTTTGCGAGTCAGTAAAAATATATACCATATTCGTTATATGGCACTACAGCATTATAAATATTTCATACAATTATGTCACAGGAAGGGGATAATGTATTCCCAAAAAATCTTACCTTCATGTCACGTGACACCTATTACTTAGTTTTCTCAGCCTCCATCTTGACCAATGCAAAAATTGTGTTTGACATACTATTAACCCTATACTATAAATACCATTTCCTTAATATAGTGCTTGTTTTATAAATCAACTAGCACTAGGTGCTGGACTAAACTTTAGATGATAATGTGGGCCTAGACAATTTGGGATGTAATTGTAACAGACTGATATTATAGGCTACCTAGATGGCGTAGTTGTATTACGGTACGGTTACAAAGCTGAGATCTCGGTTAGAATCCCGGGTCGAGCAAAGAAGTATTGGATTTTTCAGTCAGAAATTTGTGTATGATATGGCGTTAGGCTCACCCCCTATGACATCATGGGACGGAACATTCAAGGTGAAATGTGAGTGTCCTGCCACCTCTGAATCTGGGAAAAATGCGTGAGTTTATGTTGAGTTTATGATATAAATATAATAGTCTTCTTTTTAATATGTGTTAATTATCTACCTGGTTAATTTGTTTTTGTTGTAAACCTATTCGTATAAAAAGTGACGAAAACGTCCCCAGGTAAATAAGTTCTATGCGTGAATATATTCTGTTAGTGCTATACAATCGAAATAGGCCATATACACATATAACCATCTCAACTCCATACAATTGTGACGGTTTCGTCAGAATTGAATAAACAGAGGCTGAACGCGGAATTAGCCAATTGTTTCATTCAATTTAACGGGTTTTCAAAATTTATTTCAGGAGTCACTTTACATATATTCTAATCCTGACAGTTAGGTATGACGCTATCAAACTTGCCTAGAATGGATTATTTCTTGTTGGCAGTGCTGGATCTCACTCTATGTCTTTAGTGAGTTATAAAATCTCCAATTATGCGTTTCTATTTAACTATTCTTTAATGAGTTTTGTTTGGAGTTAATCAAATATATACAGTGTATGTCAAGACTGCTACCGAAAACGAAGCCGGGTGGTAGTTTTAGTGACTTCAGACACAATGCAACTAAATTTTGTGCAAAAAATTGGGACGATGATTTTTTGTTATTTTTTTCTAATCAATCAATCAATCAAAATATTCTTTATTCAAATAGTCTTTCACAAGATCTTTTGAATCGTCCTTTTCTGCTACCACCGCTTCGGAACGTGTTGTAGCTGTGAAGAAGAAGCGGCGCAAGAAACTCCCTCAGCAACACGAACTGTCTTCTTTTTCTTTTGTTTTTTTTTTATATCACCAATTACAATTACAATAACAATGGTTCATGTCACAAGTAACAATAATGTCAATTTGATGCAAAACATGATAAATTTATTCCCAAGCAGTTTTATCTTCCACATAATCTGTGATTCTATAATATGCCTTTTTACACAGCTTAACTTTTATCACTTTTTTAAACTTATTAATTGGAAGTTCTCTTAAACTGTTGGGAAGATCTATCATCGTATTAGGGTGGTAAATACACATTTTTTCTCAAACAATAGTATACACCCTTTTATTGTTAAACACGCTATAGTACGCAATGCTTTCAATTATTATTTTTGGAAAAACTATGTATTTACCACCCAAACTCGCCGATATTTAAAAAATAAAAAAACGCGTATCTTTTTAGTTATATTGTGTTTGTAGTCACTTAAACTACCACCCGGCTTTGTTTTCGGTAGCACTCTTGATCCCACGTTTATGATATTTTGATGATAGCAGCGAAATACTTAAATTAATTTATCTAATTAAAAATCATAATTATTGTCAATCCCATTATATTGCAAATACTATCTTAGTAGTGATATCAAAATATTACTTTTGGGTGTATTTATTTATATTCCTAAAAAATGGTAATTTCCAAGGTAGTGATGTAAATAAAGTAAGCAAAGACGTGCGTTATAGAAGTCTAAGGAAGAGAGTTAGTAAATCGGCAGCAAGTAGAGTTGCAGTTAGATTCCCAGGCCGATTTTTTTGTTCATTTTCATAATATTCCTTAAAAAAAAACTTACAGATATCGAGACTAGAATTTATACAAGGGATAGCTGTATGCTCACCCCCTACTACTTGTTGGGACGAAAATAAATTCGGTGAATTGTGAGTGGCACTAGTGGCTCCTCTACCCACGTGATAACTACGTGAGCTTGGGCATTAATTGTGTTTGTAGAAAGTATCACTAGAAAATACCATCCATTCTCAGACAATAGATTCCAGATCACATACATCAATGCCAACTAAACTTTCAATCTAAGTGGATGTTTGGATCAGTTTAAATTTTTTTATTAGTCCAATATCAAAAGCTATGAAAAGTCAGGGAATAGTTTGATTTAGCTTTGCTTTTTTTAAGCAAATAAATAAATCTAGCTTCTTGATAACAATACTAATGTTATAAAGAGAGAGTACGGATTTTCTATGTGGTTTCCATTGGAAAATAAACTCCGGAATAGCTTAACTGATGTTGATGTAATTTGGTGTAAATGGAAATGGCTATACATGGGACTTTTTGTTTCTAATTTCAACCGTCGTGAAAAAAAGGAAATAATTATAATGATTATTTATTTTTGTTTCGGATTATTGAATTTAATTCAAATTGATATTTATGGATAACCATTATCAATTATAATATTACTACGAAATATCAACTAAAATTTTGTATCTACAGAGAACCAAATAACACCTCACGCTCTATGAAATTGGGCATGGTCGAATTAAATCGGATTTAACGTTAGCCAGATGCAATCAAAAAGGTGGGTAAATATTACATCGGGATAGATGCCTAAGGTTTTTAAAAACAACAGCCAGACTTGAAAAGAAGGCATGAATCAGCAAATTCAGCAGCGTATAGACGACTAAAACAACAGATAAGGAAAATGAAAGAGGTTGATGGGAACATTTACCAATAAATACAGAAAATGCAGATAAAATAAAATATGATTATATTCCTGAATCAACCCATGGACTTACCACAGCGCGAGCCTCCTGTACAAAAATCCACCACACGGGCCTAGTGCGAGTTGGAAAACTTTACATATTATGATATTTTTTTACAAATCCCTATGGTTAGCAAGTAAGTTACGAGTAAGTCAGAGGTGTTCTCTGAGATTTGAACCTGCAACCATCATGCACATGTGCGCAGCCGCGTCTGGTCCGCTGCCACCACGCACGTATAATGAAAGTTTTGTAAAAATCTAGATACAAGCAATTATTTCTGGTGGAAGTAACCAAATCGAAATTACTACTCGTATTTATAAATGCTTGTGCAGTGTATTCTAAACAATCTAATATTTTGCAGTTCAATGATAATATAATACATATCTATATAATAATGGTATTTAATTGTAAGTTCAATGAGCAGCATATGAACACTAATATAACAATATTAACGTATCTAACTGCATTAATACCGCTAATTTCTGAAATATCAAGAGCTTTTTAATTCATTATTTATTTATTTTGTTTATATTTATGTAAAACTCCAATAATTGTACTTTCATTGCGTTATATTGCGTGAAATTTGTAATAAAATAGGATTTAGGGAGGATCCGTATAATACGTTTGAACCAGCCATTGATAATAAATTGTCAATCTATCATACAACTGTTATTGAGGTTTGGCTTTTGCAAAGAGGATTACCAATATTAATATATAAAATATAGTCTGAAGTCTACAAATCACATGAGCTGCAATATTTTAAGAATTCAAATTATAGTAATGGTGTCAGATGTTGACAAAAAGAAATGGATAATTCGTTAATTTCAATAAAAATACAGGAAAAAATTTACCACAAAAATATGTCAAAGCTAATTTATAAAGCTATTTTTGTTTTCTCTTTAGCTTATAAAAAAAACTATCTGAAATAAGATTGTTATAATTTAGTTGATTTCTAAAATATAAGTCTCTACAGTGCACACTTGTGTTTATGTCAAGAATAAGTATTTTAATGGAACAATGAATTATCCATACATCATAACATATTAATTATGAAATATAAACCTCTGACTAATAATATAATAAGTAATTTCGCGTCCTTTATTTCGCAACAAGGGGAATGCAGACTAAATTCAATCAAGATTATCTAGTTTCTGCCATGTCCTATTTACACCGCACAGATGACAAGCCAACAACGTTGCTTCAGGAGCAAAAATGCACCAACAATGAAAATACGGAAACTTATGCACTCACACAAACTTATGACGCGCATATTTATATCACATTTTAGTAGCTCTACACGAATTATAAGGATTTTTATGTTTAATTATGTCAAGAGTTAAGGATTCGCTATCAAATCAAATTTATTTCCTAAGTATTATTTTTCTTTCAATTATTAAGGTACATAATACATCACACTCTTAGGTACACGCCGAAGTTGATTATATTATACTTATGGCCATATTTAGTACTGTGCAATTACCCTGCCAAACCGCACTAGGCCAACGTAGTGGACTATATGGCCTAACCACTCTCAATCGTACTCTCGATTGCAGTGAGACCTTTATGGGCTGATACAGAAACAGAATTACCATGAGTCAAATAATATTGGGAATAAGTATAATTAATAGGTTTTAAGCTAAGACCTAATTAGAAAATGAACGATAACATTCAGGACCAAACTGGACAACTAAGGCAAAAGTCCCAAGTTCAGACTCGAGAGTTGGTTTGTTTTTTGTAGTATATTTCGTAATGTTGTGTTTTTTATAGTCAAATACTCTCTTTTACGCTAAAAAGACGTCAGTAAGTCTACAAGTCTTCTCAAATATGCAGACTTTCAGTACTGCCTGGCTCTCCACCCAGGCTAAAAATTTCGAAGGAAGGTTCCCGTATTAAACAGAGAGGTCGGTTGAGGTCTAACGGTATTCGATCGGTAAGTAAAGCTGAGGCCAGTACCCAAAGATCCTGGCTGAACTGGCTCCTGATCCGATCTTCATGTTTCGTTTGTTTTTATAACTGCATAATTGTAACATAATAACGCTACTTTAGATTCGAATTGAAAGATTCTACTTGAAAATGAAATGTGTTTATTGCTTTCTAGATTTAGGTTTGAAATTTAAAAAATAAAACGTTACATAAAAGTCAGTACACGAATTACAAACAAATACTAAATGATTACTTAGAGTTAAAAAAACTATTATATTTATATTATGAGTTGGTGAATCAATAACACACTCGTAGCAATTGACAAACATAATTTTAATACGATTTTTTAATACTAATATCTTCGCATTATGTTGTTTCTTAACATTGTTTCTTCGCCCTATCACAAATTAATGAATAAATCTAAAGCTCCCATATTTTAAAACTGTTGCTCCACTTTACAAGTACGATTATATTGGGCTAAAACGAATCGATATAGATCAAATCAGACATTTGTTTGAATGTTGAATCATTTTTGTTTTAATATGAAACACGTTGTTGTATTGCATTTCACTCTCAGATATATCCGACGACTAGTAGCTGTAAAACTTTTATAAAAAAAGAATCGTACTCATCTAGTTTCAAGGCCATTAATAATACTGATTTAATATTCGAAAATACAACTACTATGGAGATGAGTGATGGAATGCATGAGTCAATCACCAGATTACTCATTCTGGGATGCTCGGAGACGTTGTAAGATGCAGATAATGATGCTTCTAAATTACTAAAAAGCTTTGCATGTTGACACTACATAATGTACGCTTGTCGTGGTCGATAACATCTCACTTACCGTAAGATTATGTTCGTGGATTATTATCCAAATATTACAACGTGTTTGAAACTTATTGCCGGACTATTTACACATTACTGTTTATAGCACAATTCCTAAAATCAATATAAACGCCAGTTTAATATTATTATTTCCACGCGCAATGACTACCTGTCTGTGAAGTTTACTCTAATGCTACTAATTATTCCTTTACCCGGCTTTATTTTGTAAAATGACGTAAATTATTTACCTGTGGGTGTAAAAAATAACCTTTGCGGGTTACAAAATTATAACATATCTAGCTTATTTATTTAGTTTGTTTTCGTTAATAATTGTAGGTGTAACTAGCAATTTCTCCACGCAGTTAACAAAACACTACCTCAAATAACATAATATAGTTATTCAAGAATCAAGAGTTTATAACACGATAAGTCATTTGAGAATGATACCGATGCATCCGGCCTTAAGGGGCGGTGTCAAGAATTTAATAGTTGACATGAGCGAGAGCATGTGATTAAGGAAGTGCATAATCACATGCACACACTCGTCGTGCACCTCATTCACCGATAAAGCTCAGAATCAGGAAGCAAAAATTATAAACGTCAAGTGATTTGCACTAATGTAGTGCACAGGGCGCGGCGTGCGTGATGGCCCAGTCGGAGCGCGGCGCGGCACACACTAGGGCGGGCGGCCGACACGCCAGCGTTACGTCAGCGAGGGGCGCGGGGAGAGCGCGGACACGCGGGGGACGTGGGGAACGCGGGGGGAGGCAGGCGGGGGGCGCCCCGCACTACTGCATCCTCCGAGCACCCATCTTCGCCGACTCGGGTGAAAAACATGACATCTCCAACCCGCACCGACCGCGCCTCTTACCGAGCGCTCCTACCACCAGGACTAGAGTCCTACTTCACCAGGATACTGGCCAAGAACAATAATTATATTTCGCTCATTTAGCATTCCTTATATTTATATGAATTTTGTAGTTCTAATTAACTTTTACTTACCCCTTCAGAGACCAGGATTGATTTTCGGGAGAAAAATTAAACACAGGCATAATTTAATATTTTATTTTTCTTTGAATAATAATAAAAAACAAAATTTAAACTCTAAGAAATCCTTAAGAAATTCGGCAATCAGCAAAGATAGAATGGAAAAATAAATGCTAGACTTTTTGAACATTAATTAACTTACGAATAAACTCTTAATATAACTAAATTAAGTTATGAGGTAGATGTTTTCAAATAGTCTTTCTTTAAAATCTTATATATAGTTACATAACTAGACATATAAAATGAACGCATGAAACCCGTATTGTTACAATATCCACATATTATTATTATTAATTGGCAACTGAAATCCTACCACAAATTCTATTAAAATGCAGTTTGTTTAATGAATACATTTGTTTGAACCATCGGACACGCACACTAGAACACTACTTACACCACCATACGTTTTGAATCGTGTACTCTACGTGAAATGCTTATCTTTACAACAATGTGTATTAATAGCAAGACGCTCTATAGATTAATAATATTATTGACTTACAAAAATAACGTGCATTGATAAAATATTATGCTGTGTTGTGATGTAGATCTCGCGTTACTACGTCTTTATAATTGAATGATGACGTTTCATTTTCTTAAGAGGCAGTACCGTGAACTACATTATTATTCAGTATTTGTATGTATTGTTTAAGAATACTTATACAAATTAATCGGTGGTAATGACGACTTGAACTTGAAAATAATCTTGAACACAATATCATAAAAACTAATTGTTATACCTTACTACATCTTAAACTACTTGAGGTAGATTTATCGTTCATATCCTATTTATTTAATATAAGCATGTTAATACATACTTAAATACATAACATTTCCAAGAGTGAAGGTTAAATATTGGCTATTCATAGAATATGCTGCCTCAGAACTATATATGAATGATATGATATTTGTACTAACCATGCCATTGCTTGGTATTGGTTTTATAATATTGCACGACTGTGTCGACATTTATATAAAACAAAAACTTTTTTTATTGAATCAATATTTGATATTGTTATTTTTCCTTCATAAAGAATGGTATTGCCATTATTTTAAAGCTTCCCGGTCTTAAAATCTTAGAAAAAGATACGTCACAGGAAAATAAATTGCATTCAAATCTTTGGGAGTTCGTGTATCTTTTTAGTTTCGTTCGTCTTAAAACGCATTCAATACTTAACCTTACACTTAACAAACAATTTCAGTTGAATTATTCAATTTCAGGAATAATTAAGTACCCACACATTATTGACACGCTCATTACTTATGATAAGGCTTTTGAGCAAATGTAAATCGCAAATATTTTTTGTGTTTCTAAACATTATCTTTATGTACTGCACTGCTCGCATTAAATCAATTAGATTAACAAAGCACTTCTATTAAAACTTCCAAATAATTGCAAATAAGCTACACCTATTCAATTTGTCATCGAGCTAATATTAATTATGATAACATTAGAATTATTGCAACAAGATAAATTTGACTTTGGCACATTCAACATCAACATTTACAAAGTACATAAATAAAAAATATTTAATGTTATCCGTATATAATTAGATCTGGGTTTTTCAATCAATATTAATTGAATTCGATAAATAATAATTATTACTTTAAAATGAGCCTGTAACATAAGGTGCTGAGCATACAGAGCAACTTTAGCTGAAGAAACTGTCAACATTTAACTAGTTCTCTATAAAAGTTGCCTTTTACAGCAACAAAACCCAGTTTTTAGTTGCACGGTTGTAAACAAACTTTTCAAATCCATAATCAACAGGCACTATGACTTTCAGTACGTCATGGTTAGTGGACGGGGGCAGAGAGTGAAATTACTCGACGTGTTGCGATCGTCGCTTGGGGAACTTAGCAACTTGGTACAACCAGTAGATATTTGAAGATTGCTAGTTGCGTCAATATGAAACTGATACTGTTTTTGAATGTAGCAACTAAAAACTGACTTTGATCATAGTTATTTTCTGTCACATGTAAGGAGCTAGTTACAAGTTGTTTGTTACTGCAATTCGGAGATAAAACTTGCTCTGTTTGCATGGCTTTCGTATTATTTTAGTAACACACAAATTTAATGTCAACCTATCACTCTCATTGTGGATTAAATTCTCCATAGTTGCGATATAAAAAATAAAATAATGTATCTTAGATGTAGGCAAAATACTCGGGTGAATATAATATAAAGGCTGACATAAGCCTGAGACAGTGAAATGTATCTGCATGTGCTTCTCATGTTGCATTCTTTGAACGATCCGTCTACAGATACACGGTAATAAAGTGACATACATTATAATATGTTTGCGGCTTTTCATATTGTCCATAGCCAATCAAAATAAATGTTACTTACATAAAATTACACGCTAAACAAAGTTACAATAAGTTTAAAGTAGAATATAGCAACGAAAATGATAATAATATAAACACACGCTTAACTTTGGATAAATACCAAATATACCTATGTACGTAAAAAAAATCAAGATATACGACACTCGAACACATAAAATTTGTACTTACGTTACATTAGCAAACTTAGCTCACAACTACTACATTAACATATTAATTGTAGAGTTTGTACTACTAATATGGATTTGTACTGATCAGTCTTGAATTACATTCTACTTTGTACTGTAAATGAGGTAGTGGTTTATTTCCCGTAAATCTTAATATAAAATAAGCATTAAAAATTAAACATCAATCGTGCCTTCAGTGGTAAATAGACGGAAGGATTCTCATTGTTGAGCTACTTGTTCGGCATTTCGTAAAAGACTTAAATAAAAGTTAACGCCTACCGCCGTGGACATAGAGATATGTCTATAGAGTTTTAGTCGTAAAATATCTTCGTTTGTATAAGATACTGAGGTAGATATTTTGACGTCTAGAACTAGGACTGCGGTGGATGCGGCGGCTGGCTGCCCTGGGAACTGCTGGAACTCTTCGATTGCGTTTCGTCCTTTTTCTTTTCAACCTAGAATAGTACAAACGGTTAATTTGCCATTTATTTACATATTATCAACTCGTAAATACGGTTTACATGCCGCCACTGCGCTCGTTCTTTCTCTATTATTGAGAGGACTAAAGAAATAGTACACTGCGCTTGCCTATTAAAGACAACAGTCACAAACATAGTTCTGACACCACATTAAGATCAATTAAGTCTTGTGTCGGGGGTATCAGAAACTACGAGAGACTTTTCGGTCTCACAAACTCGTAGACCCAAAACAAATACTTGTGGGTTTCACAAACATTTGACTCGTTGCGGGAATCGAACCCGCGGCCTCTCGTTTCACAGCCGGCATCTAACCAACTGCGCCACGGAGGCTGTCAAATAATAGTTCGCATATTATTTAATAACATTTTATTTGCACATCGCTATTCTACCGGGTATATTAAGAGTGTTACCGAAAACGAAGCCGAGTGGTAGTTTAAGTGATTACAAACACAATAAAACTAAAAGTTTCGCAAAGAAACGCGACAATTTTTTTTTTATTTTTTTTCTATCGTCGTATTAGGGTGGTATATCCATAGTCTTTGCTAAAATAATAATTTAAACAATTGCGTACCGTAGCGAGTTCAAAATACAAGGGTGTACACTATTATTTAAGAATAAAAACTATGTATTTACCACCCTAATACGAGTTAAATAAATGACAAAAAAATCGTCGCAATCTTTTGCACAAAATTAAGTTGCATTGTGTCTTAAGTCATTAAAACTACTACCCAGCTGCTTTTTCGGTAGCAGTCTTGAATTACCCTGTATATCTCAAGGCCGTTTTATCATGACAAACAAGTACTTTTAAAAAATCCTTTAATATTTCCTATGTTTCCCTCTTAAATAACCAATACTTGGCGCAATTTTACGCGCGGTACAAACAGTAATTCACAAATTAATCTTGTGTTTACAATATTCTGATCAGCCGCTGCCGTAGCCCGATTCATAAAATAAAACAATGTAGACGAATATTCACATGCTTTAGTATGTGGTATACAAAAACAAATATCTAATCATTTCTGTTGTAATATTTTAACGGATATGTTTAACCATAAAAAAGGAAATATGTATATTAAATGAACGTGATAAAACAGTGACCCACACAAGTTTTAATGTGATTTTAAACAAAGTATACATTATTTAATAATAACACTTTTTGAGGAAATTGAATTTGATGTATTTTTCTGGCATACTTTAAAATCCTGAGAAAGTTAATTGGTAACCGAATACAACACAAAAAAACAAATTCTAAAAAAAGGTTTTTTGCCGCGTCACAATTTAATTCAGATATAATTTAATGGTTTAGATTCTCAAATGAAGTCGAATAAGAACATTTATAAAAGCTTAGATTAAAATGAAACATAAATCATCTCAAACAAAATTGAAAAGGTTTTCTGTAGAGTAAAAACTATAACCCTTCTTTCAATATACAATAATTCCATTTGTTGTTAAGATTATACCCCAGATTAGCGCATAATGTCCATTGCAATACTAAGACGACCAACTGAGAATGGACTACACAGCCTAACCCCCTCAATCGATTGTAGAGGCGGCTGCTGCCCTCAGAATGAGCAATTTCCAATACGTATCAAAAAGCACACCTTCATTATCTATCATTATATCATTATCTAGCAACAAGTTTTGTGAACCTAAAATTCTTCTATAGTTAGAATTACAATACACTCTAATATATTCTTTATAATAATTGTATATCGTGTATCATCTGTATTTAATATTATTATTCATTTATGAAGTACATGCTCAAAAAAAATATGAGATCAAATATTAGCAGGTAAGCTTGCATAATTTATTTATCCATAACCGCTCATTTATTGCGATTCCTGTTAAAGTGAGAACATTTGTTGCACAAACAAGCCGAGTAATTTTTATCACAGTTAATGTACTGTATTTGCGTTAAATGTTAGTATAATGTAATATAGATTTTTATTGGGTAATTAGTTATTATTTTGTTTAGTCTGTAAACTTTACTAAAATTAAATAAATAAATACCTTAACAGGACAGTCAGCAATCAAATGGTCTTCGCTCTTGCAGTTGTGACATCTCTTTGGTTGTGGCCCGATGCTGCACTTGGCTGCGATGTGGTTGGCGAACTCACCGCAATTGTAGCAACTAATCAAAAACATATAATAAACATAAAACATTCACATATTTTTTCTTAACATTTCTAACACATTCCAATTACTTGGATGGATTCCGTTTCATTGGTTACATGTTTGGTAGCGAAGTGTTATTAAATGATTATAGTGATTTAATTCTTGTATTATACATATTTATTTCCTTATGGGTCTCATTCACTTTATGGTATGGTCGATAATTTATTTGATTATTTATAAGATCTTATAAGACGCTATTTTCACCGTGCATAGAAAATAAGCCCTCCTACTATTAACTTTTGACAGTTTTGTAACCCTTATTATGAGAGTAATAGTGATCGTATACCAATAAGAATTAAGGACTCTTACTGGTAAAAATTCTCACTTGACAATGCTAATAAACAAATACTAGTGTATGTTATTTAAATGCAATTAATAGCATGATTAGTCTATGAAACGAAATCATACACAACTAAAAAATAAAACCACGCGACATCTCACATTGGAACGTATAGGATCGTGCAAGTTTATTTCCTGTGTTGTAACAATGCGATAACCCTTGTTTGCCTATGTGAATGAGAACACATTACATGCTTCGTAAGTATTTCATTGCACAAGCAGTGATACATCATGGTAATATATTTCTCTATCTATGTCGCTGGCAATATACTCACTAATAAGCTCTGGCATGAGAAAATAAGAAAGGTGATGTTTTCGAACGAATGTACATTCCGAGTATCGCGTACACTGGGCTACGGCAAAATGAGGGCAACACAGAAAGCGCTCTTATCAAGCTGGGACTGGCAGGAATAATATTATCGCTCACCGTATTTTTCGGAAGCGTTTCTTTGAGAGTGGGCGTCGGTGGGAGCCCTGGCAGTCTATAGACGAAGGGCCGGAGACACGTGTCGCCTCCAAACCCTTATCTGACTCTTTGCACTCGAATTCCACGTCTTCCTCGTCCCCGAGCGATCTAAATCCAGGCATCTGGATGACACTCTGAAATAACAAATAAAAATTCCTATATTCTGATTTAAACTTTATTTTTAAATGGATGGAAGTAAACATATGTATGACACTGAAACCAATAGCTATTAAGTATTATTTATTTCATACGGTTTCTAATGGGATTGATAATAAATTCACTTATCGTTTGTGAGAAAAAAGTCAACTTTATCGGCATCCAGTAATATAGTCTTGGCCTAATATAAGTTTTACCGCTAGCGTTGTTGCAGCCGAACGAAGTACGAGTTTGGTGGCGCAAATGAATAGAAAAAACATCCGGTCTTGATAAGCCGAACAAACAAATAAGCGCACTATCGGGTCAACCGCTAGATACGCCACAACATTTCGTGAATGAATTTATTTTTCTATTTCAATCATTTTAATGTACTAAGTTCCAATTGGAAACGTACGAACCACAGTACCGTAAATACAAACGTTGTAAACAAAACGGTTGCACAGAATAATTGCGATATTAAAATGAATTTTTGTAAGCGTGAATGTGCCGAAATGTATACCTGGTGCACGAATACGTCTTGACCGCCATCGTCGGGGGTAATGAACCCCCATCCCTTCGCCACGTTAAACCACTTGCATCGTCCACGGCGCGTCACCCCTGTTACAGCGCTGCCACTCGCGCCCGCCACACCTGCAACAAATACCTTACCTCTTATTATCATGCAGCTTTTACGGCATTACGCCAGCCTCGCTTCGATGCTCGCTTGCTTTCTTTATTGCTCTCAAAAACGCAATCTTACTACCAATCTACTTAAACACAATATCGGAATTAAATACAATTCCAAAATACTACCAATTAAATATTGGTATACAGTGTTACATATTCTATATCATACTCACTCATTTCTTTATCAAACTATAATATAATCTTCAAGGTGAATTAAATTATTAACTACATAATACGAGTAATAAGTTCCAAATGGTAAAAAGATTTGTTGTTGGTTAAAAGGTTGTGGTATCTTTTTTAATGTATGCACAGACATTTAACGTTCAAAAATCTATTAGCAATAAATAAGGGCCCACGATCGTTACTGGACTAAGAAAGGGTATGCCATTCCCCTTATCGGGCTCTTACACAAAAAATAACGTGGGAACCAAGTGAAATAAAAGACATTTCTTTTTGTCATATCGTAGCTATTAACTATGTATAGATATCTAAACATGGATATTAAACTACTCACTAATATTAATGCTTTGTATAAAATTATAATCGGATCTGTTATTCAGCTATGACTAATGTGAAGATTTCTCTGAATCGATGTGACTAACATTACCAACATTCTTAAAAAATCTGATGTAGGTACGGAAATGGCAATAATACATGAATGATGACTAACTATCGCATTTTTTAAGCTTAAAACAAATAAATTATTGGATTTAAATTCTTGTGCCAAACTATTCGTATTAATTAAGACCAAAAATACAAGATACTCAAATTCTATTTTTTACTCGACCCAGTATTAAAAAAGTCTTTCCCACCATGTCGTTGCGCAACTCACAAAACCTTTACTCTAACAAAATACAAACAACATAAACAGTAAAGCGTTCCATTCTAAAAGTTTTCGACACATCAAACTTCCATTAATCGAATGCATATGCACAAAGGCTTATTTAAATGGTCGCTGCCATATGATAATTTATAGGTAGGTTTGCTAATTCGATATACATTTGTATGCGTTGGTATGTAAGCTAAGCACATTATTTCGGGCGGCGGCAGCGGTAAAAGCGAGGTGGCAGGCACACGTGGCGACGGCGGGCGCTGGAAGAATGTTCGGTATTTAGGTTGCGTTTCTGGTACCTTTTTCATTCATTGACGTAACACTGCACCGAGGCCTCGTGACGGCACACGGCACACGGCCCACCGCGCCGCGCCGCGCCGTCCAGGCGGCGTGTACCGTATACCGCCAACCGTGTACCGAACTAATACACACCACCGCCTTCTCAATCTTCATTATTTCCTATCTTATCTCGCCCCATGTGCCCAGGATCTCTTTTCTTATGGCCGGGACTATTGAAATTAATTGAAACATTCAATACCAACTGCCTAAATACAGAATAAACAAACAGAACACATGATTTGTACGTTTGACGGATGTTTCCAGAGAGGAATGTAACCGGTATCTTGACTCTTCTATTACTTTACAGTGACTTGTTTAAAATGGGATTTTAAATATTTTTGAACTTGCTTCATAAGTTTTATAACGAAATTGATTTGATTCAGGCATACGTTTAGCAATTGAATTTCTACAGATTGCTATTAATATGTAGTTCTCATTTTCACTAAAATTACGCGGAGCTTTCATCTAGAACCCAAACTTACTTAAAGCAGAACAATTTTGAATATAATTTTCGAGAATATGTTTTGGTAACGCTTTAAAGCGAGTTCCTTATCTCGGCTTATTTTGCTCAAACTTTTTTGTGAACAAACATACAACGTGACGGTTTCTCGTGTCGCCGTCGAGTGCGCCATGTTATCAACAATGCCTGCGTTGACACAATGAACGCAGTAGTAGAAAGTTTATTTACAACATTCCAAAAAATAGTTTACGAAAGCGCTCATCTATCAGTTATGGACTACTGTAACTCGTATGCGCGTATAGTAGCTGTAAACTTTTCCATGAGAATACCTCTATTTGATATTTGATACCTATTACTTTTATATAGAAGATAGTAGAAATACGTATGTAGATAGCTTTAACATTAAATTAAGTTACCTAAAAGTAGCCATTTCACCGTGATTCACGAAGGTGTACATTGGTTTATCAATGTTTATGCGAGTAGTTTATTTTAATCTAATATATCGGTGCAAGAAGGCAGCAGGCCGGTATTTATATACATGTCGGAGAGAGGCAGCGTGCACTGCACAGGCAACAGTGTCGGCCACTCGTGTATGTTTTGTGCCTGTTTTGTAGTTTTGTTTACTCAGCACGGAGCGCAGCGCGTGAGCTGCCGCGCGCCCCCTGCACCCTGCGCACTGCACTACTCACTGCTATCTACAACTCACAACTCACTGCTCCCACATACATATATCCACATGTACCCACTAGCTTCAATGCAATACCCCCAATATATTTGTATAGTTCTCTTCAGTGGACTCTAACAAAACCAGCGCTGTATTATGCTCGACGACTGAACAAAAACTTACGAACGTCCATTCAGACAAATAGCAGGAAGTTTAAGAACAAAATAAAATCATTCCATCTAAATATATCTGAAAAATGTTAACACCACCGTAACTCGTATACATAACTGGGCAGAGACAGAAATCGTGACATTTCTAGTTTATTGTTATTTCTTGAAGAGTCTATATGTGCTATTTATAAAATGAGCTTAATTTAATTTGGTGCTATTTTAAAAGCAACAAGGGGATATTCTACGCATATTTTAAGTGGAACGTTTACTCGCAGGAGCCCCATTCTTGGTTATAGTTATTACACACAATACGTATACATCAGTGTACATTGTTTAAATAGTATAAACATGAGTGCCCATTGATAGACCCGTATCATTTCCTCCTTTCCCACAAAACTACAATATCCTGTATTGAAAAGTAATCATCGCAGATGGACGCCTTGCTATTATTAATAACTAACGGCGCGGTGTGTGTTTAAGTATTCAACTTGCAGAAGTTTTGAGTAATAAAAACTCGGCATCGATCAATGGTTAATGGTATTTGTGTATAGGTACGATATTTGGATGTATAATATTTTAGGCCAGCTATACACATGATGCTTTAGCAATACACACCGACCAATTTTTAAATCGATACAAGCTGCATAAGTTAATGAAGCATAAAAAATAAAGTGGTGGCATCAGCGTGATCAAGTTCACCTGTCTTGCGATCTTTAGCAACGCTGAGGCGGCTGCGGGCCAGTGTCATTGACCTACGTCACAACCGGCCGAGTGCCGACCATCCAATACATGTAAATATAATTTCCTAGTAATACCTTGTTGTACCCAAGGTATGTGCGGTACGTCCTATGCGGGTCGATGATTCGTATCAAATGTTTGGGACCACAATACGGTGCGCGCGGCGCGGTGCGCGGCGAGTGGCGTGCGGCGCGGCGCCGAGCTTGTGCCCGGTGCTGCGAGCCCGTGCTGCCAGCCCGTGCTGCGGGCCGCCTGATGAGTGAGGACCAACTCACTGCTCACGTGCGCCACGCCACCGGTATGCTTCATATTATTCAAACCCTTAACTGTTGCCTCATTCGTTCAAATTAAAACCAACGCAACATTGATAATTCATTTATTTATAACTTTTCCTTGCACGAACAATATTGTATTATACTTATACATTATGTTTAATACCCGGTAAACTTGAATTATAAAATAATTCAAGACATTGAAAAATGAAACAAGTTCAAATATTAATATCATGAAAATATCAAACGCAACACAAAATTATATTTTAATAGTCAGAAAGCATGCATACCGTAAGCTGGGTAGTAAACAAAATCATGGCACGTTTATACAACGCACGTCCAGTAAGCAAATGAAATGACCTAAAATGTTCTGCCATTCACTACTTTTGCTGTTATCAATCGTAGGCATGGAATTTAAACGTGAATCATCGTCAAGTGGCGCTTGTGCTTCGGGATCTTGAAGTAGGAGGGAAAGAGACAACCGAACGTACCACCATTCAGATTTAATTGACTGGTTACGAACTCGGACCCTGCTGTAGGGACGTCACGTTACTTCACATCGACTTTCTAAAAAATGTTCACTGGCTACCACTCCGTGGATATGGTAATTCGTTTGAGACCGTCGCTGCTTTTTTGGTAGTAAATACTAAATTCATACACAAAAACAACAACAAACATGTGCGTGTTGTTTGATGCTCGCCTTGTCGCCGCATATTTACGACAAGCGTGTATCACGTATCAAATAAATTAATTGTACTGGCTCCTTATTACATATCTCTACTGATTCTCTCGTAAATGTGTAGATATATTACACGACAAAATCCGGGGCTCAAGAGAATTTACTAATGAAATTAAGTTTCTTACAAAATGCAGTCGGCACACTGAAGCGTTCACCACTCACACACACAAATAAAAACAAATAACATCGTTGTAATGTAAACTTTGTAGAGATAAATATAGGGTAGAAAACGGCATGTCGGACGTGCTGTTACGTTATACGCAGGCACTATGCATGCGGACGACTGAACGGTATCGCAGGAATAGTAAACAATTAACTATCGAGTAGTACACCCCGCCTGGTAAAATATTCACGTCACATGTTCTAATAAACGCTTCATACCATTTGTGTGAGACATGAAAAAACATTTGACCGTTCTTCAAACAAGTATCAATGACTGCACGAGTCGGCTGTCGGGACTTCAAAATATTTGGGCGAGTGTAAATATCACACATACTGGTTAGTAAAAACATACTGCGTAGGTAAGCATGACGTCATACAAAACAAGACATCCTCTAATTGGGAAGTACGTATTTATAATTAGTAAATGTTGTTGTGGATCAACGTTATACTCAGTAAACATGGCACACATATGTGCGACATCAGTGAAACGAGACTCTATTAACCTCAATTTGAACAATTTCAATGATGCTATAAACAACTGTTTATGATTGCCAAGGACCGCGTATAAAATATCCTCTTAATAACAACTCTATATCCGCGCACAAAATTTTAAACATCGCCGAACGAAACTTTAGTATATATTCCTTAAAAAGAATTATATTCATAAAAATAAACATACACTAAATTAAATGAGATCTGGAAGTAACCATTAAATGTTGAACTACTTACTTGAAGAGGGAACTGCATTTCCGCCTTCCCTCCCACTCATGGTAACAAAATTTGTAAACTGGCACCACAAATATCACCTCTGCGTAACATACATTGTCTGTATGAACCAGAAACACTATCGCAGCGGCGAGTTCATTTATTGTTGGACTTCCCGCACGTTAAAAACTTATCAACTATCAAAATATGTTGGGTGCATGAAAGCCAACGCGCGTGCGCGCGAAGCGACCGACGACGCGTACGCAGGTCGACTGCATCGAAAATGAGTGACAGTGGCGTAGAGTGTAGACCGTAGAGTCGACGGTCGACGTCGGCGCGCCGGTGCGGCGGAGCGGCGTGCGGCGGCGCGATGCGGTCGGTCCCTTCCCGGATATCGTCAAGTAAGTACTTTTTAAAATAGAGAAGTTAACGGAACGTGTGCACCGCCCGAAAGCACCGGTCGCTTTACCCTAACCCAAAATGTGTCACTTGTTAACGCGTCACAACGAAGCAACGCACCGTGCGCTCGCTGCTCGCCGCTCCTTGCTACACAAACGAGCACGCAGCAGGGTGAATGCCATTAACCGACTGCCGACTGCCGACTATCAACATACCAGACACTGCCTACTAGCATCCAACAACACACAAACCCCACAACAAATATTTCCAATATAAGTCACGTAACACACGAAATATCCAGGACACGTCATATTTTGAAGGAACTTTCTGTTTATTGTATCATTTCATCCCTCACGATTAAAATAATACCACGTGAAGTGTACAATAATGACACTTAAGGTGCCATTTAATTTTTCAATAGAATGGTATATTCAATGTTAAATTACATACCTACAGTTGTATTCGTTTCATTTAAATAACTACAACAATACTATGCAATGATACATACTATAATCTATAAAATATAACACGTGTACACATATTTATCAATGAAAATATGAGTCCACCGAGAATATTATGTTACGACCTATTTTTTCATCGTAGACACACATAGCTCCCTCTGATATAAGTAATAGAAATATGTGAACGCCGAACGAATTTAGTAGATGAGTAAAAATATCAGTGGTGCAACGTTTGAGTAAAGGCCGTTTAAACAGGACACTTTGAAAACCCTTGGGAGAGACTATGTTTATCAATGGGCTGCCTTTAGCTGACGATGATAATGATGTGAAAATAATGCTACAAGAACATCTGGCATGCCTTGTAGTTATAGTAGAGAATTGATGAGAAACGTACTCATAGATATCTAAAGTAGTAAAATACGAATGAATCGGAATGCTAAATGATACTACCAAACTATATTTCTCTACATTACTACGCTTTATAAGTTATGTTTTAGTTATTGGAACAATATGTAGCTATATTCTAGTTTTAGGTAATAAAATTAATTATATTTTATGCTTAAAACATAAGTAATGTATTATTTTTTATATTAAAAACAACAAAATTACGAATATTTGTAATACATAATTTTTACAACGTGTAAGGTAAGTCATAGTAATTATAATTTCTACTCGTATTAACATCATATGCAAGTTACTACAAGTAATATAACAATTGAAAATCGCCATTCCGTTATCAATATAAATTCAGCAAAAAATAATTTAACTATTGATACTCTAAATCAATATTTGAATTGTATTAGAATCGTAACATATTTCAAAGTAATAGACAAGAGAAAGCGCTGGAATGGGAAGCTTGGTGTTCCAATTAGTGTCGTTGAATTGCGAGCGTCTCGTACAAAATTAGCAACGAATCTCCACCCCTAGCGTTAGAAGGAATTCCCTCGGAGAGATGTCACATCGTGACGAGTGGACCAGTCGCCTCTATTGTTGTCCATCTAATCCACATATGATTATGCATCAAATAATATACAACAATACTCGTCTCACGAGAAATACAAGTTTGTAAAGTAACAAAAGTTAACTGGCAGTCTTGTTCACTTTCTCTGATTTTTTCACCCCTAGGGTCATTGTAATTAGCAATTCTATTTTCTATTTCGTACGAAATGTAAATTAACACACTGATTTACCTATTGTTAACACTTCCTCTTGATATTGTAAAGCTGTTCCAGTTAAATAATCAGGTTTTCGTCTAGTTCTATAGAATTATGGATAGATATAGCAGCCCATGCCAGGTACGGACCGCCCTTACGGTATGTTAGTTAATACACCATTTCTGTGTTCTGATATAACCTGCTACTACTCATCACGCGGGCTAAATATATAGGCTGCCAAATCGCTAGAGCCGTTTAAGCAATGACAATAGAATTATTATATTTTTAATTTAACATAGATATTAAATATTATCCTAAGGCATACCTCTAACTATTCGGAGTCATGTGCATATTGATAGTCAATTACCACCACCACTATAATTATAAAATTACTACCACTATAAAGGTGAAGAAAAACATAGTGAGGAAACTTGCATACGAGTACCATAGCGATTTATAAGAATTGCTTTAGTATGCAATGTTCGCCAACCCGTACGACTCCTACGCCAGCGTGGTGGACTGTGGTCTAACATCTCCCGATTGTAGTAAAGTCGAAAGTATCGGCAGTACTACCGTAGTATTACCGTCACATAAAAGTGACTTGAAGCAAGGTTATTTCATTTCCTTTGCTAAATGAAATTGCCGGACGCCCAACTCGCTTATGGTAAACTATTTGTATCCGCCTGGAGACAGAACACGGTACATAGGGTTTAAAATTAAAATTAGCTTTTCGGGTTATTTTTTCATTTTCTCTGAAACCAATTCCCAAAAGCAGCATTTCCGAAAAAATACGATCTGGCAACCTTCTAAAAAATTGTGTAGCATTGTGACCTGTTGGTAAACGGACTAGACGCGACTGCAAACATGTTCACGGTGGTCGCGGTTTCGAATCCCAGGGCACACCTCTGACTTTTCGGAGTCATGTGTGTATTGATAGTCAATCACCACGCACTAAAACGGTGAAGGAAAACATCGTGAGGAAACCAGCATACCATAGCGATTTATAAAATTTCTATGATATGTAAGTCCGCCAACCCGCACTAGGCCAGTGTGGTGGACTATATGGCCTAACCACTCTCAATCGTACTCTTGATTGTAGAGGAGGCCCGTGCCTTGCAGTGGGACGTATATGGGCTGATACAGATACAGAACCGTATGTTTGTCTACCCCCTATAATATATTCAAAAAACCTGTACGCCTGTGATTTCGATGAGGGTGGTACAATTGTATCCTGGGTTAAGATAGTAGTCGTCCCCACTCAGCAGTCCATAATCTACTTATGATGATACATGATTACAGATGCTCATCACACAACAGACTACGGCAACGATATTTTTACAAAAATTGAATTTAATCAGAAATATTGTAAGCTCTCAAAATTTAATAAATAAATCTTAAAAATTACTGTATCTGAAATAATGCTCAAATATAGTTATTTCTATTCACATTTCAAGTTTACATCAAATGAATGTTTTTTTAATTAAATAGTTTTATATTATTTTAATAAAATATTACCTAAACAAAAAAATGTTTAATCTAAACTAGAGAACTGCACGAAAAAGTTCCACAAAAATAGGATTTAACTACCAAGAATGTAATTATACCCACGTTTTCTCGTCTTCTGCCTAATAATGTAATAAGATTTTATACATAGCTTTGTTTGTGTTTTTAAATTGATTTATATTATTGTACGGGAAGTTTTCGAAAATAGATGCTATGAAAGAATTAATTCATAAAGAAGTCACTTGAAGTTCAGTTCCAAACTGAACTTCGATCAGTTCCAAACTGATCAATGTTTATAAATGGAAGATAATGACAAAATCTATTATGGAAGAACTGTAATAACGTAATATAACCCAAACAGTGGCGTAACTACACCATCTGGGGCCCGTGGCAAAATCATCGGATGGGGGCCCCCTTTTTTGAAAGGAGAGGAAATCTATTAAGCTTATTTTCCGGTACCCCGGAGAAGACCGAAAGGAATATATTAGTGTCAATGGCCTGCCAGTAATACTGCACATCTACTAGTTGAGTGTGTCGGAATACCTGAGATAACTCAAATACTCACGCGTCTTTTCTATTAAAACAACCTAGGCCCGGCTTCATGGAATATCGCCCATGTTCATCATTGGATGAACATGGGCGATATTCAGCATCATCATTGGGGATTGCCCCAAGAAGGGTGACTGTCACATGCTGACTCTCCTAGGTCTTGGAGCGAGTTATAAATATGCAGCTATTGACGTATCTTGAGGATCACCAACTGAGGGTCGTTCGGATGGTGATCTTCTCGGTTATCTCACCCACCATCAGGTGGAGGCATTGGATAGTGGGTGTGAGGCGATTACGGTAGGCCTGAAATTGTCATCGAGTGTGGCATGGCGTCGTTTTGGAGAAGCTACCTGCCTGATATTTCAACCTAAGGAACTCTGAAAGTACATCGCCAGCTTTCTGGATGATCACAGCATAAAAGTTGTATTGGACGGCTTATGCATCGATACCAAGACTATTAATTCTGGTGTTTATCCTGCATATCAATAACATGTTGTTTGTCATCATCTGGCATATGCAGATGCTAGTGCAAGTAAGGCAAGATACATCGGACTACAGAATCTCTATCGGAGATCCGTAAAGGAAAGGTGGTTTCAAATTTTGTCGGAAGTCGAGACCTCTCTGGGGCAGGCCTCTCAATGGGGTAAATTGAACATGGCACAATTTAACCCCACGAAGATATACATTTGCTCGTTTACAACCAAGAAGTCCTCTTTTGTCATGGAGACTCTCTCTTAGCATCCGAGAGTATTCTTTGACCCGAAATATTGAGCATGTTGCAGTTTAGGTGTCATTTGGAAGACAAGGGCAAATTGGCCAGCAAAAAGTTAAGGATTCTCAACTGAGCCAAGCGGTACTTTTCGTCGGATCACCGGTTGCTCTACAAATGCGACGATCCGGCACGACATGGAGTTCTGCTCTTACCTCTGGGTAGAAGCCCCAAAATACCAGCTCGACCTACTTGACTCATTACAACGCTGAGTTCTTCGAATCATCGATAATCCCAATCTCACGGAGAATGAGGAGCCGTTAGGATTGCAGTGAGACTTTGGGTATCTCTGTGTAATCTATCAATTGTTTCACGGAAAGTGTTCTGAGGAAGATGGTGCCTCTATCGCTATTCTCCCATCAGCGTTCCGTTCCCAGAAAGACCGTTTCCAGTGTTCTTTTCTACCACGCACGTGCAAGCTCTGGAATGAACTCCCTGCTTCGGTATTATCTGAGCGCTATAACCAATCCTTCTTTAAACTAGGCTTTAAGAAAATGCTCTCTTTACGGTAGGAAGCGACTTCATTTTGCTGGATCCCTGGATCTGCAAAAGTCTATGAGCGGCGGTGACCGCTGACCGTGAGGCGGGCTGTATGCCTGCAGGCCCTAAAAAAAGCTCCACAACGAGACCAATTAGTCGTCGTTATATCTTTACTGCGTGGGCGGAGCCCAAACGCAGCAATGGTGATGGGGCCCCCTCAGAAGCCTAATAATGAAGTTTCGTTCTTTTTTAAACCAAATCCGCACTATAGTCTGTACATAATAGTTTAAAAAAAGTTAGTAAAATTCGCGTAAATCTAAAGAACCATTATTGTAATTTTTATGTATTAAAAATAAGCCTTGGTATCTTTAATGGAAACTAAGAAAATAGTTTTTAATTATCAATTTTGTTGGTAATAAATTGGCTAGGTTCTTCTCTGCTTACGGCCTCTCGGGCCTGAGGGGCCGGGCCGCCGGGGGCCCCTAAGGTCGGGGGCCCGTGGCATTTTGCGCACTATGCCACCCTATTGTTATGCCACTGAACCCAAAGAATATACATATGTACATATTATGTTAGATTTTTTTCTGTTTTCTGACAGAATCAATTTCACATCAGTTCTGTATACAGATAGCTGACACTCGGTATTAAAAAAATAGTGTTTCCGTAGAATGCGCAAATAATTTAAAAGTTTATTTTCAAACTCAAAGTGATGGAATACGGACGAAACGGAAAAAACAGTTCAGAGGATACCAGCCACATTGAGTTTGTTAAAACAGTACGCGAATTAATATGTTGATTAAGTGGACTTAGTATCTACAGCCGGTCGGAGGCGAGCCGGCCTCTAGTTTGTTATATCCATACATAGCTTTAACGGTTTCTTTCTTCAAAATTTTATCACACACGATTACAATCATATAGGCAAATTAAGTGAAAAGGCAGTGCAAGAAACTCTCTAAAACACAAGCTATCAGTTTAAACTTTTTATATAAAAATAATAAAGGCAAAAGCGACAATGCGGTTTACTTCAAGCAAATTCTATTCTAAGATTTCTTATTTTCAAGAAAGAATAATGGTTTCTTAGATTTAGAAATCCTCTATAAAAACCGTAAATAATGTGCAACTGACTGTAAGGTGTATTTATTTTTTTGATACTTAAAGTAAAGGTGTGTGATAGCCTGTTGGTAACAGATCGGACACAGCAGCCGACAAAGTGGAGCAGAATTTAAGTCCCAGAGAACACATCAGACTTTTCGAAGTCAAAGGTATATCGATAAACAATCAAAGACCACCCACTTTACCGTTGAAAGCGTACTTCATGAGGATGGATATCACAGAGATCTTTAAAAGATTTTCTGTGGACTGTGGCCTTATCTATACATCTATACATATAAATAAAATTGAAGTGTCTGTTTTAAGAGTGAAAATAAAAAAAATGTCCTGCTACATATCGTTATATACACGATACATGTGCCGAAAATGATATTTAAATTTTTTTTGTCTGTCTGTCTGTTTGTTCCGGCTAATCTCTGAAATGGCTGGACCGATTTTGACGGGACTTTTTTTGTCAGGTAGCTGATATAACAAGGAGTAACTTAGGCTACATTTATTTTAGAAAAGTTATTTTCTGTCTGTTTGTTCTGGCTAATCTCTGAAATGGCTGGACCGATTTTGACAGGACTTTTATTGTCAGGTAGCTGATATAATAAGGAGTAACTTAGGCTACATTTGTTTTAGAAAATTTCATTTATTAAAAAAAATAACTTAAAAAACTAATTCACTTTTTTGTTAAACTCCACGTGGACGAAGTCTCGGGCACAGCAAGTTCATAATATAATTCTAGCTGGCAGAGGAGTTTCACTTTTTCCGCTGTCCAGTAGACGAATATGGACTATTATTAGGATATGGGCGAATATGGACAGTTATTAGAGCCAAAGGGCTCGTGACCACGAAAACAGGACGCCGAGGGCTGATTAGGAATAGATAGATTTTTATTAATAGCTAGATATATGGAACAGGATCAGATTTTAGGGAATGTGGTGGAACTGGAATTATATGGAAAATTATCCTTACAAAGCTAAATAAATAAGGGCTAGGTCAGATCGCTAGTTACGAACAAAAATTAACCTATATTACCTAATTAACTATCATGGTAAACACACGCCTACAAGCAGAAAAGGATCCGAAAGTAAAACTCCTGACTCAAGTAGGTAAACAAAACATCGCGTACTTTATTCTTAAAACAAAGTGGTATGATTCATTCCTTGACCACTGCACCTACTTATAAATAATAGATGGCTAATAATTTAGTGAATATGCGAATTACTTCTGCAGGTCCCATCGGTCTGCGAATTGACAGGTCAAAATCATGATAGCAGCTTCAATAAACAGACTACATCCAGTAAACCTGTACTGCTCGAATAACCGGCTTAGTACGGATTAATCAATTATTTTGGTAAGTATTGATTAGTTTTAGCAAGTAATTAATATACTTCCGAAATTTGTGGAGAACTATTATTATCTAATAAAAAAATTGAGTTACAGTGAAGTAAAACGCAAGTAAATATAAGAAACAAGTATAAATTGTGGTATATTTGCAATTTAGTAAGGATAAGCATAATATTCTGAAGACTAGCCGCATAGCAGTGCATTCTGTTTCACATCACAACCGATATTACTATTAACTTGCTCTGATAGTGATTTTAAAAAGGAATATTGATAAATACGTATATAAACTGAACATTTCATTAGGTGAAAGTTTTAACTGCGAGCTGAACGTTTAATTGGTCTAGCATTTTAAACCTTCTAACACCTTATTTGTTTGAGAGCTTTACATAATCGATATGTTTTTTAAATTGGCATATCCTTACCTTGACAATGTACCCGTTTTTCGGAAATCATGACAGCAATTAAATAATGTTCAATATCTCTTATTAATTTAAAAAGGTACTTAACGACAAAAAAATATATAAAAAGAAGAATAAAAACGACAAAAAAATATATATATATTTACTGAGAGTGCGTGGTGGCCTGTTGGTAAACGGACTAGACGCGACTGCCAACATGTTCACGGTGGTCGCGGGTTCAAATCCCAGGGCACACCTCTGACTTTTCGGAGTCATGTGTGTATTGATAGTCAATCACCACGCACTAAAACGGTGAAGGAAAACATCGTGAGGAAACCTGCATACCATAGCCGATTTTATAAAAATTTATATGGTATGTAAGTCCGCCAACCCGCACTAGGCCAGCGTGGTGGACTATATGGCCTAACTACTCTCAATCGTACTGTCGATTGTAGAGTAGGCCCGTGCCCTGCAGTGGGACGTATATGGGCTGATACAGATACAGATATATTTATTG
This sequence comes from Hyles vespertilio, assembly GCA_009982885.2. Taxonomy (NCBI): domain Eukaryota; kingdom Metazoa; phylum Arthropoda; class Insecta; order Lepidoptera; family Sphingidae; genus Hyles; species Hyles vespertilio. The sequence goes on along the minus strand of CM042825.1, from coordinate 21,654,020 downwards.
GTGGTAAGTCTCTCATATGTGAGAGGCTGCCTGGGTGGGTACTACCGCAATGTCTATTTCTCCCGTCAAACAGCAGTTTAAATGCACTGTTGTGTTTCGGATTGAAGGACATTGTAGCCAGAGTAACTACTGGACATATTGAGACTTAACATCTTATGTCTCAGGATGGCGAGCGCAGTGGAATGCCAAGCATTGCTTTGTAAATTAAGGTGTTGTTTGGTTTTGCTACTGTTCATGAGCGGTTGCATCGCTTACCATCAGGCGAACGGCATGCTCGTCTCGCCATTCACTGCAATAAAAAAAAATATAGCTCATCAACCTTCAGACATAAAAAAAATAAGTTTATTACAAAACTCTTTCACTATGCTTACAAAATTGGTAGAGTCTTGCTAGAGTCAGGTTAACCTACAACATAACTTGCCCAACGCGACGGAAGCAAGGTGGCCCCCACTGTCTCGTAAAAAAATTATTGTGCACGTAGAAATAGTTTAGCCTAATGTTATTTCAGTGAATAAGATTGTTAAAGGATATTGATATCATATTTAAATATGGCCAATACTCCTGTTATAATGAATTAAATTATTTACAGATGGCGGTGATTTCTTACCATCACTTAAGCCGCGTGCTTACTTTTTCGGACTATCTAATCCAAAAGTATTACAAAATGTAAAGTAATGGTACAAACATACATCCCAATCTAGGATAGGGAGTCTATATAAACATAAAACGTCAAATATTTTCATCTTTTATGGTACAAAAATTCGAATACCTATAAATTCAAACGTGTGAATGAAATGCATGTTGCATTCCCAAAACTCATTTCTGGGAAATAACGACATCTATTGAATATCAGTGATATTGTTATTCCAGCTAACGCACAAAGCGCGTTAGAAACTTTAGGAGTTGAAAAATATGGCTGGTCTCATAATTCAGCAACCGACTAATAGATGGTACTGCCCTCGCATTTTTAACGCCATCTATTATTGCGTGCTCTAACTATTTCAAATAATAATAATAGAGCTCAAAACTCGCCCCTTCAAAAGTGTATTGTGCTTTTATCAGAGGCGTTCCCCAAAGGGGTGGTACCAGTGACGAAAGTAGGTATTTTATATTTCATGTATCAAAATTCAATGCGCCACAGGTTTTATATCAAAAAAAATGTACTTGGACTAATATTTCATAAAAAATACACATAAAGCCAAACCAAGTATGTAAAGAAATAAATATATGAATATACCCAATAAATATGTATTATATTTCTAATATAGACCTTTCTAGGTTTTGGAATAATTTATATGTATATACAATTAGTATTTTATTTTAATTGCATGTGTGCACATTAGATATGTATTCGTTAAAGATAATAAGCACCACTACCATCGTTTTAGTCTCAAGTCTATAGGTACTAATGTAAGATATTCCTGTTGATTTAGTTCTGTTGAACCATTCCGACATTTTTAGTTCAATAACGTTACAACTCTATACTTTCTTGGTTTCATGACGCCGATATTTTTATGAAGCAACCAAATATAATGATTTCAAGAATTGAAATAATTGCAGAACAATTTTTATAAGTGAGAAGTAAATAAACATTGAGATTTTTAAAAGAATCACGCTTGGATCCTAAAAACCGAATATAACAAGATTGTTAATAGCAAATAACTCAGCAACTAATAATAAAAAAGATACAAGTAATTCATTGGCAGCAAAACAAAGCAGAAAGTGCAATCAATAGTTTATTTTTTTCCCTAAAATGTACAATAACTGTTGGTCTCAAAGGGCGCCTAGTGTTCACAGCATCATCCGGCAGGTGGGTGCTTTAACCGATCTATGGGATTTGTTTATTTTTGGAGCATGCTTTGGATTGTATCAATTGATACTTAACTTAGCAATAAAATGGAATTTCCCGGCTTTACACGGAAGTTGCTTATTGAAACTATGCCGTTAAAGTTTACCAAATTTTTGGTTAGATAAATGGAAACACTACAAACACCATAGTATAGTACAATATGCTTAATAACATTATATTTAAATACGGAAAGGAATGTTAAGGGTTATTCTATTTATGCTTACTCGTGCAATATGTATATGAACGCATATTTGTATATAAATTCAACAAAAAATAAACTCATTTGCAAAAAAAACGGGCACCTAAGCAATGAACCATTTCAAATGTTACTATTGGTTTGTTTGATAATTATAGGTAGTTTTACTTTCAAAATTTTGTAAATTAATAAGCAAATAATCGTTTTCGTCTATTATCATAAAATTTTGATAATATTTATGGGTTTTAATGCTAAAGTTCACTAGTAGTGTATGCTCGCTAGTAGTGCATATGCTCGTGAAGTAAAAGTTAACAAAGATTTTTGTTTGTTTTTTCTTTAATAAAGTAAAAGCAGATAAATGTTTAGTATCGAGTGTGACCCCCTCTAGCTGAAATCACAGCTTGAATTCGTCTGGGTATGCTAACGAGGATATCCCGGATACTTGCTTGCGGAATACGTTCCCACTCCGCGGTAATCACATTCTTCAGCTCTCTGATGGTCTGCGGAGCCGGTTGTACTGATCTCACGCGTCGTTTCAGAACGTCCCAGACATGCTCTATAGGATTGAGCCTGGTTCTGGAAGAAAACCATGTACCCAACCACGGGTTGATCGTTTTCTTGTGAGTCGCGCATTGAGAAATCGCAAGTCTTCGTATGTGGACCTTAAGAACAACCTCGAAGAAGAAGTAATGTGCATATTAGTCTATGACGGTCAGGAGGACGCTTCTCGCGGCCAATATACGCAGTCATCGCCCGGCCCGCGGCCCTAAGTTACTCCGTGAGCACAGAGTTGCCAGGCTTAGGTTTGCTCGAAATTGTGAGTCATGGACTCAAGAAGACTGGAATAGGGTATTGTTCTCCGATGAAGCCAGGATATCTCTGTTCGGTGAAGATCGACGTCGGCGAGTGCTACGAAGACGGGGAGAACGCTTTGCAGAGGCTTGTTTTGAAGAAATCACACCTTATGGTGGGGGCTCTGTTATGTTTTGGGCAGGAATAAAATCAATGGATCGTACAGAGTTAGTCTTCATTGAAAACGGCTCACTGACTGGACATCGATACATAACGGAAGTTCTAATTCCTCATGCACAACCCGCATTGGCCGCTTTAGGCGAAGACTCAATTTTTATGGACGACGACGCTCGCGCCCACCGGTCTGGCGATGTGGAAGCGTATGTGCAAGAGGTCGGCATTCGTCGTTTGGATTGGCCAGCTCGAAGTCCCGACCTCAATCCTATAGAGCATGTCTGGGACGTTCTGAAACGACGCGTGAGATCAGTACAACCGGCTCCGCAGACCATCAGAGAGCTGAAGAATGTGATTACCGCGGAGTGGGAACGTATTCCGCAAGCAAGTATCCGGGATATCCTCGCTAGCATACCCAGACGAATTCAAGCTGTGATTTCAGCTAGAGGGGGTCACACCCGATACTAAACATTTATCTGCTTTTACTTTATTAAAGAAAAAGCAAACAAAAATCTTTGTTAACTTTTACTTCACGAGCATATGCACTACTAGCGAGCATACACTACTAGTGAACTTTAGCATTAAAACCCATAAATTTTATAAAATTTTATGATAATACTGACGAAAACGATTATTTGCTTATTAATTTACAAAATTGTGAAAGTAAAACTACCTATAATTATCAAACAAACCAATAGTAACATTTGAAATGGTTCATTGCTTAGGTGCCCGTTTTTTTTGCAAATGAGTTTATATACAAGACGTGCATTACTCTATTTATTTGAATTATGGGTGTATTTTTCAATTTATTTATAAACGAAGTTATGATATTGTATAGGTATATCTGTAAAAAAATAAATTATTAAATTGTTGTAACATATCTAGGTGTACATACATAAAATACATACTTATCTTAATACTTAATTTATTGTATTTTGTATACTTCTGCCATAATAAAGAAGTTAAAGGAAATCTAATCAGAATAAATCTTCTATTACTTGCCGATGTCCTACACACACCACACATGAAAATTGCGGCATTTTTAGTTTTTATTATGCAAGATACTGTAACATTTTTAGGAAGAATACACCGAATTTTTAATTGCACCAGCCAAATGATTGAACCTAATTTATTAACTATGATTAAAATATTTAATACCGTATCGATGCACATTAAATCTTTTTGTAATATCACATACTGATCACACTAATGATCTGGTGTATTAGTATATTAAACAAGTTTCATGGTTATAACAACTAACTTATGAAATGTTAATCGTCTATTCTCCTCTAATATTATTAGGACAAAATTCATTTTAAGGAGAAAGTTATTACAAATTTAAGAAGAAAATCAATATACCTCCATCCTCCATAAAGGTAGCTGTGTTCGACATAACATTTATAACTTAATAACATATGATTATTGGTTGGTTGGACTAAACCGCTTTTCCCATTTACATAATAACTATTAAAATATAATGTTGAAAATAAAGTGGAAGAGGTAGACTTTACGCTACCTCTTTGGAAATAGTAGAGCCACAATGTTGTTCATCATGGCTCAGCATGAATAGGCAGACCCGTTCGGGGCGGTACCACAATCTCATAAGAAATCGACTGAAGCAACAGATTGGCTGTCGGTGAGTAACATTTCCGGAGGCCCAATACCCCTTTCATCCCATCCTTTTTACTTCCCGCTCTCCTCCCAATTTCATGGGCCGGCAACACATCTACAGCCCAAACTTTGTAGATATTCATGGACGGTAGTGATCATTTATCACTCACCATTAGGAAACCTGTATTCTCGTTTTCCGGTCTTATGAAATGTAAAAATATCACAAAAAGCGTTCAGCATTACAGCTTACCCATATAGTGTAATTAATGATATTAATATTTTGTGCATTTTTTTATCAAAGCCGGAATGTAAAGATCGAATAATATTTTACAAAGAAATTAAGATTCGAGACATTGCGAATACAAGAAAAAAGAAGAGTAAGAAAGTGTAACATCAGGCTCCCACGTTAGTATGGTCCGCGTCGTGCTCCTAAAAATAAGAACAAACAGAAGTAAACCTAGAAATGGTTTAGATGACAATGATAAGTTAAAGCTAATCGCAGAGATCAACAACGAGATAATCTTTGAGGCTCAATAAGAAATACTACAAACGTTAATTTCAATTAAGCAGCAATTTCATTACACATGGTTATTTATTATCTCCTTTCATTTGCATTTGTCCAATGGACTTTGTTTGCATTATGGCACAATGGAACTAAGCTATAGCGAGGCCTCGGTTGAGCTACCTTAATGGCAAAGTGAATTTCTAATAAATTATGTACAAGTAGATGGCGTCGCTGTGGGCTTATTAGTATCTGCAGTAGTAGCCGACATTTTAATAAAGGACTTTGAGAAGGCAGCCCTTAGTACAGCGTCAATCTCCCTGCGATAGTTAATCTTACCACCATCCAAAACAGTGGGCTACCGTGGGTAAATCTTTGTTTTAGAGAGCACAAGGAATCTGTGACGAGAAACACCAGGATGCTAAACTGCGAATCAATGTTAACTAAGTACTGTGTAACAGAAATAATCCAAGATAGCAATAAAATCGGAAAATAGTTTTATTTCAATCCAGACATGGATATTTTATGGATTCACTATTTAAAATTTAGGCGCTACGTAGTTCACGGGCACAGTTTTCTAATAAAAAATATAGCTAATCTACTTCAGTTCTATTCTTTATTGCCGACGCAGACGTGCATTAGGCCAGCGTGGTGGACTATACAGCCTAACTTCTCTCAATCGTACTCTTCGTAGAGGAAGCACGTGGTTACCTCAGCAGGGAGTGAGCCGTATATGGGTTGATACAGATACAAACTTCGCAGACGAGCATACGACCGGCCTGACTGCCACCTACACAATGCCGGGGATTTAGAACTGTTAAGTCGCTACCTACCGTGAAGAAATTACTGGTAAGTCTCTCATAAGTGAGAGCCTGCCTGGCTAGGTCCCACCGCAGCGTCTAATTCTCCCACCAAACAGCAATATCAAGGCACTGCAATGTTTCGGTTTAAAGGACATTGTAGCCAGAGTGACTACTAGACATATTGAGACTTACATAATGATCTTAGTCTCAGAACGACGACCACAGTGGAATGCCAAGCATTGCATTGTGGTTCATGGCGTTGCTTGGTTATACTATTGTCCATGAGCGGTCGTGTTACTCACCATCAGGCAAATGGCATGCCCTTCATTTCTTTTAAATACTTTAGTTTTTGCTAAGCAATACTAGGGCCAAAATGTAGCCACTTCAATACTTTATTTTATTTTATTTATTTTATTTTATACTTGTAGGAAAACTTACAGCTAGTAACAATATAATATGAGCTTAGAAATAGAAGGCCAATTACAAGTTTTCACATATACAGACTAAATTAATGAAATATTACAGCAGTATTCTTATTAATTAAAATAAGTTGGGTAGATGTACAAGGGAAATAAAGTTTAGGTAAAAAAAAGGACAATAACAAAAAAAAAACAAATAGACATTGATTAAGTTAAAGAAAAAAGTTGTTACTTAAATACTTTTTCAATTCACCAGGTTTGGTATTAAATAAATTGTAATCTGAGTCGTTTAAGGCTTCATTTAGTGCGACACTACCTCTTATAATAAATGAATTCTGTCATATAATACTTACATATATTACATCCTTAACGATTTATAATTTCGTTTTACTCGAAACTAAGCTTAATTTAATAGATAGAAGTGGCTATTTTTGACTATTGCAACTTGATAGATATTAATATAAACAACTCACAGTTTCCGTTGAGTCGTGGTGTGCCTCCATTGACCAGGCCTGTGGTATTGTCAGGTGGTGCGGGTATTTTGTTGGTGTCTACGGTATGCACTGTCGCCCATGATGCCGGGCCGGCCGCCGCCGCCGCCGCAGCCGCTGCAGCCGCCGCTGCGCACACGCTGCAATCTGTAATATAGTTCATTACATACATAATATTATAAATTGCTTCAAGTATATGTCGTAGTCATTATCGATTAAGAGGTAAGCTATATCTTAAATATTATATAAGATTTAAGATATTCTTTAAACTTCTATATATACGTTTAAAATTTCACTTGAGTCAAAGTATAAATACCCTATCGAATCAAAAAAACAATATTCAATATTAATTAACAACTAATTTAAAATTACCATCCAATTGTAACAAAAGTTGAAATTATATTTTATCCATAAACATTTACCAAGAATCAATTAAACTTTATTTTAGTGAAGATATGTAATAAAGAAAACAAAAATAAATGTAGCTAAAATAAATTATGTGTGTCCAAGTGGCACGTTTGTTAAATAACATGAACAGGATGTTTTTCAGTTAGTTTTCCTACTATTTATCCTACTTAGTATACCGGGTATCTCAAGACTGCTACCGAAAACGAAGCCGGGTGGTAGTTTTAGTGGCTACAAACACAATGCAACTAAAATTTTCGCATAGAAACGTGACAATTATTTTTTATGATTTTTTAAATATCGTCTTTTTTGGGTGGTAAATCCATAGTTTTTGCTAAAATAATAATTTAAACTCTCTTATATCTTAGAGTATTTATAAATTAAAGGGTATACACTATTATTTTAGGAAAAAAATTATTTACCACCAAAATATGGCCATAGGAAAAAAATTTCAAAAAAAAAATTGTCGCTTATTTTTGCAACTTTTTCTGTTGCATTGTGTCTGAAGTCGCTTAAACTACCACCTGGCTTCGTTTTCGGTAGCAGTCTTGATATACCCTGTATATATATTTGTTGAATAAATATAACATGAACTAAATTAACAATTCTTTAAAATATTATTGGTGTACTAATAAATACAATATCAATTTTGGAATCAGTGTATTTAAATACCAGAATGTTATCCTAATCTTTATAATAAACTACGGATATTCATATTCTCTAGTGTATAGGGAGTTGATATAGAGTTAGGACAGCAAAAGAGTATTATAAAAAGCAAGACTAAACGCGTATCTAGCAAAAGTATATTTTTTCATTTTCTTATATTATTATTTTATTTGTATTTTTATTTGTAACTATTCGTGAAATAATTTAAACGCGATACCATCAACAGTAGATCTTTATAATATAAATATATTAACAATGCTCACCCTTCATGTATACAATAGGAGAGCTTCTTCAAAGATAATTCTAATCAAGAACATCAACACATCTAGTTTAAAAAAACACTGTCCTTTCCAAGGCACCCAACAGAAAAGAAATCACACAATAACATCACTTGACACTTCGGCATACACTAAAAAAATCCGCAACACCGCATGACTTTTATTTCTTTTGGACAAATTATCGATTGTAGATTATATTTATGTGGTTTTTAATATGGTTATTGATGGTATGTGGTACATGGCAGAGCGAGTAGTGGAGCGATTGCCGAGACTGCGTGCCACGGTTTGCGTGAATTAAGGGTGACGCGCATGATTGGGGGATGCTGCCTATGTTCACTATAAGTAAATAAATACTATTATTTTATAACATTTGACAATGATCGCATGTACTTGAGCTTTTAAATATTTTTTGTATTATATTCATACAGAAATTTGAGTGAGGTTTTTGATGCCGTACTATAATCAATTCTTGGCATTTCGTTGGAATTTTTTTGGTACGATAAATGGTAAAAAAATGAATTGTTTCAAGCTTTTACTGACTACAAATGCGGCTAATAAAAAGAACGTCTCAAAAAAAAATTGTAATAATTTATTTACTCTACAATAGAGTAAAATTAAAAACTTTGAATACTACTGAAAGTTAAGCTTTATAGCTTATATTATACATACATCTAAATGAACATACCTCTTAAAATATAAATAACCGCCCTATTCACGGTATTTACGTGATATTCACGTTATTTATTCAACCAAAATAATCAAAAAAACATATACACGGACAAAAAGCCCAGAAAGATTCTAAAAGCTGGCTAATTATCGTGTGATTTTATAATAGCATCAATCATAATTTCATCATATCAATAAATAATACAGCAAAAGTAAAAAACTAAACATGAAAATGGCCCACCGGTTTTTCGACGGAAACAGTAAAGGTAGGGCTAGCAAAATAGAGGTAGTTAAATAGAGGACGTTTATTTTTAAGTTCATTTTGTTAAGCCTACGAATATTTGAATTGATTTATTTTCACATCACCATATAGCTAAATTAAAATCAATTCTTTTTGTTATCTATTAAAAATATCACTTTGATAGGCTACCATACCCGTTTTATAATAACTTTATTTAGTTTATCAGATACATGAAAATTAAGTTCACTGACAGCTAAAGCTAATTTAGTATGTGTCGTATTTAATGTGAATAGTAAGTACATGTGTGTCGGCCATGTTGTAGATTTAGTTGGTGTTGGTCCGGGGTGCGCATGCGCTCTGTCGACTGAATGCAAACACACAGCCGGCCGCACATCTGCTGGTCAACGCGGCTCGTGGACACAATACGTGCTACTGACACCACGTCCAGTATACTTATAGAGACATTTACACAAGGATTTACTTGTTTTATTTTCAATTTCATATACATATTTGTTTACTTTTTACTTTCAAATATCTTCGGAAGATAGGTATACAACTCAAGACATTAACGCATGCTATTATTTTGTCGTATTTGAAGTTTAATATGAATAGTATCTGTATTTTATAAATCAAATGAGAATATGACAAAAATTGATGGTAAAATTTTGACAGTGATGGAAGAAGAAGTTTTAAAACTGGTACTTTTTATGAAGTTAGCTTCTATTTTACAAAATTTTATCCCACGTTATTCACACAATGCGGAAGAAGGTCCATAGTTGCCCAGTTGTGATAAATATTCCAGCTAAAATAAATACATTTGAAAATAAACAATTACAAATAGGTAAATAAGTCGTGTTTCATAAACTTTGTAATAGTAAAAGCAAAAATGATGTAAGTTTGAAATTAAAATACTATGTTTGATACGTTAATTTTCTATGTGTGGAAACGGCTATTTGTACCCATACCCATATGAATAACTACATTTATCAAATGACCATTTCATTTTTAGGAGTTACAATTTTATATAAATGCCAAATTATGGTCACCAAGTCGTACCTGACTCATGGTTTAGCCCCCATAGTCCGCATTCGGCGTACGCCACCGTAATGCTCTAATTTTTTGCTCAACACTTCATAAACACCATTTGATACGCAGATTTCGAATGATTTTATGACAAATATTAAAAACTACATTGTATCTATGGTTTCGTAACGATGTGCACGTGATGCCTACTGGAATTCGTTTAAAAGATACTGTAAATTCAAAATTATCGAATACGTTTTTATTACATTGATATAAAACTTGTGCTATCTATTAAAAATATTGGATTAATGCACCCTACTTAAGTAGTATTTTAAAATAAACAAACAAATTTGAACTTTTTGATTATACAGTTGTAGTAATTGTTTTTTTTTCAAACAGTTACATTTTTTTTTCTGTTTATGGTGGTACGTCATATGTGGCGTAATTAAACCTTTTGATTTATGACTGTTAATGTTAATAATCAGCGAAAGTAAGATAAAAAGGAAAGTAATGCCCTACTGATAGATTTTCATAAAATATTGATTTTTAATAAGGCTCCGGATCAAAGGTCCCTACTATTTGTAAATAGGGGAACTTTTTTAGATGTAGCCAAAAAACTCGGATAAAAAATCGTGAATCGGTCGTGTGACGTAAAAATGGTAATGGACAATAGACATATCACTCTGAATTAGCTGGGCATTGCGATGTGATATATTTTTTTTAATGCATAACATTTAATACAACTGTATTCCTGGTTTATATGGATGACATTTTTATTGATTGGTGTTTATAATAAGTACTCTAGTTGTAATTAATAATGATAATGGAGATCGATAGTTATTTATGTGTACCTAAATTGTTTTGGCGACAACTCCTTCTGTATCAGCCCATATACGTCCCACTGCAGGGCACGGGCCTCCTCTACAATCGAGAGTACGATTGAGAGTGGACAACTCCTTATAATTGAATAACAAATCCTAAATGCATATTTTACTTACTATGGAGTCTATGTCGTATATTAAGACCTGTAAGTATCAATTAAATTGTATAAACGCTTGAAATAATCTATATATTAATACGTGATGCAGAAACTTTGGACCCCTTTTTACGAAAATTGCGCGGACGCAGGAGCATAAAATTTGACACACTTATAGTTTATGTGTAGGAGAAGTGCAGAACGCTAATATTTTTCGATAATAATGTTTATAAAGTATATTAAATCAAAAAATAAAACATTACACACACTACCATGCGTTTCACACACACATACATACACAAGTATTTGTACACGCATTCATACTCTGGTGTCAAATTGTTTCTTTTCTTTTTCATTTTGTTCTTCTGACATAGACATATAAAAAAAAAGGTTTTATTTGCCTCATTTAATATAAAAAAAGATTTTAATAATAATGCATAAAAAGTACATTAAATCAATAAATAAAACATTAAACAAACCAGCATGCATTTGACGTATTTGTACACGTATACATACTCTTTGGTCAAATTGTTTCTTTGGTTTATTATAGACATAGTTGAATGTCAACCAGAAAATTTTGTTTACTGTAGTTTTGTTGAATGTCAAACAGAAAAGATTTATTTGACGAATACTACGTGAAATACTGAGCGCTTATACAAATTGTGTAGCAGTAAGATATTTTTAAATGTAAACGGACTATCATTATATGCATAAAGAAAGTTTCAGTAGCAACAATCCGCAATAACAACATTCAGGTACAAAAAAAAATATAATTTGCTATTGCTGGTTCAAAGCAATTATTGTAGTTTACGATTTTAGTAATTGCATATACTTCAGGATAAATAAGTAATTTTGAGAGATACGTACATTTAAATGTGCACGAATTATCAGAATAACAACATCATCATACAGGTAAAAACTTTTTCTCTTCTTGATTTGGTCGAATATCGACCACTAGGCGACCACTAGTAATGATAAATAGTGTAGGAAAAATCCCAATAACACTTCAAATCAAAGGAATTATTATTTTTATTACATTGACAGGCTTGCAGATGGCAATTTGCGAATGACCGTTGCCCGTCAATCTCTACTGGGGGCCAATCTAAAAAACTGACCCCTCATTGACCACCCAAAAAATGTTAGAAAAAATCACAATAGGAATAAAAAACCAATATCAGCGAGAATGGAACCCCACGATAATAGTGAGACCACTCGCGAGCCGGGGCACGCGTCACCCATTAATTTACCAAAAATAAATCTTTTAAAATAGTTTATAGTAAAAAAATATTATTATTACTTGCCGATAAGAAATACCCTACTGTATGTAGTTTTCATAACATGGAAAGATGAACTGTGTGCTGACTGCAGAACTCTTTCTTTTTTCATCGGCAAGCAAAATGATTATTTCAAAGGTGTACAGTGTTTTTTTGAATAATATCGTCTCTTCAAAACTATCTACCGCTGTTCCAGTCCAAATTTACGTAGACGCTTCTTTAACTTTTCTTCGACTGTAAGCCTTTATGTTGGGGTTATATTATAATATTCTATTCACTGATCATCGGGAAATGTTGGGTGGAACAGCTTTTTTTTAAACTCGAATATGGACTTCGATAAAGATTTGTTATCAATTTAATATTTGCAGGAGTCTTCACGAATGGTATGTGGCCACGTTCTGCAAAGAATCTTTTTCTCAGTACCTCATCAAGTACCCCTATGCCTATTTTATTAAATAATTCTCTTCATGTTTTTTTCTAATTTCAAATAACAAGTTACTGATTGAACGATGATTACACGCAAATTTTTGGTTAGCGCCTTATTCACACAAATAAAAAAGTACTTATTTACGTTTTATTTATTTTTCTAATTGAAAACATTCGAAATTTAAAATGTACAGTCCCAGCTCGCCAGGCAAGCGTCTTTAGCAATTCTAAAATTAAATATTTATTTTTTATAAAACTTGTGGACACCTCCACTTTTTGCACAGAGATTAAAGTTACACAAAAATGAAAACATCTTATATCAGAACTTTAAATACGTACCTATATGTGTATAAAATAAACCGTTGTGACTAAGTATTGTCATACTCTACAAAGTCTCCCCTTTTACAAAGGTTAATTAAACAACCTTAATTTTACGATTAATTAAATTATAATAATTTATTACAAATTATAAAATTCAGTTTATATATGCCTAATGTGTTCAAGTTAGTATATTTTTCACGTAGGAATATTCACCGGTTTCTTTTTCACACATTCACACATGGTCTGGTAGAGATCGATTTATAGCGATAAGACCGCCTTTTGTACTTTCAATTTATGTCATTTCTTTATATTGTGATGTTCTATTTATTTGTGTGCAATAACGATTAAATAAATAAATAAATGAAATAAATAAAAAAAATGTGGAAAAAAATTAATGTAATTATTTACTAATATTTTTTATTTAAAAAAAAATACATATGGTGATCTTATCACTTCACGCCATGTCTTACAGACTTAATTTAGCACATATTTTAAACCCAAATATATAATTAAATTTAATTTCCATTCGTGTGTCCTTTTTTAATGTTTATCGACTTCAAACTCATTTCTCACTTTAATAACTGACTTGGTTCGAAATAAATAACTCTTGGTGAAGTCATCACAATTAACTGGGACCATGCCATTTGATCAGCTAGGTGAGAAACAGTGTAGGTTCTCAAAGAGTGTATGACACTCGTACAGTTAAAACCTTTTTAATCTCGATTTACGAGTAGGAAGCCCTGATATATTGCTGATTGGCTGAACAAAAACCTAAGTATTTATAGCTTCTATAAGCTTTAATATAGAAAGAAATAAGAAAGAAATCAGATTTATTAGTCACAACAATACAACCCAAAAATAATATTAAACATAAAAATATCATTCTGTATCAGCCCATATACGTCCCACTGCAGGGCACGGGCCTCCTCTACAATCGACAGTACGATTGAGAGTGGTTAGGCCATATAGTCCACCACGCTGGCCTAGTGCGGGTTGGCGGACTTACATACCATAGAAATTTTTATAAAATCGGCTATGGTATGCAGGTTTCCTCACGATGTTTTCCTTCACCGTTTTAGTGCGTGGTGATTGACTATCAAAATATCATTAAAATGTTTAAAATATTTTTAAATAGATTTAAGATACATTGTCGATTTATTATACTCTTAATACACGCGCAGTTGCTGGTATTTTTTCACGCATGATACCTAATACCTATATTTTTATATTCTAGTCACCTATCAGTAAAGATTTTCTGAGTTTCATTGTAATATTTTATGGCATCATGTTTTTTGTAATTAATGAAATGTAATTTTATTTATGTATTCAGTTTAGCAAGAGGTAATGTTGGAATAAATAAATAAATTACAATAACAAGTGAAGTCGATATTAATATTCCACAAACTTTATAAATAAGCAAAAATTTGCGATTTGCGATTGTGATTCACAAAACCGATCGACTAATATTTTTATATGATCTCGTGTAATCTATGAAAGAAATAGGATTTTTTTACGAACTCATTTAAAGAAGAAACTGAACTGACAAGTTTGTGTGTGTAATTTTAGATGTGATTCTTTGTTTGAAAAAATCCGAGGGGGTAATTAGCAATAGCAGAAATATAGAGCATGCTAAGTCTTCAAAAATAACAAGGTACTACAAGTAGAGTATTTATAATATAGAGGAAGCGCTGTCACACATTCGCGTCTTAAAAAAATGTAGATATTTTCTTGTTCGTAATGTGGTAGTGCTCCTTTAGTGAAAATTGAATGCATTATTTAGCAATAAATTGCTATAAATTCCTTCGATAACCGAAATTATATTTAGCTGTTATCCTTTTAAAACGAGTTTAAGTTAAATTAAATAATCCTAAATTATTTATTTTTACTATTTTCCAAGTAATTCATGTTTTTGGACTAAATGTCAAATATCAGCCAATAGGAGGGCAGAAAAGGTGGCCCAGCACAACCATTTTTATCTACATTTTTGAAGTACCAGCGCTCCCTATATATTATAGATACTCTAAGACTAGCAAGTAGCAAGGGGTGGTTAGCTTTTATGCAACCTTTAGCCTTACCCTTTAGCAGTGGTTGAACAAGACGCAAAAAAGCAAGCATTTTTCTTGAATAAGAAATGCAATAAAAAAATAATTGTTGTGAATATATATTTAATTAATTGATAAATATTTATATCAAGCAAATATTTTTGACATGTAAAATGACGGTCGCGAAAGAAGCATTACTCACTACCGAAACGTTGAATACTCAATATGCATCGTGGGGGCGGGTGCCACCCCAACCGAATTGACAACTTTTTGCTGCACACAATGCTCTTCAATCGTTGACTCACGTCCACCGTTTACATAGTCGCCAAATAAGCGGTCTCGCGAGGCCGCCTGTTAAAATTTAACAAAATGATAAGTTTGTGTCACGATGAGTTTGTTTAGTCCGTTGTAGGGAGCTTCACGCTGAATATTTAACTAACAAACTTAGGGCGTGTTTTGATGTTTTGAGTGGCACATTCATCGAACAGGGATTTATCTAATAATCACGAGATTGATTGTACAAACACTTCACATTTGATATTTTTATTTCGATGTGACTTGCGTGGTATGTACAAGGGGTGGTGAATGCCTGGAAAATCATTGTGAACCGTTCTGTTTGACAGAAAATAACCGAAAACTATTATGACCAAAAGTCCTCCTTTACTATTTTTATCGAGAGGTTGTAAACGTAACGCCTGCCTATAAACCAAAACAACACTACTAAGAATCTATTAGTATAAAGAACTTCTCGGCATTCCACTGCACTTGTCACCGCAAGGTATTACTTGTTTTGTATCAACAAAGATATGACTTTCTAGCCGGAACACATCAGGAGCTGGACGGATATAGTCGTTTGACAGCCTCCGTGGCGCAGTTGGTTAGACGCCGCCTGTAAAACGAGAGACCGCGGGTTCGATCCCCGCATCGAGATAAATGTTTGTGTGGCCCACAAATATTTCTTTCGGGTCTGGGTGTTTGTGAGACCGAAAAGTCTCTCGTAGTTCCTGATACCCACGACACAAGACTCGATCTTACTGTGGGGTCAGGACTATGTATGTGACTGTTGGGTGTTATTTATTTATTATTTATTTAACTAGACAGACGAAACCTTTGCATAGGATAGACCTTCTGGTCAAAAATTAAATTGCAGGCAGGTTCCAATTCGTGTGATATGTTCACCTCTTATGGGTGGGTCCATGTCTACATAGTATTCAGTACCTAATTTACTAAATTATATTTATCGCACTCTAACCATAAAGTGAACAATTGTAAGGAAACACAACAAACCCACATGCCAAAGAGGTCTTATCAAGATTGTCTGTGGTACCTATGTGAATTCAACCAACTTATAAAATCGGCATGATGTTCTATGTCCTATTCCTTCTTAATAGAGTTAAATAGAGGATGCCCAATAATCTTTCCTCTTCCTATCCTTTTTCCTATCTTCCTTCCTATCCTTTTTCGCTATCCTACCGATTAGAGTGGCCGGCAACACATTCATGATCCAAACGTTGTGGATGTTTATGGGCGGCAGTGATCACCTACCATCACGTGAACTATTTGCTAGTTTGCCGGTCCTATGCAATAAAATAGGAGTCGCAGCTGTAGACTAGTCTTATGCTCAGCAATGGGTAATTATAAATTATGCTGATATAGTACAATTTACAGTACAGTATTTATTATGTTTATGGTAGAATCAATAGAGTAAATCACAACAAAAAAATATCTAACGAATAAAATACTTTACATACAATTTAATATATTTTTCATGTATTGGTATAACGCAAGAAAAATACATCATTAATACATTAATTACTTCCGGAATTCCGTTATTGACCTTTTTTAGATTTACCACGGTCACAAATATTATTCTCAACGTGTAATATAAAACACTGAATAAAACTAAAAGAGTATTTAGAATTGTTATTATTATTGCTAAAAATACGCTTTATTTTAACATGCAGAATCATAGAGATAAATCACCAACAATTTTAAAGAGAGTAACTTAATTTAGGACAATAATATTTTGTAACTTCAGTGACTTCATCAGAATCGGAATGATTTGTTTTTGTTTTTATAAAAAAAACTGTATGCTAGTAGTTAAAACTTCTACGATATTGTGTAATGAGCCCATGGTCCCTATTGCCAGTATATTTTAAATTGTACAACTCTACCTTCACATAATTTGTCATTTATGCTAAATTATATTACAACAAAATTTGATATAAGTGGAGTGAAATTTTCGCCAGGCGAGTAGTTTTTTTTTATTAGTGTGAAAAGGGAGAGGACCCTCCGCGGGTCCTGCTTTGCCATTGGTTACTTGGCGGAGGGACGCCGTGCGCTAAACCGAGGGTAACAGCGCCCGGCCGCGCAGCCAATCAATTCACTTATTTTTTAAATGAAGGGCAAAAACACTAAAAAGCATACGTGTTTTTTACGATGGTACATATCAACCCTTATGTAAAAATAAGTATAGTGATTAATGTATTTATTTGTTACAATTAATGTTATGTTATCACATCGAATACGCAATTATGTAGGACTACAAAAAATAGATACATAAATAAAAAAGTATGTAATGGAAGTAAATGCCTACATTTATTTAAAGTTGTGAATATATGTTTGATGTGTTCTAAAAGAGGTTGTTAATAGGTTAATAAAAATTATTTTTTGTATCGGAATTTAGATTTCAATCTAATCTTTATTTTGTTTCCACAGGAATGCTACTCGCCACTATTAGTAAGTCAGGGTTTATTTACTACCTATTATTGAACACAATCATATTTATCATATTATTAATGTGGCATTAAATCCGAAATAACCAAATAACCCAGTGATTTGACAATTGTGCTTAAGCGACATCTATTGAAGTATTTTAGAATTATTTAGTTCAGTGATCTTCCTTAATTCAAAATTTAGTCAGCTTGCTCATCATTTAGTAATAAAATGTTTCAAAAGATGGCACTACAATGATGACAAAAAATATTTGTTTACCCTTTAATCTACAGTTATTTATTCAAGAAGTTATAGCAATCGTATGTATATGTCCACTATATGTCCATTTTCAAATTTTAGTTTTGAAACATTTGTTGTAATATATTTACGTTTCTTTGGGTCTTATGTAGATACACTTAATACATATTTAAATAGGATCAGCAATGGATCAGCATATCACTTATTTCAATAGGAATCCCCAGAAACTACTTGGCTATAAGACGAACGGTCTTGTGGAAAATTGTACGAATATGGACCGAGATACATAAATATTTTCATAAAGTATGTACTTACTAAATAAAAATTGAGGCGGGAATTCAGAACGGCGCGGCGTGTTAGTACACCCTTGCCCTTTCTTTACCACCATTAATGTGAAGAGGGGCTAGTACTCAGCACTAGAAGTTATGTGGGATGATAAGGAAAATCACTAGATATTATGCTGTAGACTATTGTCACTTCCAAATGTAGATAATTTTTTAAATTATAACTTCATTAATTAAGGATATTCTATACCTACGAAAAAAGGTATCTTGTAATTTATTGTTGGATAAATAGTAAATTCCCATGTTGACCGAAGGTATTGGATGATGGTTGGATTGTGATTTACAAAGATAATCCCGGCAGAGCGAGGGCGAGGGCCGGCTAACGGTACCGCGTGTTTCGATTTCGTAGAGCATTTCTCCGCGGCGTCCCGTTACTCGGCCGAAAGTACTTTTGTTGGTTGCTCGCACTGCGCCCGCGCTCGCTCATACCACCGATCGCTAGAGTTTACTGTATTGAGAACACAGCGGTTGTTCAGCTGCCATTGCCGCCGCCTTCAAAACAAAGGCTGCATTTTGTATAATAAATGTATAGTCACACGAAAAACATTTAGCTCAGTTATTCAAACAGTTCAAATATATTTTTCATAATTTTGCTCATATGACAAGTTAATGAAATTAATGTAGAATAAGTTAAGTCTCGCTCCCACATTTGAGCTTATAAAGAGAATTGAGTTCCTCGATAAGAAGGAAGTCGATAAAATTAGTGAGTGTTGTGTAAACGAGTGGCCTTGTGGGCCCGCGGGTCGATGACTGCTGCGCTGTTGGATGATGTTTACTACATCGACAGAGTGAGCGTAACCAACGAAAGTCCCAACGTTGAAATATGTTTCCGAAAAATTTAACACCGCCTCGTTTTCCATCGAGCCACAACGCGTTTGGTTGTGCTTTCGCAATCGTGTACACAATTATCCAACGCACATTATGGGTTTGCGCAAATTATACAATTGTGTAGGCATTATATTGGTTTAGGGTATTAACTAGTTGGAGTGATAACCAACTGAATAATGGTTCTAGGAGAGATTTAGGCAGGTCTGGATAGGTAACTATGAAATATCTTGCAGATACCTTTGTTCAGCATTGGACTTTCAGTAGTTGTTATGATAATGTATTTTAAAATTAGGTTTATATACACTTGTAGAATAGGTATTGATATATTTTTTGACATGATCATTGGTCTTGCAAAATACATTTTCTTGCATTCTCTCTTACTTACTTTATTTATAACAAAAATGAAATTAATATAACATTTTACTACATTACTAGCGATATTTAACACAAAAATATAGTAATAACAGATAATTGAAGTTTCGTTTATTAAACTTCTAGGGACTGATAAACTTCATAAGGTAGTGTGTAGCGTGTAGGTGCGAGTAATGGCACCACTCATTGAGTGGTGGTTGCCTCGTGTAGTGTCGGGGTGTCATAGTGTCGCGGTGTCGTGGTGTCGCGTTGTCGGCGGGGTGGCTCGCGCGGTGACGTAATCCCTGTGGTTCGATACTCTCGAAAGGCTGCGGGTCGACGGCCGCTAGACGCGGAACCGCAGCCTACGCGACTACTCAATTAAACATTCCGCATTTACCATACATCAAACTCACATCTGCTTATCGACTCTGTCATGTTTCAACACATTATTTTAATCACCGCCTTTTATAATTCTAGGGGACTAATCGTAAGTTCTATGTAAACGCAGCTAGATTTAAATGTAAAAAAAAAACAAATACTGTTTTTATATGTTCAAATTTTGTACATGGGTCTATTTCCACTTTCTTTGTATTTTCACGCTTCTTTTATTTCTTGTCCAATACAATAATTACCTTTCTGTTTTACAGAGTTTAGCAAAAAATATTATTTGTATTTTTATAAACTGTTTTTTTTCATATTGAAGAACTTTGTAATAGTTCATTTTATTTTTCTGGTAGAATATAATATCTCTTAACTTAAAACTTTGTTGTAAGATACCAATACACGTACACTAAAATATTGTTTATTCCACTTTTGGGGTTTGTATATTCTTGCTTAAAATCTACATAAAGCTCATACAGAACGAATACCCTTTATTTTTAATAAAAAAAAAATCTTATCGAATTTAAAAAGCATCGCAAATTGTAAATGGAATTTCTTCCTTGAATGGGGCTTGTACTGCAGATATTACGTTGATGTGCATAATTGATTGTTATAACAATTCTCTTATTGAATATTATATACAAAACGATGTAATATATCAGAATTGATAAGGTCATCCTGATTGGTATATATATTTTTTTGTTTCTAAAGATAATTTACCGAATATTTAATCATGCTAATTATTTATTATACTCGTAAATCAAGCAGGGACACAGCATGGACCTATTTGCCCAATCCATTTTTACAAAAACTTTGGATAAAGGTATTCCTATAATTATAATGTCATCGCCAAGTTGAAGAATGAGATGCACCTAATCAGAGGGGCGGTGACGCACGCGCTTGGTGGTCGTACTTTGGTGAACAGTAAGTAAGCTAAGTGCAATAATAAGTCCAAGTGAGAGGCGAGCGAGAAGGGCCGCCAAGAGCGAGTTACACAAGAAGGGTTACAAAACTATGGCAATGAACCCGAGTGAACCTGAATCTTGCGAACCGCTAGCCGCCGATGGCGAGAGGCGTTGTAAACGCTCGAATCGATGCATTCCCATTAAACTGCAGCCAATGTGCCGTTTTTATTTATTCTCCAATGTTGTGGCGCAGCGTAGAGTTGAGCGCCCGCGCGTGTTGCATTTGCAAAGATCAATTGAGGCGACACGCGTTAGTGAAGATTATCCTTTTTTATTTTTACAACTTTTATGCATAATACATTCATGAAAAGTTTGTTTTTAATTATTTATATGAGGAAAAAGACAGAATAAACAAACTGAAATCACAAGCATGAGCTTTCTTTGTAATGGAACTTATTGAAATGAATACCAAAAACCAATAAAGATTTGATTCATTTAATGATAATTCCGGAAGAGTGTGTAATTTTGTAATTAAATATACAACATGCAGTAACAACAAAATTAAAGTAACTATTTCAACACACCAAATATGCGTTCTAAACAGCAGATGAAACGGTATGTTTAATTAACGTGTAGTGAGTTAATAAATGTTTGAAGAGCCCTGCTGGTCGTGACACGAGCGCGGTGGCGGGCGCGGCGGCGGGCACGGCGGCGGGCGCGGAAATGTTACCTGCAGGCTGCGCGGTGGCGGCGGAGCGCGATCACTGCGCGGCGCAATGCGGAAACTAACCTTTTTGTGGCTCCACCATGTACATCAACTACAGAACACTCACTAGTTCTAATAAATATATTTATTTTTGGTACCATGGAGTTAGAGAAATACAGGGTTTCATCTCAAAAGATTATACACACTGAGCTGTTAATCAATTAGAATTATCGACTTTGAATGTTACAGAAATGTAGAGGGTATATTCAGCAGGTATTAAATTAAAAAAAATGTTTTTTTTTATGTATATACATTAAATTAAAATAGATTCTGTTTCCTCATAATCTAGTTGCAGTAACCAACTTTTAAGAGTGTTTGTAAGTTCTCGTTTACTTAATTGCATTATTTTACACTTTTTATTAATTTTATTGTATAGAATTGTACTCATTACATAGTATTGTATTTTTGCAAAAGTATGTGATGTACCAGGATACGTTTGTCTGTTTGTACGTCTGCCAGTGTTGACTGGTGGAATAGTTTGATGTTTTCTTTTTATGGATTCAAGAATATACAATTGCCGAACACTTAATACTTCATAGTCCAAGTAAAGTTGTCTTGTAGGATATCTAAAAGGTTTCTTGGTCATAACTTTAAGAATAGCCCTTTGGGCTCTTTCCAGCGCTAGTAACCTAGTTTTTGCTGCTCCTCCCCATACTGGAATACAATATCGAATGACAGATTGACATATCGCAACATAAATTTTCCTTAGGAGCTCTAATGAAGCGCATTCCCTTAGGCTTTTAAATATATATACCATACTCCTTAACCTAGCCATTATTTTGTTAAGCTGAATGTCCCATCGCAGCGATTCATCAATTTCTACTCCCAGATATCTTACAGAAGTCGCAAGTTTTAATCTTTCGCATTGGCAAAAACTTTCTGGTTCTAAGCAAGTATGTGCTACTATGCAGAATTTTTCCGGTGGTTTCAAATTCTTTTTAATTGCGAAGGATACAATATTGGTTTTCTTTAGGTTTAGTATAAGGAGGTTACGATTAAGCCAAGTTATCACCTGCCTGAGACAGTTTTCGGATTGTACTTTTACAATATCCCAGCTTGGTCCGTGTATTACAATGGCGGTATCATCAGCATATGTAAATATTGTTGCATTTGGAATAGTAATTTTACATATCTCATTTATGTAAATTTTAAATAATGTTGGACCCAAAACACTTCATTGTGGCACACCATACGTAGTTACTTGCTCATCACTTAAATAAGTGCCTATTTGCACTTGTTGTGTTCTCTTAGTCAAGTAATCTTTGAACATGAGCAATGGTACTCCCCTGACACCTATATTCTCAAGTTTGGATAATAAGAGAGGAATAGAAACCGTGTCACATGTGACATTTATTTTTATTATCTAGTTGCTTTGCAACAAACTGTGTTAAATCTAGTACGGCATCCTCCACAGATATACCACTTCTGAACCCATACTGATTACTGGCAATTATATTGTATTTGTTTAAGAAACTGTTGAGTCTGTTGTTCAAGATTTTTTCTAAAATTTTGATAAGGACGACAAGACTGATATTGGTCTGTAGTTGTTAACGCAACTTCTTTCCCCTCCCTTATGTATCGGATGCACTATCGCTTTTTTTAACGCCTGTGGAAACACTCCTGTTTATATTGAACGATTGCATGTAAGTAATGACTGGGATTAGCACCTTACGACACAGCTTAAGTATAGTAGTCGAAATTCTGTCCCATCCCATTGCACAGTTATTACGAAGTTGGAGTATTATTGATTCCACTTCCGCGTCGTCAGTCTCCAATAGGCTAAATGAGTTTACATACCGGTTTGATTCTTGTGTTAAGTCTGGTACTTTTTGAGTAGAGTTCAGGAGTATGTTATTTGCTAAATTGCTACCAATATTCGTAAAAAATGAACAGACCCTGTTGATGGCCACTTTCCAACTGTCGCAAGTATTTAAGAGTTCCGTTGGTAGTACACATATCTTTCTGGTGTTAGAAATATTCTTGATGACATTCCATAATTCCTTAGAGTTGCGTCCGGCTTTTAAAATTTCTTTCTTCTCGTAATCTGTATTTAGTTTGCGCAACAGTGAGTTACAGAAGTTGCGGTAACGTTTGTAGGTCTGGTGAAGAATAATGTTATCAGGAGACTTAGTTGATTTTCTATGTAGATTGTTCCGATTGGCAATACAGCGCAAAAGCCCCGGAGTTATTCAGGGTTTTATATTTCTTTTCCTCCTGGGAACTTTAACACTGTATGTATGCTTATCTATCACAGATGAAACCAGTAATATAAATCTGTTTGTAGCCTCATTTGCATCATCTATTTCTAAGACTGTTGTGAAATTTATGTCCTCCAACTCTTTCTTGATTGCTTCATGATTTAATCGGGAAACAATTTTTCTTGGATTAAGTTTTGGATGTATATTTCCCACCGACAATATGATTGGCGCATGGTCAGTTATATGAGTATCTAGTAAGATAGAGAGATTTGGTAACTTAGATTTTAGCAAGATATGGTCCAGACAGTTATTAAGTCTGGTGGGTAATAAATGGGTAGGTATTATGAAATGAAATGAAATGAAAATAATTTATTGAATCCATTAAAATATTTAACATCATTTAGATTCAGTCATTTTTTTTTATCTACCACCCGGTTCGGAAAGCGGTTTTCACTAGAGAAGAACGGGCAAGAAACTCTAGTGTTGCTCTTTTCAAAACCAGTTTACAATGTAGTGAATTATTACAAAATTTACAAGTTGGTTTAAATCAGAGCAGTTTAATAATAATATGTTGTAAATTTACAATAAATATTTTTTATATGAATATTATTACATCTATTCCCAAGCCTTGTTATCGTCTAAATATTCAGAAATTTTATAATATGCCTTATTGCATAATTTTTGCTTGATAGTAGCTTTGAATTTTGTAATAGATAAGGCTTTAATATGACTGGGAACTTTGTTATAAAAGTGTAAACAGTAACCCTTAAAAGATTTGCTGATCTTGTGGAGTCTGGTCTTAAGAGTAGCTAGATTATTCTTATTCCTAGTATTTTTAGGCCATGCATTGCATTTAATATAAGATATTCATTGCTACGCTCATCTTGATTATCATTTTTAATGTCTATATTAATGTCTCCAATCAGAGCAATACTACTATACTCATTTAATTTGCCATAGATATTGTTAAGACTATTTAAAAAGTTATCAAAATTCTCTATTCCTGTAAGGCGGTGATCGATAAACAGTTACAATTGCCAATTTTTTATCTATACAGCAGGTGAGACAATTAGCATCGGAAAAATCTGGTTCACTTATTGTACAATTGAGATTAGCGTTTGTGTAGATAATTATGCCGTCGTTCTGATTACATGTATGTTCCTAGCAATAGGAAGAGTAGCCATCCAAGATAGGGATTGATTTTACTTTACTAAGCCAACATTCTGTCAAGATTATTACATCGCATTTAATTTTAAGAGATGATAGAAGTACCGTTAATTCATTAAAATATTTGTTTATACTCCGTATATTCAAATGCAAAACATTAATTGAATTATTGTGGTTTATCACATGTTTGTGACAATCTTCTGGACGGCATGTAAGTGAGTTAGTGCGTGTAATAGATTCTAGATCCTCGTTTATTTCAACTAAATTAGCCATTTGTTTGTATATTATATACTCCAGATACATGTGACAAAATATAAATAATAATAGACGCAGTAATGTTTTCATAAAATTCTTTAGAATTAACGTTCCAAGTGTGTGTGTTTTTTTATGTGTGTTTTATACAACCTATTGTTATGTGTGATATACAGGGTATATCAAGACTGCTACCGAAAACGAAGCCGGGTGGTAGTTTAAGCGACTTCAGACATAATGCAACAGAAAAAGTTGCAAAAAAAAAAGCGACAATTTTTTTTTTGTTATTTTTTTCCTATGGCCATATTTGGGTGGTAAATACATTTTTTCGTAAAATAATAGTGTATGCCCTTTTATTTATAAATACTCTAAGGTATAAAAGAGTTTAAATTATTATTTTAGCAAAAACTATGGATTTACCACCCAAAAATGACGATATTTAAAAAATCATAAAAAATAATTGTCGCGTTTCTATGCGAAATTTTTAATTGCATTGTGTTTGTAGCCACTAAAACTACCACCCGGCTTCGTTTTCGGTAGCAGTCTTGAGATACCCGGTATGTGTATATTTTTGTAATGTGTGTTTTGTAAAATGTATTGTTTTGTGTGATATGTTTATGAATTTGTTTGTGCTGTGACATACTGTGGGTAATGTAGAGTAATTTAAAGTAAGGACAACCAATTAAACAAGTGATAAAATATTTAACGGAATACAATCTAACCAATGCTAGTTCTGGTCTATTTTTGCGTGGTGTAGTATGAAAAAGTGTGATAGTTACTAGTCATATTTTTTGTTGTAGCTCAGTAGTCATATTATGTTTAGTATCCAGGGTTTTTGGAGATTAATACTAAACTTTCGCGTGTCTATACGTGGAATAGAAAGGAATACTTTGGTGTTAACCAAGTTGACTGTCTACAATCGTAATCGTCAATAAAAAACTAAAAAATGTATGGTAATGACATTTAACATTGATAAATCACGTGCTTAGAGGAAACGAATAGAAAAATCCTAGCCAAAATACAATTTTCTCAATTCGTTTAAAGATTTCAAAAAAAAAACATAAAAGAATAGAATATAATCGTTTTTCACTACACCAAACGCCAACTACCATACAAATGCTAGTCAAATTGCAATTTGACAAACGCAAACGAAATGTTATCGGAGCTTGGAAAAACTGATTCAAGCGATCGTCTCGAAGTTGGCGTTGTCGCTCATCGGTGCTTCCTTGTGAATGTTGTAATCGACTAGGGTGGTAACATGTTTTATATTTTTTAATTCCTTAAAGTTATTATTATTAACTTAAAATACATACTCGAAATATATAATGGAGCGATTGTAACGAAGAAGTGTTGATTACACGTCAATAAAGTTTGATACTTTTAATGATACTGATACTTTTTAGAAAGATAAACACTGAAAGTTCATTTTTTTTCTATTAGAATTCGCGATTGAGCGATCGGCACACTTGTGTCATCTTGGCTAACACCTTATCGTTTTTTAAGATCTCCTACGCTAAGGCGTTAACGTCTATAGAAAGAGAATAGCTTGGAAGCGCTTGTTACTTAGCTAGGGGGGATTTAATATAAAGTAGAATTATTTGTATTCCGCGAAAACTAGTTGACTTATAAAAATAAATTGTCAAGTGTTGATATTGAGCCCAGTTTTACTGTTACTGTTCAATTATATTCGTAGAACGTCGACTTCTGCAATGATAGGTCTTAGAATAGAAATGGGAAAGGCTTATGTACAACAGTGGACTTTCTGTGGCTCCAGAGAGAGAGATGGGCTAAGTAGTATCCGAATACAAATATTCGACAAGCAAAATACTCGTATTTGAAGATTATGTTAAAATTTATAAAATCATGAAAAAAGGTTGTAAAAATAACTTTTAACATTCTGTTTAATTATTCTGTCAATGACCCGTACTCAGTATATTAACTAGTTAATTAACTGTAAATTTTTAACAATACATTTCCCACATAATGTTTTTATAACTTTAGATAATACAATAGACATTATCACATTATCACCTGCTTTCTTTAATTTACTACAGTTGTAAACATACATGTACGTAATACTGGAAATAATTTATACATTGACAATCAATAATTCACACATCAATAAGTTGCATTTTCTGTAAAAAGCTAAAAGTTTAATGGGTCTAATGTTCAGATAATAAATTAATTGAAATATATCGTAATAAAAAAATAACGCACAGACAATAACATCATCAGCGTTTTGAGCTACAGAAAGCCTTATATTAAATTAAACCTTCTCTAAGAATCTTTTCAAAATGATATGATAAAAGGTGTTTGGTTCTAGGTACTTAATGCAACCATCATTAATTCGTTTGTCTACATTTGGGACGGATAGAAGATTGCTTTTACCGGTAAAAGCTTCCACGCGAGCTATACAAACTATACATTGTATAGTTTTCACACTTATACACTCAAGCCTGTAATTCCTGAGAGGGTAGGCAGAGCAAGGCAGCTCTTTTATCCACAAAATATTATAGGAGGCAATGCTATAATTGTTATCATTCTGGGAACTATTTTTAGTCCAAAGTAACACATATAAGATTGATTTTAAGAAAACTCACAGAAAGCGAAATTGCCGTCCAGGTACCAGACCTTATTTAGAGTTGAATCACGCTTTGTTGCGAAATTTTTAGTTGTATTGTGTTTGTAGTCGCTAAAACTACTAGCTGGCTTCATTTTCGCTCGCATCTTGATATACCCTCTATATAGCGTTATTTGGATTAGAGTATTAACATTTAAACAGGAGTTTTTAAATCATGAATATAGTCTATTAGTAGAACAAAATATATTTTTTTCCAAATATTCTATCGTTTTTATCCGCACAAAAAATATTCAGGCATTTTGCCTCTATGTGTGTAAACTACACACGTAGTACTAATATAATTTGACCATTCAGTCATATATTTATTCTAAAATAAAAATAAAGGACTTATTATGCGTTTATTTTCCATCATGCGTTAATCAGTATTACACTCTTGAGATAAAAAAGGGCTGTATTTGAAAAACAGCTCTGTACATTAAAATTACATATCTATAAGATAATTTTATCCTTTCACCTTCTCTAATCCCACAGCTTCTTGTGTTCGACGCAATATGATGTTTATTCATGTTACAAGTAGCATTAGGATCTAGCGATGAGCAACCTGCCTGACGGCATTCAGTTCCCTTAATATATTAAACCCTTATAATAAACCAATAACAAAAAAGATAATTAACAATATATTAAATATGTGTCAATGGAGGTCTTGTTGCTTAAGTAAGTCTCAAATAATCATAGAATACATATAATATAAAAAGAAATAATTCAGCAACACAGAGTTAACAAGGAAAATAAATGTTCAATCTGTCCTGAGAGTTCTGTAGCGCGCGTGTGTTATGGTGTATTTAAAGCGCCAACCAGCCGCACTATGACGCCACGTTCGCAGCCACGGTTCGCATTGTAAATTAAAATAAATAGCCACTTATTATATCTACTTGATTTTTTATACTGTTATTACGAAAACTTAAAAGTGCAAAGTATAAACCACTTGTTTTTAGAATTTGTGTTCTTTGTGACGTACATACATATTTGGATTGTCACAATAATTAATCAATGATATATCTGTCTTTTATATGTTCTTATTGTGATACTTGCATTATATAAATAAAGCTCCAAATCACAAAATATATGCAATGTTATTTTTTAAAGAGAAGCCTGAAACCTGTGAAGTCTATTTTAAACTACTAACATTTTTTTTATTAAAGTATTCCTTGTAAAAGTTAATTATTTTTAAATAAAAATTGATTCTAAGTCGATACTGCTGCTAATAAATTCTCGAATTTCAATTTGCGACATTATGTGTATAAAATACTCAACGTTCTTATAATAATAATATAATATACTACTAAATTACACAACGTGAAACAAACTTAGTAAACCTTACAATATTTTCCTTATAAAACAGTCGTATAATACAAACAAATATGAAAATACTTAGAAAATAACCTCAACCTAGTAGCTAAACATAGATTCTTATACAAACGACTTCAACGTGCGCGTGCACTTTCAATGTGCGCCAGATTTCTTTTCCAATATGTATGTTTAGCTACATACACTCGTACATAAGCGAATGTTGGTCACAATTATTTATACATCACTACATGAATCATGCGAGTCAATGAACTATTAGGTAAATTTCATTTAGTACCATATATGTAAGAACGTATTGATCAGAAAATAATGATTTAATTTTCAAGTGTGTCTTTTCACACCAAAATAATTATTTTTGCCCTAGTAATGGCTAAATGATTGTCAATGTTATTTGATTTGAATAATGTAGTGTGCCTAGCTTCCTACGACTGCCTCCAGTGTCTGAGCAGAGTGTTCGCTCGCAAACTGGTGGAGTGCCGCCAAACGCGGACTTTGCGGGGTCGTTGAACCCATCTCCACGCTCATTTGCTCAATAAAAGTAAAAACTTATGGTCTCTACGTAGATACAAACTGGTATCCAAATAGTGAACAAGATTCATGTCAATTCACTGTCGTTAAAATATGGATTATGTGTTTTCACGTATCATAATCATTGTAACTTAATCTGATACAATTGTATAAAATCATTTCATTTAATATAAGATCTTAAATTGAAATATAAAAAGACATCAAAATTATGATAAAGGGAATAATTATTTTCTTTATTATAATTTTGATGTCTTTTTACAAAATATTATCGCACCTTACAATTATATGTAACCCCTTTAAAAAAATTCCTTTCACCCAAATATTTCACGCAATCACCTTCTCGTTTAACATTATTCTGTAATGGGCAGTCTAAAAACCAAATAAATATATTAAGGGAAATGTGTTAAAGCAAAACGTAATTTAAATCGCTAAAAGAGAATTTTCATTTCACTATTCAAAAAATAAATAAGTTTATCCATAACAGAGTGAGCGTAGATGAAAAGTGAATCAACCTGACGTTTGGTTGCGCGGCCACTCGCGTTCGTTCACCTCACAAATTTTCGTTTCGTTAGTTGCTTGGCTGTGTGCGTACCCCCTTCCTCGCATGCGTCCCCCATTCCGCCAACTTAGATCACGACTAGGCACAAATACGCCATTGTTCGTATACATACGGACAAAAAATCAATGTTGCTCCATCAACGCCGGATACATGATAATGCTTTCTGAGCGTCAATCATAACTGAACGCTTTACTTCTATTTGTCAATTAAAATAACTATGATATTATTGTCTATTATCCTGCCACACACAATCTATAAAAAATAATAAAAAGGATTTGCAAAGACCGGATGTATGTGCGAATACACGAAAGATATTTGAAGTAGTCATAAAAAATACACGTCAGGTTTTTTTGTTATATTCAGGTGTGCTATTTTGATCGGAAGCTTGTTCTATATATATATATATATATATATATATATATATATATATATATATATATATATATATATATATATATATATATATCAAACCTTGATTCCTTAACTTACATAATACTATGTATATACAGAAATAATATACCAATATATTGAATGCTAGAAAATGTGGTAGAATGTATTCGATGCCTCACCGCTAGTTATGTAATCAAAGTTTGAATATTTAAGTACTACGGCTACAACACGTTTCTGTCAAGCTTACTTCAATAAGCTTGAACAAATACACTCTTATAGACAGAAGTGGTTGTTGATTCAAATGGAACGCTAGTGATGCAAGCTAGGCCTTGTCAATGACCTCTATTTCGCCACCGACCATTCGAAGGTGCCGAAGAGGTCGACGATGCGCGTCAAACGTTCCAAGCTGATCTACGCCGCCTTCTTGTCAAACATTCACCAATGCACATTTGTTTTGTATTAAAATAACTCTACTTTATTTTTTATAATCGATTAAAAGAAATATATAACTTTGAATCATTTACCTTTACACGTTCTATATTAAACTAATGTATATTTTTCGGATTAGTCGGTTTTTTAACCGACTTCAAAAAAAAGAAGGAGGTTCTCAATTCGACCAGTACCAAACATATACGAGTATATATTTAAATTAATATAAGCTATACGTCCTACATGTTTGGTACTTGGCGGCCCGCCTTCAATATGTTACGCATATATTTTGATTTGTTGGCTAGTCAAGTCATTAAGCAAATTAATCAACATGCACGAGTTCCATGAAATAAATATTATTTTTTTGCTTTGGAGTGGTAGTTATTATTTTATTATTTTTTGGTTTTTAGTGGATTTTTGTTTTGAAGTCGGTTTATATTTTTTATTATTGGTATTTTATCACGTGCCATGCGTTACATGCAATAATCATTTTTTTAAATATAACAGGTGAAAATTATGGACGAGGAAAACATTAGTTGAAAGGCAATTGAATCAATACATAGATGATCTAAGCAAATGAAACAGATTGAGATGTTAAGCCTAAAGTACAGTGTAATAAATTTAAAACAATAAAATCATTACATATAACAGTGTTATATCATCGTTTTCAACCCAAATGTAACATAACATATATCTAAAAACATATTTTTGTTTGTTGTGAGTACATTTGTAACGGGTTTGTACCAACATGTCGAGTTGATTGCGTTGTGATTGTGATTAACTTGCAACGGTAAGTGTGGTATTTGTGAAGCAACACGGCAGACGGTCATCTGATGGCGAAGATAAAGTCATGATGACAGATCGGCAGAATGACGATTTGGTGAGTAGGCCAGCCACCGCGGAAGACACTGGCGCAGTTCACCATGGTTCAACGTGACACTTTCCGACGTCATAAACAACTTTCCTACTAGCAATGCGCTCGCAAGTCGGTGCTCGGCGCGAGACGGCTGCGTGGCGGTGTGGCTCTGTAGCTGTGTGGCTGTGTGTCGCGACCACAGCGCCACCCGCCACTAACCAGCAAACGGCAAAGCAGCAACTCACTACCATGAATTGCTTGTGCGCTACTTAACTGCAAAAAATATTAATTTACTTGTCTGTGAATTTTCTTCTCGTTACGATGCACCGACGCCCATACTCATCGATAGCTGAGAAGTGATACAGGAGAAAGTAGCATTTTATCATTAGAACAAAGACTTACGAGCCAAAGAGATTTACCCGTATGCGTTCTTGCACATGTCCTTATTCCACAACCGCGTGGAAACTGTACTACATGTTGTTTATATAAAATATATAGACCTGGGGATAATGAGATTGTGGTAGACAAAGCTATGCCAAAATTTCTGCAATATATTCAAAACTCTACCTATTTTTTTAAATCATAAAATAAACACTGTTGTTAAAACCGCAGTGACTCACAAACCACAGTTCACAAACATGATAGAAATCATACATAATGTACGACAATACTTCAAACAGTAAAAAATAAAAATATTTTATCTTTCCAGTTATTTGTCAGACAAAGGTTTAAATAAGCACCTAGATTTTGACCAGGTTTTAGACTAATATAACGAACACTTTACACATTTGTGAGTACAATACCTTCCAGATAGCAACTAGTTAGTTGATGAAGCGATTATCTCTAGCAACCGCGTAAATCTTCGCACATGTGTTAATTTGTAAGTATAGAGCAATATTAGTCGTTAATAGCATATACCCACAACGGTCTTCAATATAGTAGGCCAACAATTATATTCATGCAGTAGCGACACGCCGTAAATCTGTATTATTTGCAATATTGTATGTATAGTTAACAGGTCGTAATTCAAGCTTGAACAATCAATAAATAAACAAAAATAAATCAAAATAAATATATATAAATATTTTAAAAGATATCAAATAGGACAAGACCTCGGCTAAGTCCCTAGGTTAATACTTCTTAAGCCACATAAATTATAATAGTAATTATAATTATACATTTCTACCCGATTATGTCTACTTTTGCGATACTTTAAGACCATTGATCGTGGAGCATAGTTTGCAAAATATTTGAAACCATATAAGGATGATCTCTCTGGAGCGTTACCGCTAAATTCTATTGACCAATTTTAAAGACTTTAAACATAGCGAGAAAACTTATTCCGGATTATAACGCTGATAATTAAAAAGATTAGACTCTTAAAATCTGTCATTAACATAATCTCTATAGTTTTAGTCGACTAGTTTTTTTTGTTAATCTTGTTATGAATCACAGGGCTTATAATCCCAATAAATTAATCCAAAGCTTCTGTAAGCCCATTCTTTTCCCCATTCCTTTTTAAAACGAATATTCAATTACACTAATATGCTTACGTTAAATTTAAAAAAAATAATAATAAATGATATCCCATAATTTTGCTCAATTGGCAACATTCCTTATTATTAATATCTTGTCATATTCATTGGTTTATTTATCACATTTTTTTAATTTTTACTCAAACATTATACAATTATTTGTTACATTTTTATCTTATTATTATTATTATTTATTAATTTACGAGTTATTTAAATTATTATCAATACGATATAATAACGGTCTTAAGCTCATTTAGTATAAATATGTTACTTTGTTTAGTAGTAGACTATGTACCCATGTGTTACCTAATTGAGTAATGTTTAATAGTTATAAGCTTTATAGAGAAAATTAACATGGTAGAAAAATACAGAGTAATATCAAATTTTGGGTGATTCAGATACATTTGTCTCGCTTAAAATATCATTTTTATTATAATACCTTACTTCATTCGATAATTTATCTTATAAAGATTAATTGGTATTGATCATTGAATATACACATAAAATAGAATACAAAACGTACGAATGGTAACAAACTATCTTGCGTAGTTAAAGGCCATATTTACTGACAGTCTGGGCACAGCGTAGTGCGAGTGTATGTTGTGTAGGAAGTACGGGCTTCCTTACTCATCCCTACATAAACAGGTCGTTGGCACACGCGCATCGATCCCTATCGACTCCAATAAACATACCTTTTTCAATTTTATTCAATCTCTACATATCTCGTACAAAAACTCAACTTGTACCTTATATAGGAATGCAGGAACATGTTAAGGGTTTATTTTTTAATTACAAGCTTATAATCTGCTCATATAAATTGTCAAAAAAGAAGTTTCAGTCCAGGAAAACGTTTGATTGAATATTTAGGAGGCTGATAAATACAATAGATATGAAAACATAATAATTCATTATCTTTTTTAGCAAATCGCCTTTAAATGCTCTGCAATACAATTAACATGAATACTAGTACTGAATTTCATCATAACTTATTATTATGAAATTCAGTACGCACCACAATCCCAATTTTCGTAGTACTTACAAAGCAATTTAATAAAATACAATTCTCAGTTCTACAAATCGTTAATATTATCAAAAACCTAATGATAAAATAATAAAAGTTCTTATAACAGAAAATACACTTGAAAGTAAAGTGCTGACCATTTTCTCTTGCTCACTAAAATCCGAATAGCCGGCTGTCACTTAGTCTATGAACTACGCAGCAAGGAACCGGGATTGTAACGGGACTGTTCCTTTCTTTTTACTTTTTTTAACCTCAGTCTATTTAAAGTATGCGTTCGCTTTTAAAAACGCCCCACTCTTTACGCTCGTGATTTTGGATTTTAATTGTAAAAGTTCCCTTAAGAGCATGACTCGATCGTCAGACTATTTATAATGTATAAATATGTGCATTTATTTTATATAAAACATTGAAGAAATGTTGGATGTTATTAACTAAGCTAGTGACTCTTTTAATGCTAGTGTTTTTGTTATTCTTTGTCTGTCCTGTGAAATAAGTTTTAATGTTTTAAACACTTAAATTTTTAAATCGATTGAGGGTCAATTCCTGATTTCAATTCAAAATTATGTTGATATAGTAGATCGCCACTCTATTGTTCTCGTCGAGTCACAAATTGGAGCAACCATTTTGTGATTTTTTTGTTTAGTTAATGATATGATTTGCATAGAATTTGTGCTTGGCTTAGCGATAGGTTTTTTCCATATCACATCGTTTGACGGAAGTAAGCTAGACAAACTGCGGGGTGTATTTGTATGTAATTTTCATATTATAAAGCTTTAGTGATTACCTACGCCTACGTTCCCAGCCGTATTTGCAATATATTTTATTATGGTTATAATAGCGCTACCAAATAAGTTAACTTTGTAAACGTTGTAATCTCCTTGTATTAAAAAAGTATTGGTATTATTTACTTCATTTTTTTGTTGCTGATAAAGTCCAAGTCTACAGCGGAATGAACTAAAAAAATGATTGAACTCCATCCAAAAGTTTTTGCTTGACACGCACACAACTATGATCGTAAGCTTTATCTTTTTATAGAGATGATATCACCACTCCTACCTAACTACAAAGTACTAGTATTTGGGTTTCATAACGAATTAATAATATATATTAATAATAATCATTATATTGTAAACTGGTTTTGAAAAGAAGATAGTTTCTTGCCCGTTCTTCTCTAGTGAAAACCGTTTTCTGAAACGGGCGGAAGAATAAAAAAAAGACTAAATCTAAATGATGTTTGCATGTTACGTGTTTAATAAATTAATTTCATTTTAATTTTCAATAAAGATCATTTTTGAACAAAACCCAAAGCTTTTAGTTTCACAGTCAGCTTCTGAACTGACCGTCAGCAAAACAGAGGTTGCCTGTATTTATTGGTCACGTAGCCAATTATGTACAATGTATTACGTCTAAGAATTGGAATCGATATGTTAAAAAATCTAAAATAATATGTAAAGTAAGGCCCACTAGAAAACTAGAAAGATGTCATTGAAGTCATGTTACGCCAAACTCAAGGATAATAAATAAAGCCGAGCAGAAGACAATTCATAGCTAAAGGAAAAATAAACTCAAGTACACAGTTCGATTGATTGTGAGCATTGCTGACATAATGTTTTCATGTATTGTAATGCAATATGAGATAATACCCAACGGTCTTACATCATATTTATTAGTATTCAAATACAGAATTATACAGGTATTTTTTTTATGTTTACTAAATACTGATATTATTAGCCTAAGCCAAGCCAAGGTCTGAGGCCTTGGAATTGCACTGCGAAATATCCACTGCCCTCAAAGCAGTAATGGGAATAATTGCTTCTTCAAATTAACATCACCAACTTAATATTTTTGAAGCCTTAGCATGCTCCATATTTCTGGAATTGCTTATTGCCCCCCAGCACCACCCCCACCCCCACCACCACCAGAGGAGTAAGCAAAAAAAATACCATAATATTGTAACCATTTCTCACATCTGAAAATACACACAAAATTAACTGTTCAATTTCTTCTTTACATAGGTTCGTAAAAAAAACTCACTTTTTCATAGATTACACGAGGTCGTATAAAAATATTACCCGATAGGCTTTGTGAATCACAATCAATCGCGAAATTTAGTTTATTTATATAGCTTGTGATATGACACATTGAAATAAAACTATTATTTACGGATTTTATCGCGGATGATTCTCACCACCATCCAAAACAGTTAGCTACCGTGGGTAAATCTTTGTTTCAGAGAGCACAAGGAATCTGTGGCGAGAAACACCTGGCAACTGAGCTGCAACACGTCAAGCAAGTACTGCGAGACAACAAGCTCCAAATTCCACGCCGCCGTCACAGAAACCGAGTAAGACCTGCCACAGTTGAACGGGTCCCGGTTGTCTTGCCATACATAAAAGGTGTCACGGACAAGATTGGCTATATCCTGAAGCGTGCTTCTATAAAAACCTATTTCAAGCCGCCCAAGAAGATTAGCCAATTTCTACCACCTGTCAAGTGCCAATATACCTTTGCAAGAACCGGGTGTAAATAAAATAGACTGCGACTGTGGCCTCTCCTACATTGGTCAAACCAAAAGAAGCATAGGGACCCGCGTGAAAGAACATATAGCTGACGTCAAACATCGACGCTCAACGAAGTCTGCAGTTGCTGAGCACATAGAAGAAGGCTCCAAGCATTACCTTCGTTTTGACCAGCCCCAAGTCCTCGCGAAAGAACACCGTTTCCTGCCCAGGATGTTTCGCGAGGCTATTGAAATTAAAAAACATCCAAATTTCAATAGGGAAGATGTCTTGAAGCTTGCACAAGCATGGGATCCAATTCTACACTTAATTAAATCGGAACCCAAAAGACCAACTGCCAGACCTCAAGACAGTGAGCTCCTGCGTGGATTGGAACGCAAAAACAGATTAGTTGTTTAAATTAACTTTTTAATTTAATAATTCAAAATTAAGGGTAGTTAAATTGTAACAGTCACTGAGCGGATGACTAATATCTCAGTCCGCCCCGTGACCACGAAAGCTGTAAAGTAATCGAAACGTCGGGAATTCAAAAAACCAAATCCGCGATAAAATCCGTAAATAATAGATTTATTTCATTGTGATATGTTATTATCGACTTCACTTGCTTCTTGTGATTGTTATTGCTTTTTATTCCAACACTACCTCAAAGTATAATTTTAGGGGGAAATGTGGCTTTGATCGTTGGTGAAGATGCTTCTGACTTCTTCTGCATTTGGATGACGATCCTAATGCCTAAGTTTGTCAAAAA
Organism: Hyles vespertilio; assembly: GCA_009982885.2. Classification (NCBI taxonomy): domain Eukaryota; kingdom Metazoa; phylum Arthropoda; class Insecta; order Lepidoptera; family Sphingidae; genus Hyles; species Hyles vespertilio. The sequence continues at coordinate 21,616,163 of CM042825.1, read as the reverse complement.
TCTATATAATTTCTGCGACTGATCCGACAACAATACTTGTTTGTTCTATCGCCACACGTCCCCGCATTAAGCTTGTATGCAAACAAGCACCATCAGATCAAATGTGTAATATAATATGAACTATTTCATACATCACACTTTACGGTATGTAAACTATTAGAACACCATGCCATTATATGAATACAATATATTTTTCAGTGCACATAACCATTACGACTTATAGATAAAATTAATCACAAATTAATTTATCTTTCGATAATATTATGCTACTATACCCTATACTGTATCAATGTCTTGTGACACAATGTGTGTGTATTGACTTTTCATAAGAGCTCTTTAATTGCCTACATTATTAATAAATACATTTCATATTATTTAAGACAATACTGTTGATGAACTCATAATATACCTACATAAAGTCATGCAACACTACTTAAAAACAATTTTCAAAATAATGCTATTCCGAACTGCACTGTATATTTTAAACATTGTTTGTGTTTAGATTGATTTATGGAGGTTGGGAGACAATGCGAAGTGGGAGCTATATTGTGGCCAAACCGAAGCCTGTTTATGTGCGTGCTGCGTGCCCTTTGTGGAAGTAACGGAACCCAGTGACGGTATATGACGTTTTGTGACGTCACACCGTAGATGTACTCTACAAAATGCCTGTATTTCGTCTCGCGGAGCTGTACAATGTAACAGTTCCTGTTGTAAACGGGATTTGTAGTAAATAACTTTTTCTGAGAAGCAACGGACGCACCAACAACAATGCATTGGTAAGATATATGACTGACCATTTTTCTCCGCACCGTGACAAATCTGAGGTTTAGATGCCATATCATTAGCCGCCAGCATTTGTTTTTGTTTACATCCGATGGACAGGTAGTTTAGAGGTTTTAATGAAACAAACATTCTTTAAATTATCATAAAGAGATATCGTTTTTTATGTACACTCGATTTCAGTTATTAAAAGTTTTGGCGACAAAATTTAGCGTTATTTTTACAGCATCGTACACAATAGACAGTTTTGACTTAAGAAAAAGTAAAAAAACTAACATAATTAAGTGTCGTTGATGCAACAAGCAAAAAATTAGTTTAGCAACAGCGACGTAGAAACTCTGAGACGGTATCTATTGGCAGCAATTCAATTAACATACCGCCCATGCGTGCAAATTTATATGTGAGTTGTACAGTTACGACACTGAAAAAAAGAAAGGGTTTAATGGAGAGACCGCAAAAAGCCTGTGATTACTTAACCCATATCCGGCGATGGAGCATATGGTCCCGTAACCCTTTGGCCCCGTTATTTAGCCTTTGTTGAACGACAGTTGCATTATTATAACATAATAGGCAACTTTTTACACCGAACAGTACCATAACATAACAGATGTTAAGTTTTTTTATCGTTTAGATTAGATCTGTATTGGTGCTTTTATAATAAAAAGCAAAGTCAATAAAATAAAATCAGTATGTTTATAACAGATGCCAAGCTCATAATTATCGTGGTATATAGAATGTTTAGCTAAGTACAGAATGATTTTCACTTTTGTCTATGACACTAGTAAAGCAAGAGAGCCGAGCTATGGGTTCCAGGAAAGGCACGCTTTCCATAGCCGAGGAGCGCCGTAGGCACTGCATCTTCCCGAGGAAATGCACGCGGGTTCGTTGCACTTACAAACTCATAACCCCCTTTCTAAAGCGCCGATACAATTATGTGCACTTTCGCAAGCCGCTACTGTCACTCGCCTAGATACAGATAGGAAACTCGACGCGATGCGCTTGCACACCTGTCGATATAACCCTATAAGACGACGCGCCCAAGCGCCGCACCCGCCGTGCCGCCGCGCCGCGCCGCCGCCGTACCACCACATCTCGCATCACACCCACTATTATCTACTTAACATCTGCATACATCATGCATATGTTCATCAAATAACCATATGTCAAATCATAAATCAAGTATAATCAATGTATATCCTGCATCATAATATATTGTTAACAATTAAAATGATTTTAATAAATATTCCAGAACATGGACCTACGTCACGAATGAGGACTTATAGTAATAGTCTCCACAACATTGGTCTACTGGTGTGTAGACCTCAAATACAACTCTTTGTTTTTGGTAAAATGTATAATTATTTGACATAATAAAGATGATTTCTACTTCGAATTTCTAACTTATTAAAATAACCATAATTAATTAATTTGATATTTATGATTTTGGATCATGGATTGTACTTGAGTACGTAACGTATGTGATTGCAATAACCGAATTTAATATCTTTCTACATTATATAAAGCCGCATTATTGTTATCAATAGATGAATTGTGTGAATTCCTAGCGGCACGTGCAACATGAAAGTTTTCCAGTCGTAATCAACGTCCGTAGCGCACGCCAATGAAAACGAGACAAGCCAACGAACCTGACTCATTGTATCTGCGCTTACTTACCACTATTTGTTGCTTTTATCTCATCAACTGCTCATTATATACCAAATACTCATTATATAATAATTTGTAATATAATAGTCAATGTTTTATGACTTTAGAGAAAATGGAGAACTATCCAATGTCATGAGATATAAAATCATGCCTTTGAATTGTAAAACGAAATTGGCGGGAACATGAAATAAGTAAAATTACTTGATTTTTTATAAATTAAATGTATACCGTATTGGCATGTCAGAGTGTCAGATTGTAGACGGGTTGAAGAAGTGATGAGTGATTGCAGTGAGAAGGGTGGAGGGGACTAGAGTGCATCGGCACACTTACCTACTGCACACTGCAGCGGCGAAATGCAACGGCGACGGCGCGTCGTAGCTTCTGTGGATATACCTGGAAATCGACCAGCGCCATTAGACCCGCTTCTCCCCGCGCCGCGTGAACACGTGTAGATGCTTCAGGGGCAGTACAGACCAGCGACGGAGCTCTAATTACTCTAGTCGCGTTATAAATCACTGACACCTCGGAAAAGTGGAATGACGTCCGCGTGGCCACGCGGTTTTCACTCACTAACACAAATTTAGAGAGAAATGGAAAAACTTGTTCTCGTTGCTGAGATTCTAATTGCACTGTGCACACTGCACAGGAACATTAGTAATGAGTGTTTCTTACAACCGTAAATTTTGCAATCTGTCTTGACTAAAATACTTAAAATCGGCAGTTAGCGTCCTCGAGTCTAAAAAATTCATTATATTATAATAATGGACTCATCATATTTGATGACAAATTGTATTAACAATCACAATCAAATGCAGTTTATATAATTTAAATTTAATGTCCCAATTTACAAAGACTCATTACCTATACTTAAACAAACAATGAAACATCTTAAAAGCTTTATTTAGTCCCTCATAAAATGTTCATAAAAATGTAGTTGTATAATTACACGGTAGTGATGTTAATATAATATACAATAAGACGATGCAACGTTAATGCGAATTGCACTTGACACGGCGTCGAGGTCAATGGCAGCGTCATCGTAGCCGCTCGTAGCAACAGTTGAGCCATTGTTGAACGCTCCTCTTAACGCGCTCGCAACTCGCAATACCAGTGGCTCACCTCACTAACTTATTATATTTATAATTATTATGACGTATTATGCCAGGTTTTTTTGCCGAGAATATCAGAAGCTTGAGTTGTTTTTGTTATATCAAACTCGCCAATTTCTATTGTGAATAACAAAATAGCTCAAGTTAATGATATTTTTACGTATATTTTCGCATTTGCAGTTACAACGTTTATGTTTATTTATAAATCATGCTCAGTTGAATTTGTTATGTAAAAAAATAGTATTCGTACTATATACCTTATAGGACCAGTACAGATTTGTATCTAAAGTGACAAATGACCTACATACTATATCATCGCGTGACAGCGACAAAACATAGATATTACTTATAGTCTAAGATCCCGCCATACATCGACCTTCACCGAGATGTTTATTTGATGAAACGTATTTTATATTCAATTTAATATGTCAATAAATATATTGTATAGGGGTTGCCTAGCAAATTTCAGTCCAGAATACGATTAATCAATAATTTAAAAAAAAATTCTTTTAAACATTTCACCTGTTTGATTATTAAACAAATTCTATACCAATCGAAAGTATGAAGCCCATAGAATATGCAAACGTTAGGTTGCCTATTTTTTTCCGGTCACAACCCTCAGGTTGCCAGGTATAAACAGGTAAATCGCTACTAGCATTTTGCACCGGTCTGATTATTGAATGGAAATTAAATGAAAATAAAGATCATTTTATTACGAACACGGTGGTGGGTTGCCTGCGAAAAATCAGTCCCGAATTGCGGTTGTCGAATTTAGAAAAGTGAAATATTGCTCCGAGTGACCATCCCATGCGATAGCCTACACAGCATAGAAGCTGTTCGAAGTCCGCTCATAAAGAAAGAGGGTGCGCATGCTATTTATTCTTGAGAATGAAAAGGACAGCGATAGACTCGTATATGCTGTGTTTTGTGGAAAAGTTATTTAATTTTGGTTAATCAATTAATTATTTATGTGTGTATATATTTTATGTGACACCAAAGTATATACTGCCTCGGTGGCGTAGTTGTACTAAGGTACGGTAGCAAAGCTGAGGTCTCGGGTTCGAATCCCGGGTTGGGCAAAGTGATATTGGATTTTTCTATTCATTATCAGCCCAGAGTCAGGAATTTGTGCCCGATATGGCGATAGGCTCGCCACCTATCACATCGTGGGACGGAACATACAAGGCGAAATGTGGGTGTCCTGGCACCTCTGCCTACCCCTTCTGGGAAAAAGGCGTGAGTTTATGTATGTATGTACTAAAGTATATATACATTTTTAGCAAAAAAGAAGGTTATATTATTACATATATAATACTAATCTTGCAAATTGTATCTTTATTATTAGAAGACAAAATAAAAACAACAATTAAAAAATACTTCTGTTTATTGTAAAAAATAGTAAAAACAAAAAAAAAATTAGTCAGATTCCGAGTCATTTCTTTTGGATTATTGTTACCAAATGGTCGTTTTCCCAATAATCAACCAGAAACCGCACCAGAGCCAACAGCTTTTAAAAATGTCATCATTAAAATTAATTAAATCAACATCCGAATCACACAAAAAACACTTTTTCGCCATTTTTTTAACAGTAAATAGTAGCACGTTTTTTCAATTGCAACTTTAACCACAATCTACTCCAAAATGATGCACAGCATATACGAGTCTATCGCTGTCCTTTTCATTCTCAACAATAAATAGCATGCGCACCCTCTTTCTTTAAATGGGCGGACTTCGAACAGCTTCTATTCTGTGTCCTCTTCTATCGCATGGGATGGTCACTCGGAGCAATATTTCACTTTTCTAAATTCGACAACCGCAATTCGGGACTGATTTTTCGCAGGCAACCCTATACCACCGTGTTCGTAATAAAATGATCTTTATTTTCATTTAATTTTCATTCAATAATCAGATCGGTGCAAAATGCTAGAAGCGATTTACCTGTTCATACCTGGCAACCTGAGGGTTGTGACCGGAAAAAAATAGGCAACCTAACGTTTACATATTCTATGGGTTTCATACTTTCGATTGGTATAGACTTTGTTTAATAATCAAACAGGTGAAATGTGTAAATTTTTTTTTAATAATTAATTAATCGTATTCTGGACTGAAATTTGCAAGGCAACCCATATACAATATATTTATTGACATATTAAATTGCATATAAAATAGGTTTCATCAAATAAACATCTCGGTGAAGGTCGATGTATGGCGGGATCCTATACTATTATTTTTCTGAAGGATTGAGCAAAAGACTTTACGCTCGGCCTCCCTCTCTACGTCCATCTACTAATAACAATCAGGATTTAACGTATTTTTTAAATTAAAAACTTACAAAAAGAAGATGTATGAGTCATGTACAATTTAAATACATATTTAACATTGTTGCGCAAAGTTAAATAATCTCGGATAAACAGCAAATAATTATTTCGTATAAGATAGATTTAAACGGCCGACACAAAATACTCTGAAATTATGATTTGTCCAGTTTGAAGTGTTCGTCGAGAACACGTAGTGTGCAATGCATTATGAGGTGACAATGAAAGTACGTGTCGCATTTCTCGCTTGCGATAGTTCGCCGGAATAAGGCCAGCTGCGTTCATCGGCCTCGATCGCGCCGTTAGTGCGCTCGCGGCGGCCGGCGCGCACTCCGCACCACTCCGCACCACTCGGCGCCGACGCGTGCGCATACGCCGCCGCCGCCCAGCACACCGCCTTCAGTCTGATATACCGCCAAATATTATGACGTAGGGTTGAAACCTTTACAGTTATCTTTATTACAGACTTAACTCCTGTGATAAAATATATTTTTACATGTAAATAAAAGAAAGCATTTTACGAATGTACTTCAATCTAATTTCAAAGGATCACTAATGCAACTGATTGAACTTTAGCAAATATTTGATATTACGCAAAACTATATCAGCGAAAAGTTTGAAGAGTGAAAAACCTCTGCAAGTAGAAAGTAATAAGGGTGCGCGGGCGCACACCGACGCGACTGGGCAGTGCGCGGTATGTAGTTCGCGTGATGAGGTGAGCGCATGATTCACGAAACTGCGCCGGCCGTTCGGTGACATAATAAACTAAATTAACATAATTCCGATGCGAGTTTCAGTTAAACCCCTTTCCTTTCCTTTACTCTTACTCATGTTGTTTGTCGAGTGATTCACTGCTTAACTAACATCTTCAACGCGTTAGCTGGAAACTACGACCGGGAATGCTGTGCATACGTTTCAATATTACCGTTGCAGGAAAACCAACCGACTGCATTACAAATTATATTTCACCATGAATCAGTAAACGCATCAAATCAAATTTAACCAATAATTACAAGCAAAAACAATCTAAGTGTTAATAACTTTACAGCTTTAAGCAGTAGGAAAGTCATAGATTAATTTAACTATGTTAATCCGCATTTAAAAGAGCTGACATGAATGTATCATTAATTATCGTCTTATAACAATAGATAGAGCTTTTATGAAAACCTGTAACCAAAAAGTTTGTTGTTTTATGAAATTTACATTAGGTAATTGTTTATCTATAAAAGAAGTTTGGTATTTTTATATTTACATATATGTATTTTCGCCTATAATACTCGGCCTATTTCATAAGTAATTTGAATACAATCTTTCATCGAAATAATTTCCTCGACTTGAATTTCCGAGCGAGGCAATACACTTTAGCTGGTGTAGAAGTTGTATCTACTGGGATGTTAAGCTCATAATCTTTCATAGTGTGAACTGGAAATACTAGTGTAGTTGATGTGATTGAATACAAAATACAATACACTCGATTTTTTAAAATGTTTCCAAACAGACTGGTAACATAGTTGTTCAAAATAGTAACACCTGAAAGCATTAAGTATACAAATGAAGTCAAACTACGTACATTCGTGCTATCATCATTAATATTGGAAAATACGCGTCACTCCGTTTATAGTTTCTTATAAGCTTAAAGTAGAACAAATGTTATAGGTATAGGTAAGGAAAAAAACACAAAAAAGTATTTTCCCAAATAAACAACATAATAAGCAAAGCCATTTTGGATTTTTTTAAACCTTGTGGATTTCTTTGTCCTCTTATTCCCTTTTAGTATTTCCTGTAGAGATGCATACTTCAGATAACCAAAACTGCACTGAGATTTGATAAAAAATAATATGTTTGTTCTGCTCATGAATTGTACAATAAAATTGTTATTTTGGTGTAAAACAATTTGAAGTAGAATTATAGGATTTTCTCAAAAACCAATATTTTAATATCAGCTATTTTTGCAATGTTGTATATCTACAGACATTGTTTATAACAACGATAAGAAATATCAGACAATGATTATTTAAAGACAAGATTCAACGCTGTTGCTCCTGAGCTTTGGAGGGCATATACAAGGCAGTCGATGGTTGTGTTGTCGGCGATTGCAACTGCGTTCCGGTAATGTAACCGTCGCATATGCCTGTAAGAATTCTGCTAGAGGTTCGTTGAACTTTCGTGAGTGCAGAACGTAGCAGCAGGGTGGGGAGCCACACTAGGTCACACCCGGCCATCGGCACACTTACCTTGACTCGACGCACGCCGCACCACCGCCGCCGCCACCGCCTCCGACGTCAAACCCATGCGTTTTAACATCCACGCATAGAAAACTAGGCAATGCTTTACCACCTGATTTCTAACCATTTGTTTCATGAAAGTACTACATTGATAGAGATTTTAAAAATATAACCTTACTGGTTCAGGAAATATGAGTCTACTGAACTGTCACACTTTCCTCAGTGCGTGGATACTCCCAAAACTGCCCTACTTACATTACCCATGCAATTGTACATTTGTAAACAAGAACATTCATTTAAGCTCTTATTAAGGTTATTCCAAAGTAGGACTCTTCATTTGATGGGTAATGCTCATCGAGTATGAGGTTTTTGAAACATTATATCCACCGATCAGTGCACACACATACTCATGTGTAAAGATAAATTTTGCACGGGATAATTTAATTAAACTGTCCACTGAGTTTATTGTGTGATGACATGTATTAGACCCAGAGCCCGTGGCCGCCAGACTTTCTTCATTTTATAAAAGCTGAAGTTTGTCTGCGCGTGCCTCTAATAAAACCTTCATTAGCAAATTATTAAGTTAGATCTTAGTGGCTTTTGAAGTTATCTGCTTGAATGTGTCTTATAAATTCAAAGAAACATCAAAAGTGTCTCTCTTCGATAGTTACCTCAGAAACATTTATAAAATTCAGATTTTATACTATAACACTAGCAAAATACATATGATTAAATATTAAGATACCTTCAAACTTTAATAAAAAGTAATTTTACCAGCATTATAGTATAAAAGCTGATTTATTATGTTCTTGTAATCAAAACGCAGCAACACTTGTGATGGTTTCTTCCTTGAGTTTTAATAATTGATTATTCATTTTTAAATATAGAGAATAAATACAAAAATAAATATACCCAATAAAAAATACATAGAAAACTAGAGATAATACAAATAGAGCTTAAATAAATATAGAGCTTTGTACGAAAATCGGAAACATGATCATTTTCGCGTAATCCAAATATAAATCCAATAATTATGTTTTGAAGACTCTAAAGTTTATTAAGTTACTCCTCAGAGACATTGAGATAACTGACATCTGTAATTTTTTTTAAATGCCGTAAGTCTGAGGACCTCGGACTCTTGGTCTTTATTGATATCTGATTGAACGCGTTCTGTACGTTTTTTTCTGTATCATAATGTCATCTGCCACACAATCCATCCATCAGTTCTTTCTTCTGTTTGTTCATTGTCAACTTGATGAAAAACATGATATGAGCCATTGTTTAACTTTTAAGTAACGGGTTGTGGTTAAGAAATGCCTGCACTATGATTTGATTTACACAAATATGTTAATTCACCACATTTATGGTGCAACATACTTTTGGTGCATTTTACAGAAATATTTGACTTAATAATTAACCACCAACCGCCTATGTGACGTCAAACAAACATACACCCAATAGTCACATACATATTGACCCCACACTAAGATCGAGTCTTGTGTCGTGGGCATCAGAAACTACGAGAGACTTTTCGGTCTCACAAACACCCAGACCCGAGACAATTATTCATGGGACTCCCAATATTTATCTATGTACGGGGATCGAACCCACAGCCACTCGTTTCACAGCCGGCGTCTGACCAACCGCCTAGGTGACGTCAAACACAACCCCAAAACTTTCGGAAATATTAAGTATTGAGCACAACAGTAACATAGTTCTCTTATCGAAGAAGCAAATAATGTAATTTTTCTATTTGCAGAAAATACAATTAAACAATAAACTCATCAGCAGCGTTCCAAGTTTGAAACACCATATCCTGCGTTCGCCAAACGTTCGAAGAGATGCAGTGAGTCTGAACAACACCATATTGGAGTATGGCCCTGAATTTCATGGCACAGCTTCATCCTCAGCAGTGCCATCCTCAAAGGTAACTGACGATAACGATGATACTATATTGGTCCTCTTTTCTAATAATTTATATATTTTGGACCTAATAAGAATCCTTTCATTTAATTTTTCCGATATCTATTTGAACAGCCCGATAAGGTATGAGCGAAACAATAAATCTGACGTTATGATGATTTCATCATCTCAGCCACAGGAAGTCTACTTCTGAACATAGCCCCCGCCCCTCCCCCCAAATAATGATAATTTAAATGATGTTATTTGCGGGAATATTTTATTTAGCACAGGACCGCTACAGAAGACAAACTCACATGATTACAAAACACCTATCTTAGTAATCTATAGTCCATACACGCGTAAGTTTATTTTATGCTTCACATAGAATAATGTATATAGGCGGACTTAATGCCTGAGGCATTCTCTGCCAGTCTAACTTTGGTTGGTGTAGAGAGAAAACAAAGTAGTTTAAGAATTTATAAATATTTTTAAATCTGCAGTGCAGTGCAAATCGATGGCGCAGTTGTACTATGATAGTATTACAACGCTGAGGTCTCGGGTTTAAATCTCGATTTGCACAGTGTTATTAGACTTTTCTATTCATTGTCAATCTGGAGTCTTGAATTTGTGCCTGATATGGCGATGGCGACAGGTATCCCTACCTGAACTGACTGAACACGCAAAGCTTAGCATATTGAGACTTCACATTTTGTAATTCAAGGTGTTGTTTGGTTTTGCACTGTTCATGAGCGGTCGCATCGCTTACCATCAGGCGAACGGCATATTCGTCTCGCCATTTACTGCAATAAAAAAAAGTAACAATATTGTAACTTGTGGTGACAATTATGCAAACTTTTCATTTGCCATTTAAAGTTCATTATCCATGTCATTTGCGAATGTCAAAAACCTTTGTGTATGCGGGTTATGTTTTGCCATGCATAACAAACGTGGTATTAACTCGAAATACTTATTTGTCTCTGTAACCGATGCTAAATTATTAACTTATGTTTTACATACAACAATGAATCATATATTTATGTATATGTTTTAAGTTAATTTCTTATAATGGTTGGTCGTTGAAACAAAGCTACGCTAGTTTAGAAGTCAATGACTGTTTTTTTTGTGTAATATTGTAAAGAGGAAAGATTTGATTGTATGTTTGCATTAAATAAGCTCTGAAACCACTAGACCGATTTGAAAAATTATTTCGCCATTAGAATTCTAAATTATCCCTGCTGAAGATAGGTTATAGAAAATTTTAAAAAAGTGTATTTTCACTAAGGCGGAGCCGGGACGGGCCGCTAGTTTTATTATAAAACACTAAAGTGCGATAAGTTTATTTTTAAAATCTCATTTTAAATACCGTCAAATAATAAAATTTACGATCATACTCCAAATATGTTTTACTTAGTTTTTAATGCTTTTCCTCTTCCAACAGATATTGTAATATAACTCTCCACACACAGGTTTTATAAAATTGTAAAATGTAATTTTATTAAAATAAACATCTTCTTATAAGTCCTTTGAATTAGAATTCATGTTGAGGAGTGACTAATCTTGTTGTAAAAATTCAAGTGCGGCCATGCATGAAAAGGGCTGTAAGTTATCTAACCCGGGCAATGGTATGGAACACTAACAAATCTCAAGCGGTGTTAGGAACCCAAAACAGCTTTTATAACGCTCACATTTTATTGTGATTCGTTATTACAAATATTTATTGACACTCACCTTCATATGACTGAGAAGAAGATACTACGCATGAGTGGACAATACCGCTAATAGCTAATTACTACATATCAAACATATCAAAGTTATTACAATGCATTTGAAGATAAGTGCAGAATAGTTCAAGTCGAGTATCTATATGGAAGATGGAAGAAGTAATAATTTCTTATTAGTCAACATAATTATGATGCATTGCTAAAACCAATATATAAACGTGACATGCTTGCATCGGTCACGATGGTGGATTTTATACTTTTGTGTACGGTGGTCGCTAAAATATTAGGAATATCTTAACAAGAACCAAAAATATTAAACTTTAACAGAGCTTCCCAAATATATTTGTTACTAAATTACACTGTGAATAAATTAATAACGTTTCACACAACTAAGAAGGCAATGACTGAATTATAAATACAAAACACCTGTGATAATATTCAAATAATTTTATTTAATAATTAAACAAATCTTAAACACCGTGAAATATCCAGCATACAAACAGAATATGTGGCAGAAACATATGCGCAAATACATTGTTAGTAAAAGCAATTTATATGTAGTTAACCATTCGCACGAAATGGCTAATAGCAGCCATTGACTCTGTCCAACACTCAAAAGAGTTCAACGCTCGTCGAATTCAGCTAGGTAGTCTCACGAGTCTACACAATGGATTTTTTGTGCATTCCTTCTTTCGGTTATGACATCATCAAGACTAGCAATTCCATGCTAAATTTAAGTATATAAGGATGTAACTACGATTCAACGTCTCATATATTTGCAGCTAAAAACTGCTGCCGAATATATGAGCTTTTGTTCACTACCCAAGGGTACCCAACTAATATTTCCTGTTGCATTATAATATGACGACTAAAACATATTTGCATATATATAAGTGGTCAAAAAAAATAATTTTATATGAAAATATTTAAGGGTAAAATATCATGATATTCAATAAAACACTTCATTAAATTTCATTGACTGCAAATATGAGTGTATATATTTTATTTTACTTAATACGAAATTTCGGCCCGGAAAATAATTTAAATTTAAACCGTTTACATATTTAAATGAGATGGAGCATTTTCCCGCATGGCGAACACATGGCTTCATTGGTGAAAAATATATGCTGACGCTGCTCCGAATACATCAGCCAATGTTGATGACCACCCAACCACAACTACCAAGGTCAAAAATCCAAAATACACCATACAAGAGGAACACATAAAGGTATATAATCTGGCGGGACGTGCAAAAACTCGAGGAATAATTCGGTGGCGGAGGCTTCGTGCCCTCGAGCGGCGACGGTTACGTAAGTTCATCTAGTTTCAAGGTCGAGGACGTTGCTCCCAAATCGCTGATCGCATCCTGCCGATGGAGGGGCAACTCCAACAGGCCAGTTTGGACATTTACTTTTTTTATCTTTATATATACACGCTTAAATTCTGTTAGATGTTTCTAATAATCTATTTACATCGCTGGCGGTTTGAAATGTCTTAAACCTGATTTGAAATGTTTCTAACGTTTTTTGCCATTTGAAACGAATATGCTAAGCAGCTTTGAGAAACGAAACTCGCCCCTCAGTGTGGAGTGCTACTGAAGCTGTAAATCATTAAGAAAGCGGAACGATTTATAACCTAATTCTCCACCCTGAGGGTGGCCAGTCAATGAACAATACAAAGAAAGTCAATAAAAGAACCCACCGCTTTTACAGTTTTAGCTACTGCACAATAAAACTCTTTCTTTCCATCTTGTTCACAAAAAAGTGAATAATGAAAGTATGCGGGTCTGAGGGATGTAACTTTATTTTTCTTTTCTTAAACTTAAACAATAGATACATACTCATTACAGTATACGATTAAATATAATTATTTTGCATGGAGTAATAAATGTGGGTTTTGATTTTTGGTTTAAATCGATACGCCTGCGAAGCTTCCTCTACTTTATCACAGATCAAAACAAGAGCAGCGGACGCAACAGTTTCTATATCATTGTATTATTGTCCCCGCAATGTGTGTTTGGGTGGATGAAGAACCGTTACCTTTTTAACATGAACATTATAACGGCTACCCTTTTAAAAAAACAGGGTTGGGCAGGTAGGGCAAATCTTTTGATCAAACTCATTGGTTCAGGTAGTGAATGCTCTTACATAATACATTTTTTGTTGTTGATCAGATGTTCCACATTTCTGTAATGCATTTATGTAACTGTAAAATTAGTCTTACTCAATGGTAATCTCAAGTGGCTTTTATAGCGAATCTGATTTTGCGGATACGTTTGTACAATGCACAAACAATGTTATATTTGATAGTTTGATGGATTATATTATATAATGACAAAAAGTGCCTTTGCTAGTTGAAACTTTGCGTTAAAAGATAATGTAGAATTGAAATAGAAACTGTTGTTATTGGTTTTATTCCTTATAAATTAATTCATAGTAAAATCAGGTTTCATGTTTTTATTATACATTCATCATTTCACTGCTTATTTTTACGTAGAATAAAAAGTAGCTTAGTGCATGTAATACTTAATAATACCGTAGTAAATCGAGCTACTGTCAACACTATTATGCGAATGATCATAATTTGCAATCCTTTTAGCTCTAATGGGACAATCTTTCGCAGGAAGTATTGTTATTAGGTGCTAACTCGGGCTTTTTAAACGTTAAGTACGATGGACAAGTTGAATTTCCAATACATCCTTTATTTTTTTTTCATTATTGTTGTATTATATCATTTTATTAATAAATCATACTATATAAGTTGTAAATTGAATGTGTGCTTAGGCAGTTTTATTTAGAAAAGTTTGTTTGTGGTAATATTACAGAAGATTCTACGGGAATAATATGTAAATTATAATTACAATATCGAGCACAACGAAACATAAAAATTCGACTGCAACTGTGGAGTGGTGCCACCACACCACAATATATTTTTCCCATCAATTTAATCATCTTTCACAATAAGAAGTCCACCGCTGAAAAAAAAGATTTCTTCAAAGTATATTAAGCATAAAAAATATTATTTTTGCCTTTTAAGTTGTCTGTCTAATTTTTGACGGTTAAATTTTGTTTAATTTCGTTTGCTTGATATCGTACTATTAGATTAGTTCTCTGTGGAAATCATTGGGGGAGGCCTATGTTCAGCAGTGGACTTCCTTTGGCTGATGAATGGATGGATGTACTATTAGAGCATGCAGTCCATACTCTGTGAATAATATACATCAATCTAATATAAACCAAAGGGCCTAGGTTACAGTCCACCATACTGGCCATATATGGGTTGGAGAACATAACATATTTAACTTTTTCTAATATGGAGGTTAATATGGCCATTTTCCTTCATAGTTAACATGTGATACAATTGAACACGGAAAAACAGCAGCTCTACATTATATATATTTTTTTTTTTTCAAATAAAAATATTAAGTTTTATATGATTTAACTCTCTCGTTACTGTAAGACGTAATTTTTTACTGAAAAAGGTTATAGGTGCTTAAAGCCGGAAATCGACTTCTTATCAGCTTTCTGTTGAAGACTTAGTTGAGTGTAACAACATGAAATCACTTTAATGCAGTTTGCAATTGCTGTGAATACCACATTGTTTTCTATTCATATTATTATTAACTTGATTGCATTTTTTGTTAGTTTTACAACTTGATGAAGAATAATATGATAACAACTTTTTTCTAACATAATCTTGTAGATTAAAAGCCTATAAATAAATAAATAACACAAGAGAAAATTTAAAAGAATAATTAGAATAATATGAGCACAACATTTTCATCTCCTGTGACCCCATTGAATGAAATGACTTTAGTTAGTCTACCTTACTGGCCTAATGAAAATATTAGGAAGCAATGTTATCACCACTATACAGGATATATCCAGATTGCGACCAAAACGAAGCCAGGTTTAGATTTCAGACACAATTCAACTAAAAAAAATTAATTTTCTTTCACTTCGTCATTTTTGGGTGATAAATGCATAGTTTTTCCTAAGAAAATAATGTACTTCCTTTCATTTTTAAAGATGCTGTGGTACGCAAGGGTTTAAATTATTATTTAAGCAAAAACTATGTATTACCACCCAAACACGATGATATTTAAAACATCATAAAAATTGGTGCGTTATTTTTTTGCAAATGTTTTAATTGCGTCGTGCCTGTTGTCACTAAAACTACCACCCGACTTCGTTTTCGGTGGCAATGTGAGGTTACCCTGTATGTTGTTTATAAAACAATGGCATTTTTGGTTGCCTTGTCCAAAAAGTAGAATATTATGTATGACGCGACGTCACTGTTACTATTACGTTCAATTTTATTCCCCTAGCAAATGCAAAACGACAATACATTCAAAATCTTGGCGAACAATCACAGTGTTTATATAATATAAAAACCATGTATGTTTTAAAATGTTTACGGGTATTTATATATATATTCCCATGATGTAATTCAACTTTGAAAATTAATTTTCTAAACTGGTACTTCAGTAAAATACACATTTTCTAATTAACATTTGCATATCAATGATGTGAGCTAAAACATATTATCAGTATATTTTCTTTATTACTATTTTTTTACACATTCTCTAATATCGAACATATTAATAACTTCTTAAACGTTAAATTCGATGTCAATTTTGAGTATAAATAATTGAAAAATAATTAATTCTATACCTATCTTACTAACTTATATTTCTTTTGGTTCTTTTGGTTCTTTGAAATTAAAGTTTTAATTGTATTTTTTTCGTTATGAATTCTTGCCAAAACTTGAATTTATATTGTTTAATTTAAATAAATTTCTTAAATCGTCACTAAATATTATTTAACGTATTTAATTTTGGACATACATATTATCTTGAGACCTTATTATAAAGAAATATTTGCACTCCTATAACTGAAATTAATTTCTGCAATATTTAGAACCTTAGAAAGTTAAACTAGAAACCTTAACCCGATATTCAGTACATACATTATTGAATCTTATTTTCATTGGGAATAAAAATAACGACAATATATGTATTTCAGTTAAAAGGTGTATATTTCAAATATACAAAAAATACGAGTCCGAGTACGAGTCATGAATTTTGATGAAGTTGAGAGTTATTTGACTACTGCCAAAGCGTTATCAAGTAAAAAGTTTCTGAGCGCTGGATTATCGCGCATAAAATTCGACTGATAAAATGAATCGTAACCTCTTGCAAAATTATGAAGAGTTATATTTTGATTAGTTGTAGTTAGGTAGTGTGCGAGATAGGAAACATTGAATGTCAGCATGGATCATGGCATTGGGTAGAGTGGCGAGGAGGTGGCGGAGTGCGTCTCGCTCGCTCGCAGCAGTTCATTCACCCGCGCGCGCGGCGAGTACGGAAGAGCAGCGGTGTTGCGCGGGCGCAGGTACCGGCGCGGCGCGGCAGAGCGGCGGAGCGCGGGCGGACGCTGTACATGGTAGTCGCGCAGGAAGGACGTCTCCGACTATGAGCCGAGCTATACTTTATCAGTTATCCGGAGGTGTCGGTGCGCCACGCCGCGTCGCTCTACGCTCCATCACCATGACCCTCTAAACACGATACTCAAGTGACGTTTTGCATTTATCTAGACTGAAAGTAACTACGATCTCAAGACAAGACTTATTTTTAATTTATTATTTTTAAGTGTCGGTTTTTGTGAGGTGTGGATTTAATTTTAAGTGTTAGTGAAAACATAAACAAAACATTTCTACAAGGATTTTCAATTTGGATTACTCATCACACACTCATCTTCAGCGAAATATTCTTCGAATGGTCAGTATATATTAATATTTATTATATTAATGGTTTTCCGCGAAATTTAGTACATGTATAATGTAATTACAAGTGTCCAAAGGCGTGCAATCAAAAGACATCAACGCGCTTCTTAGATTCCTGCTTAAGAAATAATTAATTTCTTCGTTCAGTTGAAACGATACTAACGTATATTTTTATGATTAATTATCACATTTTAATGGATAATGCTTCTACTAAATTTAATATTTATCTAACAGTCCCTTTCATCAGTATGAAACCCACATAGGTACATGGATTACTAAAATGAGTATAAGAATTTAAATGGAATTGTTTGTACATTAATTTACTTGGGATGTGATGTATGTAACTATTATTAAATATAGTGATAGAAACTTAACTATTACACAAATCAATACGGTGTGATTTTCATGGCAATACATTTTATGACAATAATATGTTATTATATTACAAAAAGAAATCCTTCAACCATGATAATCACACCGAATGTTTGAATTAAATAAAATTGCACCCAATTGTGCACATTTTGGAACTAATATATTTAAGATCATATTCAGTCTGACAAGTACATAATAATAAAGAAAAGTAATCGTAACCTTGTTACTTGTAACCGCGTGGAAATATGTGACGTTTTATACAACGTAGTGAACATTGCATCATGGAGGTGGATCGCTCTGTTTTTTGGACTATAATTACAGCAATCAAACCATGCGAGTCTATGATCGCACACACGCACACAAACGTAACTATTGTTGTTGGCCCGGCCTGAGCTCTGCAAAAACAGAGCCTTGAACTTTTTCGAGTTCAAAATCAAGGCTAACATTTAGCACACGTGATATACCTATGCGAGGCTTACGTAATACACTCCTTGCATTGTAAAATGTATGAGGATACATGGTCGGGTATGACGCTGCACATGCTCGCCATTTATCACTTCTGTATCTCCCACAACCAACGTAAACCTGACTGATTGAGGTTAACAATGGATTTGGGACTAACATATAGGATGCAGCAATTCTGAAGTAAGTTAGCACTAACTTTATACTTAATCATGATAAATTTAATAGTGGTATTTGGGTTTACGTAATCTTACTTAGATTTGTACAATGTAGAGTATTAAAAAAAATATGTCGTGATCACGACTGCAAATATGAGCACAGACATCATTGTTTTGAAACATTTTGGATTTGTTTTCCTTGTTTTGCAGTCATAAATTTCCGACTATTTTGTATACTACGCTCATCTTTTTGTTTACGCACATTGTCATAATCTGGCATATTATATCACTGCAATGTAAAATTTGCAATCACACAAGTCTGAAATATTTATTGTTTTTTTGCTCAAGGAAGAATACGGATGTGGTTTAAGTGGTTCTAAATGCTAACAAATTATATGATAATACCTTGTGATCTAAATGAAAGAGCGCGAATTAGCACATGTCCATGCGTGCATAATTATGTACTCACGTATCTCATGAAGCGCAAACACTGTTGATAAAGCTAAAGATATGACAGCCTCCGTGGCGCAGGCGGTTAGACGCCGCCTGTGAAACGAGAGGCCGCGGGTCGATCCCGCACTGAGAGAAATGTTTGTGCGGCCCACAAATATTTCTCTCGGGTCTGGGTGTTTGTGAGACCGAAAAGTCTCTCGTAGTTCCTGATACCCACGACACAAGACTCGATCTTAATGTGGGGTCAGGACTATGTATGTGACTGTTGGGTGTTATTATAAAAAAAAAAAAAAAAAAAGGTAAAAAATAATTTAAAATGTAAAATTGAGCACACGAAACTGGACCAAACGGAGAACACAAAAGTTGCAAATTAGCTTGCCCGCCATCGGTCGCGGCTTCGGCAATGACAATGACAACGACCGATGATATAACAGAAGGCTGTCAAACTCGTGAAAACTCGGTCATTGAACCGCACGCTCGCAACTTGGCCCCACTTCGAGACGCTTTCGATTATGCGACTTTTGCGTTTCTGCCGTGTGGCATAGAGTTCAAAATAAAATGAGCATAAATATAAATTTATACAGTTAAGATTTGTACAAAAGTCCGTGACGTATGTACAATATAACGACATGTCTCTTTAGTTACTTGAAAAAACACATAACCTATTTACACAAAAACATAATTGTCAAAGTTGTTTTTATATCAATGAAAACATTTTATTTATTCAATATGGACTACATTTATTTAATGAAGATATACCTACTACAATGCAATATTTAAAAAGGTTTACTTAATATTCTTACACGGGCATATAATTACATAATACGTAATAAGCTTTGAAATATTATCTATTAAAAAAGAGAACGGACTTCGATAATTACACTAGATTATAAGAGGAAGTAAGAATGCTGACGCAGACATATTTCCCAAAATGTGTTAAATAAGGACAGATTTTCTAGCCTTTACATGTCTGTGAGTCATAGTCACTCCGCCTGGTTCGTGATAAATTGATGATGTCTACGTAGTCATGTTGATATGTAAGAATCATTATTACACAAATGGTAGGAATTTCTTCTGATGTGTTTATTGGTAGTGTGGGTGTGAAGTTGGCCGGGCAAGGTCCTCGATGAGTAGAAAGTAAATGTTGAGTGCAGGGCGCGGGCGGGGGACGCGGGGGGTGCGCGGGGTGCAGTAATGTGTGGAACCTGTTCGAGCAACGGTACCTCAGTATCGTGCCCCGGGCGCACACGCACTCATTATGTAATAACCTTTTTCTTGCTTGAGTAACTCTACGACGTAAGTAACCTTTGCTGAAATAGGGCGCTCATGTGCGCACATTGTTTATAATGCAGTGCGTACACTTGACCACGTGACAATGGTTGCAGATTTACTTTTTTTAGTTAACAAAACAATATATGACAGTTTTGGAACTTTTGACCAAGACACCATTAGAATTAAAAATAATTATCAATACATGAGTATAGACAACAGTACTGTGTATATAGACTGTTTGATTTGAACATTTCGCATAAATATGATGATATTATGCAAATCTAGTATCCTTGCATTACTACATTTACCATAGGGTATTCACTTATAAGTGACTATTGATCAACGGGGAGTTCAATACATTGTCAATTCAGTTCTTGAAAACCACACCGTTATAAACAATCATTGAAATCGCAGGAACAAAAATAACAGTCCATAAATTGCAATAAACATGAGTGTATTATAAAGGTATTGATGACACGGCGGTGTGGCCCACATGCACATAGGAACAATGTGTGTCGTGATCCTTCCGGTCGTACTAGCGAACGGTTACCGCACCATGCCTCATACTCATATCCAAACGCGGCGCGTAATGTTCATTCATTGTTGTCACCCTCGCACAACTTCATTTATTCAACTTTACGCGAAGTATTCTACAGCTACATCTTATTATACAACGCCATACATCAGATATGAAGTTCATTGATATGCTAAAGTAAAAAAAGAAAAGGATTTAGAAATTTGGTTTCTAATAAAATATTTCAAGTTTTGAGATCTAATCTAATTTGACTCTTTATGAAATATATTTTTATATCATATTTTCAAGGTATTCCTCGTTCAGGAAAGTATAAAAATTATTTATGTAAGAATTAGAAGTATTCGTTTTGGAGTAATTGCTTACACGCAATAATATTTCAAGCCATCTCCAAAATGTTTATGTATCAATATAAACAAAAATATGTAAATACATATGTCCCGTAATGAAATCACGATTTAAGAGCAGTGATATCATATTTCTAGTGGACGACTTCCTCAAATTGATCTAACGGTACATGGGACCCTATAGGGCCCATTGTCCTCTGTTTTTTGTGCCACTCTACCTGCGGTTACCAAACACTTGCCGTTCCATCTCCGGTATTTAATCGCTTTATTATTTAACAATGCACGGTCGTGTGAAATGACGAATACGAATACTTGCCAGCTATAAACATACTATTGAATAAACCTCGGTATATAATTTATTGTAACAATATTAAGCATAACATTTATAGGCAGTACCAAAAACTAACAAAGGAAAGTAAACCGTCAATGCGGTTCGTTCGATCGATGAAAGTAAAGGCCTGTGTAGACGGGCGAGCGGTCCCGTTAGCCGGCCCGAGCTCGGGCTCACGGAATACTAAACGCTGACATACTACGCGGCTTTTGACCCTAGCACATTCTAGACTAGTACTTCACACCTCTGTGCACTCAATTTATCTATTACTTACATGTTCCGAATAACGCTGCCCAGTTATATTTCTCAGAAAACGAACAATCGCTCTGGACAACAAAAAAATTACAACAATGACATTTATTATTAAATTTGCTCAATGAATTACCGCCAAGCGAAAAGTATAAAAGTAAAACATCAGTTAACATTTTTAGCTTGAAGTAATAAAATTAAATAACCGACAACATACAACAATCAGTTTTTATTTGCCTGCAGTAATATCTGCAGTCCTTCCATGACTCGCACTTCGTCAATATTGCTTTAGCTATTGTCATTTTTTAGAATTAGCAAAAAACGTAAAAATTTGCTACAGTAATGCAATTTGTGCAAATGGCTTTAAAACGTTCTTCCTCTATTGTCCTTTAATTGGCCATAAACCCAAAAGTTTGTCCCTTTTGTGAAGAAGTTCTTTTTTAATTTGTAAAACAACCTTCACCGTCGCAACGACATTAAGTACAGATTTTATTGCGCCTCATTTTCCTATAAGTGACAATTACAGAACTTCCCCCCTAACTAGAAGCCGTCAGGCGAGCCATCGCGTCTGGGGATTATATAGAAATTAAGCTTGATTTATCCGTATGTTCGCAAGTACAGCTACAAGTACTATAGAAGGAACACAGATGTAGAAGAGGACAACGACCTTACGCAAAATTCGCTGCATTGGGCTAGGTCTAGTGCATGCGCGTATATAGCGGTATCAACAAGGAAGTACCGCGACAGGGAGCGCACTATGCGCCCGCACCCTGTGAGAGAGGGAAAAAATCATGAATGAGTGTTGAAGCCTACCCCAAGAAGGGGGAAATCGAGTTTGCACTGCGGGTATCAGCACTTCCACAAATATACGTGAACCATGTCTATTATAGGATCAATAGTGCCCATTCTGCCATTACTTACACCCTCGCGGAATGTTGCCATTTTTGGTTAAGGTTTTCCAAAAAGTAAATATTTCTAGAAAGGTGTGCGAATGCGTAGACAAAAAATATGTTGTATGAAAACAGGCGTTTTTCCACAAATTATAGTATTATTAGACCGTTATAGTTAATAGTTACAATACAAATAATTTTAATCGCAATATTAGTGTTATCTTAGCCTCAGGAAAATTTATATTAGGTGCATTATAAGGCATCATCTTGTTTTGTTAAATACTCAACAGTAATTATTGAGAAATATGCAGACAAAATACAAATTTTCAAAAATAGTTAGTTTAGGTAAACTTAGCTTAAGTACCGTCATCAAATACAATCAACGGAAATCATACAAGAATAACAACAAGGCGGAAGTGTTTGCAAAAAATGTAATATGATAGATAGCTGAAGGTTTCATAATAAGGCTGAAGAAAATTGGTGAGGATGTCAACGACCCTGCTCCCAATACTCGCACAGTAAACGCATATCGGAGCGCACACAGCGGCGGCGCGCACACGGGCACGCGGCGCTCGGCACACCATGCGATTTATTCGCGCGCGGCTGTGTCGGCGGCGCGCGGCGGCAAGCTGAGCGAGCGGGACGCGCGACGCCGGGCGGCGGGGGCTAACGCAGTGGGACGAGACGGAGGAGGCCGTTCACCCCGGAAGATTCACTGTTTTGATACCGCTCAAGCCTCCGACGCTACTGGAAAACTGCATTTTCTTTGATGCGCTTCGCTTTTCATGCTCTAATTGACCGGCAATCGGATAATTTCATTTCACAAATGTACACATGTGCACATTTACATGCAGTTTTTTCTAAATATTTCAAGACAGTAAAGTAGTTTATTTTTTAATATTCTATTAGTAATTGTTTTTATGCATCATTTAGTTAAATAACATCGAAAAAATATCGAATTTATCTCCGATATTCGTGGTAATTTTCCAAACTTATACATATTACATGAATGAATACTTTTATGAAATGTATTTCGATATCTATTAACCAGGTTGCTTTCAAACCTACCACCACAAATCGTAAATAATATCATTATGTTAACAAATGAATAATAGTCAAGTAAATCTGCCCACTTCTAAAAATCACTAAATTTTTATTATTCGACAAGTAGTCTATATTTCGACGTATTCATATAGTTAAAATCAGAAAGGTGCTTATTATGAAAACCGAGTTGGACAAGCGTAACACGGCATTATGAGCATTGTGTAAAAGTTGGTAAGGCCCTGAAAACTGTAACGTGCATTGTAGACAACACGCGCCTGAATCGAGCCAGTCGTTGGGGTAGATCGCGGTGGTTGGCAACTGTGAGATGTTTCGGTAGGTCGTCAAACGAATCGAGTACATGGCACACATGTGTATCGCACAATCATTTTTCTTGGAATCTTGTGTAAATTCCACGACAATCCCTAAAATTTGATATTCATCAACTTGACTATTAACCAGGAAAAAATGTATAGCAATTATGTATCATTTGTGCAAATATCAACCCCAAGGTGCTAAAATAATTTCGGCATTCCAATCAAAAAATATTAGGTCAGAAAGGTCTTCAGATGGCCATTCTTTGTACTCGTACAAGCTATACAATTTTCATTTTCTATTTCCTAGATTTATACAAAAATTACACCCAGACGGCCTTAACTATTTACTTATGCCTTAGAATGCATTCAATCTGTCTGGATAGAAGGGAACTTTAGACTCGAGCTGCAGCAGACGCGTAGAAATTTATTTTACAGCTAGAGCAGTTTGCAGTTGTTAACAGATTACAGGCCGTAAATAGTGAAATCAATATTGGATAATGGTAGGTGGCAGGGTGCGGCGAGTCTACGCCGACAGAACACCGAGACCCTTACCATATGTTTTTACTAATTGAGCATTTAAAGTTACCAAAAATGAATATAAATTGGTTGCATTCCAGAATTACTCGCATTCACCAGTCAGAATGATATGCGTAGGAAATTAGTAGAAAACGTAAAAAGTGTAGAGTTAGTTTGTTTAGTCGGGATGTTAACGAGAATAGTGAGTAAGGGTGCATGCATGCTGTGTCGACGACCCGCGAGAGTGAAAGCGTGTTCCGGGGAGGCGCGCAGGCGAACGCCGCCCGCCCTGGCACGGCTTTCGCTGCTGTTCTCACGCCACTCGGCCGCACTTTGTTTTTAACTTATTTTCATCAACTCTTTTTAAACCCGAAACAAATTGGCATTCCACAACTATATCATTATTTTTTTTTTGGTATATGTACCTATTTGTCATACTCGTACAATTCTTTGTGATTAATGAAATGTGCATCTTAATTAGCAGTAGTTAGTAGTGTTAGTTGTGGGCCAAATTAGGATCGATTCGTAAATCGTAAATCGTCACAATATGACAAAAATGTTTATTTGTAGCCTTTATCCATATTTGGCCAACATAGCATTATAAGACAGGCGGTGCAGTGGTAATTGCCGCGATTGCTGTATGCAGCGGCGGCGGTGCGATGCGCGGCGGCCGGCAGTCGGCTGTGCGATCGGGAGCACGGTCACGGCGTGCGCCGCGCTCGCTCGCCACACTACGGAAGTAATGAACTTGAATGCAGCCCGCGGCCGCGCTGCACTTGGTCGTCCCGCTCTTCTCCCGTAAGAGCGTGGCGGGCGCGAACGTGACGTCCTCACTGCATTTACTGTCAAATTCGTCCGCATTCTCCGTCACAGGCCGCTTTCGTCGTCTATGTGTTTATCGAAACGAGACGCGAATATGTGTGTCGATTGCATTCTCGGCGTCGTAAAAGTGCATGTAGGTCGGTGGGCATAGCGCGCGGCGTCGTCGGCGGGACGCGGGTTAGTGCGGCGCGCCGCTCGGCTAGACGTGAGGCAGGTCGGCACTCGCAGCGCGGCTGGCGTTGCATAATGCGCATCGCGCTCCGGCGGCGAGCACGCGGAGCGGTGGTGGTAGTGTGTGGGTGCGCTGGGTCGGCCGCGGCGGCGAGTCCGGCGCCGCTGCTGCGCTGTGTGGGACGCAGCTCGGCCGCCGCGCCGACATGAGAGCGGCCCGCCGGCTCCGGCCTCTCGTTCCGCTGCTGGCGCTCCGGATACTCCTCGAGTATCTCAAGTCGCTCGACGTTGCTCCTCGTACACTCTTGAGTTCATCGTCATAGACAATAACATCCGCGTTAAATCACAGTAAACTTTAAACTTTTAAAATTGTATATCAAGAATGCAATGAACAATGGAAATCCATTGTTGTAAGTATGATGTTTTTTATTATTCAGAAAATATTAGAATTTAGAAGAATATGTGAACGTTTCATTTTCGGTTATTATAGTTTTGTAAATGTCTGTATCTTTGTAGTTTGTTAAAGTGTTAGTTGTTTATGGCTTATGTTACATTTCCTTTATGTATATTTCCATAATCCTCCTCATATCAAATGGCTGCTATCAATTAATTATTGTATAATTATTTCCTGGTAGTTAAATATCATTTATATTCATAATATAAGTTGCCTATTTCAATTTATTTCTCTGCCAGTATTTTTTATAATATAGTACGTGTAACTACATTTTTATAATAGAAGATAAAGTAAATAAGCCTTAATTCTAGTGAATTTACATTCTATATTTCGATTTCAAATGTTTCATGCTAATTTTAAACAATTGCTTAGTGCAATTGCAATTAACTTTTTTTTAAAAAATCGCAATGCCATTAATTCAGTAATTCTTTTCTAATACAGTGTATTACAAATACACTGAAATAAATCTTTAAGTGGGTTGTTTTTTATGAGTTCCATTATGAACACGGACAAAGCACTTGAATTCTAAAACTTAATATTTAAATAGCTTTTAATTTATATAGTCTTAAGTAATAATAAATCTTGACATCGAAATTAATGAATTCGGGTAAACGTTTTAACAAAAAGATAAGCTTTTTGACGAATAAATTCTTAAAACCTATCCATTTTACTGTATACATGTATGTCCTAAAGAAATTGCTGTAATAAATAACAGAATAGTTAAAAAACACAAATAATTCACGACTAATTAATGTTCGATAAGTAAAACTGGTGCATCAGAGAGTAAAAACAATTTATAACAAAACTAATTTCTAATACAGTTTTCAAACAATTAAATAAAATTAGTGTAGCGGAAACTATATTTAACACGTTATTTAAAAGGAGGATTTCGAGCATAAAATATAAGCCGAAAATTGTTTTTGAATTTTCCTATATTAGCACTACCGGGACCTCGTTAATAACAATCTTTATCTCCTCCATAGGTACTAACGTCTATTTGTAGAGGAAATATCTACGTATTACAATTATTATTAGACTGCAAGGTTAGTGTTCCCGTTGCACTTTCGTACATATGCGTTCAATATTATAGCTCCTGCATCAAATCAAAATCATATTAGTTGCATAACCATCTTGTGTATAAGTTATACGAAGTTTTACAGTTCACTACAATATCTTTACCTAAATAAGTAATAAACGCTTGTTTCTTTAAAAAAAAACTTTACGTTTACCTAATACCACACATATTTAATATGGATTGGGGATGAAGCTATAAAAATTATAAAAATCACGAAAATATTAATAAAACTGCGTGAATATATTTTTAACTACAGACAAAATAAAACTATCACCAAAATAAAACGGCTTGATTCAAATCTCTAGAGTCATAAATAAATAATGCTTTTTTTCTCAATATTTCTTGTGTTATGCTTAATCGTGTCATAAGTGGGAACAGTGCAAACAGATTTAATTCATACGTAATGAGTTGTACAATAAATGTGTAGGAGTATTGCAACAATACGCGTGACTAAATATATACCGATCGTCAATAGCTGTGATACGAGGCGCAATGTAACGTGGTGTGTAGTTAAAGGGCAAGTTCAAGTGCAAGCGCATCATGCGCCGCCAAGGTTGCTTCCTCGTGTGCGCGACGCCCACGCGCCGCCACACCGCACCGCGCCGCGCCACTCATGCGCTCTCTACCGCAACACTACGTATACAACGTATTCCAACTCTTACCCATAGAAAGTGCCTAACTGATTAATAACATTAATTATTACAAATGAGTAGCTACCGCAATTTTTTTTAAATTTTGTATATTTTTTACTAAATGGGCTTTAATTATGCGTTTATGGCTTTTCTTTATGAAATGAAAAATAAGTGCATAAAATATTAAGATTGTAGCTCGGATGGGTCAGAGCTCAAATCGCGTGCGTGTTGTAGCATGCGGGGGAGTGCGGAGTGTGCACACATTGCGCAACAGTCGCGGTCACGTGCAGTTCGCTTGTCGGATGTCGCCTGACGCTACGCACAGATCGGCGCCCGCGCTTCTAACATACCCTTACGCAATTTTATGTATCTATAGTTTATATTATACTTTATACTCTATGCTAATTAACGATGGCTATTACTCTCAGTTGTTTTATAATCATGTGCAATGCAATATTGTCTCATGATACTATGTTTATGCTTTAGTTCCTTATCACTTTATCAATATTTATAACTTCACCTTATTACGACTGGATTACTTTCAACTATAATCAATATATTTCCTAATGAGGTATTTTATGTTCTCAAGTTGATAGTTTTGCTATAAATTTTAAAGTTTCGCTATGTTTGTACATTGTAATAAAAAATGTATTTAAACAGTTGTACGTATAAGCAATATTAAGTGGCGCCATAATCTATACAAAATATAGCTGGATATACAAAACTCTTAGACATGCATTTTAAAGGACCGCTTATGTTTACATAAAAATGAGGTAGGCGTGAGGCGGCGCTTGCGCGCCCATTTGACATTCAAATGTAAGCTGGTTTTCGTAATAATGCTTTCTTTTTTATCGATGAGGTTCTTCGACCGTGGCATTGCATTACGTAACTCAACGTTTTGTTTTATTACCATTTAATAACAACATAACAGTCATCATAATTATAAGACAACTATTCACTGAATATACTTGATGGGTTGTTTTGCTTCATACGAAAATTTTATGGAAATTTACTCCAAGTATTAAATTTTGATTTTGTACTATTTTATTAGGCACCTATTTATTTTATTTTACAAAACACAAAGTACGTAGTAAAAACTAGACCGATGCAAGGGCTCATTGCAAAGATATAGCACTATACAATGCTAACAATCATTAGGAACAATAACTATGTCAATAACATAACAATAATGTTTAGTCACAGCAGACTGGACTACACATAGCGTATAAAGAATTTTATGAAGTACGTGACCAAATCGCAGTTCCGTGTTCCAAGTGCATACTGCCAAATTGGCAAATCTTCAATGTAGCGTCAACAACGCAGGGAATAATTTTAATTCATATTTTATAGTAATGGTAATACTGAATCCTATATCGACATTCTAAAAGTGAAATTGTACGAAGTCGAGTTTATTTCCGTCACTCGAGATGCTATAAAATGCATAGCATATTGTGTGATATAGTTTACTCTCCTATGTACGTAATTATGTTTAAACGAAACAAAATATTTACCTATTTTCTTTTATTTTCAGGTACAAGCCACTTCAATACCGAGAAGAAAATAATGAAATTTTGATCTAAACAATAAGGAAAAACATTCAGCATGAGACTCGTAAGTATATTAACAAGTAACTATATTATCGATGTTATCTCTATGTAGGTATATGTTGTATAAAGGTGATTGTGATAATTTTGCGAGTATTTAAAGGTTTTGTTAAAATTGCTGAAAATATAAATAGGCAAAGGGGAAGTGGCGGTGCGCAGTGGAAAGTGCGCACTTATCACAAAACTGGGTCAGTAGTAGCACCGCCCATTTATTGAACGCCGCAACTCGCTTCCTACTTAGCGAATATGAACCCTTTCCATCTGAAAATAATACTCAAACTTACAGCTATTGAAGGACATGCAAAGGGGTGTGAGCTTGAAAAATGCATTCTGAACGATGTCATTAAATCGTCACGTGAACTAGTTTTCGGTATTTGCATTTAAATAATTAATACGTGCACTGTGACTTTACTAATGCTTCTAATACTGTAAACAAACACTGCATACTAAAGGAAAACTTTGACTATCCAAAAAATAAAACAAAAGTTCCTATTACGTTTTCAATGAATTTCATAACATCCTTAATAACGAGTAACCGTTTTTTGTTCTAAGTCAATTAAATAAATATATGTGGTTAAGTAACAATCGCCCTTGTAACAGTCAACCAGCGAAGAAGTTCCAAGCACAACTGTGGTGGGGCGCACCAGCAGCCCCGACGTGGCCGACTCCGGCGCGTACGACGTGACGCGCATGCGCGAGGAAGAGTTCGAACGGCTCACAGTGTACATAGTCCCGGACGTACCGTGTGAAAAAGGCACTCCCAATAGAGCCGAGAAGACACTCCCGCGCAGCCTGGCCCTACGACCCTCTGCAGTATTATCCACTCCCAACACACCGGTATGTACCACTAAACCAATTGAGTGATAGCATATTGTAACGTAATGTACACAGTACAGCACTACAACTGAGCTGCTGTTTCAGACTGAAGGTGTGTGGAGCATAGGTGTGATTCCGCGAGGAACCCGATTCGGCCCTTTTGAAGGCTCTCGAACACCAAACAAGCCAAATGACAAAGTATCGTGGAGATATTATTGGAGGGTAAGTTCAACGAGTTCTTAGAACAACAGTTAAATTTTACTTTCAAAGTGTTGGATGATGACGACAGATGTTCATCAATATATCCTTTCTTTGCTTTTTAAGTATCCATTAATGTGGTTGAGGCTTCTCTTTTGTAAATATGCTTGGCATCACACAATTTCAACTACTTTATAACATGTCAAGCCAAGTAAAGTGTACGAAAATAGTGTAAATCGAGCTTCATATTCCTAGCTCAATATGCACTATCAGTATTCTTCTACTAACCAATATCCTCTCTATTTTGGGCCAGGTACAAGAAACTGTCAGACATCATACTTATGGAAACATTAAGGTGAGACTGGGCTTTGTATTCTTTTCTCTGGTGAAGGTACACTTAGTAGATGTTGCATGCAATCTTCTATAAATCTATCACGACGCATAGTAAATATATTCGAGTATATTGTATCTGCAATATATCTTAACTCATTTTATTAGCTTGCTACCGCAAAAATCTGTTAGACGCCAAAGTAATTAAAGTATTTTAATATTATGAGTGAATATAAGTTAATTTATCATTTATAAATTCTGTACTTAATCAGACGTGCTAGACGTTAACGAGTATTGAAGAAAACGTTATCTTCTATGTCCTATAATACCTCTCAAGTGACACTGCGTCTCGTCCTTGACTCCCCACTACATTACATTAATGTAAGCATGTTGTTATCAATTGCACGCGCTCTGTAAATATCCTGCACGTGCCACGCTGGCCACGTGCCTCTATAGCATATGTTTGGTGTATGCTTTCATAGGCCCAGCAAATTATAATATACACCAAACTGGCTACAACTCAATTTACTATGTGTCCGTGCATAATTATAAGTGCAGAGCTACGTTACGACATAAGTGTTTTACTCGACAAGGGAGCTGTATAATAATTATTTGTATTTATTACAGATATTTAAAGATAGTGATTACTATTACCTGGACGGGTCTGACACGAGCGTGGCGAACTGGATGCGGTACGTTGCGTCCGCGTACTCGCTGTCCGTGATGAATCTCGTCGCGTGCCAGCATCAGGAGCACATATACTTCTACACCATCAGGTACGCTCATATAACACTGCACAGAACACAACACAATGCATTTACACATCACAACACTATTGCTCTAAATGAAAGTGTATTTATTTAAACTGTGTAAACACTGTAACTCTGGTGTTAAACAAATCCGTTTGTTTTCAGAGATATAATGCCTAATGAAGAGCTCATGGTGTGGTACTGTAAAGACTTTGCAACCAGGTTGGGGTACGATATAGATCCGGAAAGAGCCACATATTCTATTTGTAAGTATTTTTCTGAAGAATATTTTTAAACATACTAGTTTCTAGGCTCAAAATATTTATGTCATAATATCTGTCCAAACTACTTGTGCACAATTTTTAAGATGAAATTTTAAATTACAGGTAAAGAAGAAACTATTAAAAAAGCGTATGGTTTGCCACCCGCACCTGTACATCCTGAAATTGCCTTCAACCACATGAAATACGTTCTCGGCTTGACAAACGCTAAAGAACTTTTAGAAGTTGAAATTCCGAGTCGTCGCCGAAAACGCGAATTAAGTGACAAATCTTTTCATGACAACCAAAATATCGTAATTCGTGAAGAACCAAGGTGTATCAGCAAAAACGAAAGGACTGTTGTAAGAACTGATATTTCTACCAATATTATACACAGCAAAGCAGACAATCCCATAATCGAACAATCAGTTTTATCGCCAAATAATGTGGTACCCAGCAAAATAAGTCATCGAGAAAATCCTACTCTCATTATTCATCAGCATAAGGAAAGCACTTCACAATTGGTTATACATCAATTAGAAAACCCTAGAATTCAAGCAAATAGATCCCCAGCTCAGAATCAACACTTACGCGACATGCGCGGACCTTCACCGATGGCTCCCCATCAAGAAAAACTTGGAAGTAAATCTCCATGTTTAAGCCACTGCGGTGGACCACCATACGAACATCAGCTCACCCCCAATGACGGATCAGTGCGATCGGACGAAGGTTATCATAGCAACGGCTACCATGATGAGTTTACACCACCAGAGGACTCCAGTGACTCCGATGTAGACAACTACGTTCTAGATTGTTCAAACAAAACTAATGAACCCAAAGAAACAGTAATAGTCCACAAGACGGATCAGGATATGCATCGCAACGAATACAGAAAAGTTAAAATAAAAATGCCTAGGGCATATCAATATCAAAACCACAAAGACATGGACTGTGAAAATGACGCTGGCTTAGTGATTGCCGAAGAAGTTCCTAATACTTTGCCACAGAATTTATCCCCGCCTCGTCGTGACCCGGCTACATCGACAGTTATTGTTCTTGAGTCATCACAAAATACCGTATTGCCAATAAGTAAACCGTATTATGAAGACGGCACAATTTCCCCATCACCACAACCGGCATTTATGAGGTACTCGCCACCGGACACAAGAATATTAGAAACTATCCTCACAGGCAACAGAATAGACACAAACAATAATGATCCGAACCGTCGCCAACCAAATGCTACGCCACCCCCATCGTCGCCAACGGAAATGGCCTATTCTTACAAGAAAAGTCAAAGGTACGGCAACGCTTGCAGCCCTGATTCAAGCTCAAATTTGACTCCTCTGCCTTCACTCCTGCCATTGCCTCAACAACTACCTACACCTAGTGCCCCTTCTGTGTACTCTGCGTCGCCACCACACACTATTCCTCACACAACTGAAATCCGCGAGATACGAGAAATAAGGGAAATACGAGAGACACGATATGAAAGCCATTATCCAAATTATTCGTACAACTTATATTCGCCGCCCAACTCTAGCATCATAACACAGTTGGGGTGTCCACCCAGCACGTACTCACCAACGATAACTTCGTCACATCAATACGAAAGAACACAAAATGGTCAAAACAATCATCACTACCCGTCTTCCTCAACCAGCGTCATCACGCTAAAAAACTGTTCACAACTGAGTTTGATACAAAATGCTAACGTTAACGGACAATTGGTTGCACAACACGGCAGCATGAGCCCAGACGGCGGTTGCAGTCTTATGGTATCACCGATCAGCCCTAACTCACAATCATCACGTGGATACAGGAGTCTACCTTACCCATTAAAGAAAAAAGATGGTAAAATGCATTACGAGTGTAATGTTTGTTGCAAGACTTTTGGTCAATTATCTAATTTAAAAGTTCACCTGAGGACACATTCTGGAGAACGTCCATTTAAATGTAATGTATGCAATAAATCATTCACTCAGTTGGCTCACCTACAAAAACATCATTTAGTCCATACGGGAGAAAAACCACACCAGTGTGATATATGCAAAAAGCGGTTTTCTTCCACATCCAACTTGAAGACTCACCTGCGTCTACATTCAGGACAAAAACCATACGCATGTGATTTGTGTATGCAAAAGTTCACACAGTTCGTTCATCTCAAACTGCACAAAAGGCTTCACACCAACGACAGGCCATACGTGTGCCAGGGCTGCGACAAGAAATACATCAGCGCTTCTGGACTACGAACGCACTGGAAAACCACTAGCTGCAAACCGAATAACATCGAGGAAGTCCTAGCCATCACCAACGCCGCCAACACGGAATGTATAGGTGAGTTCACTTATTTAATATGTTGCACTTGCACAGTTCTACGATTTACAAATTTCATATTTTAATAAACAAAAGTTCACCATCACTGTATATTCGGAGGAGTGATAATCGCACCGCAGTCGCGAGAGCAACTGCATCGCGCAGCACTTTCTCCTCGTAGGTGAACCGCAACTTTCACTTGCGCTCTCGCTGAACGCGGCCGATTTCATTTTCGCGTGCACTTTGCAGGTAATGTCGACAAAGACTGTCATGAAAGAGAGGGGCACGAGACCTACGAGGTGCACTCCCCATCGCAGGGAGGTCTGGTGGGAGCCGGTGGGGCGCGTGTTGCGTTACCTCATAGCGAGACGCTGCTCGGCGGGCACGCGCACACCACCACGCCGCACCTCGTGACGGGCCACGAGCAGCTGTCGCCGACGCATGCGCCGCACGGAGCGCATGGGCCGCACGGAGGCCACGCGGCGCATGCGGCGCACTCGGTGCACGCGGCGCAGTACCGGCCGCTGCCGCCGCCCGACCACGACGCGCAGCAGCACTACGCCGCGAGCACCAGCGAGCCGCGCCCCAGCGTCATCGAGTCCAGCCAACCACTCATTATAGAATGTACTTGAACTGAAGCGCCGGAGCCGCAGCCGCACCGCAGTGTGGATGTGTGTTTCCCGCCGCAATATGTGATTCCAGTCTTGTGATTAAACGAAGTAATGTATATAAACTGTCAACGAGCAATGTGACTCGTCTCTTCCAGTGGCTATGAGATTATGATAGACATTAAGATGTACATTTGTAAAATACGTTAGTATTAAGCGCGATGCTATATTAATAAGTACTAAGTACTTGCATCAATTTAAACTTCTAGGAATGTGTATATAAATATTTCTTAAGTATGTTAAGCATTTTGATATGATACCGGAGGTTTCAGGAGCCTTTGTTTATAGGTATTAATGCTCAATTTTTATACACAAAGTAGTATTGTAAATAGACTTATATTACATCGATAAATTCATTTTTTCAATTCAAGTCAAATCCTTATATATTCCAGATAAAAAATGTCTTTGCACTTGAGCAATTATTAAAATAAGCTTGGCGTCTCCTTTCGGAATATAATCGTCAACACAGATGCATGCAGTCGCTATTATTTTCACCAAAGAATGTGGGAACAGCTACAAACGTCATGCCGCACTGAATCGTCGTCAATGCGTGTGCGTGTGAACAATATTACGTGATACGTGTCTAAAAAGTGCTGTTCGAGTTATCTCCGAAACAAAAACGAATTTTAATTATACATGTATTAGTGGTAAGTGCCAAAAGCACGTTTATATTTTATAAGTTAATTTAAAATATATTCGAATAGTATTTTTAAATTGTTGTTCCTAATGAATAATCGGATGGTAAGCGCATATTATGTGCATTGACTTAACTGTAAATGTAATTTAGAATAAATTGACAAATCGTGTACATTATCCCTACGCTAGAACAAATGGTGCTTCACATCGTAGAGTAGTAGTGGAGTGGCGAGCCGGGATCAGGCATCGCACCACTATTTACTGTAATTATATAAATTCACCGAGTCTACTAGTTACTATTTTATATTCCCCAGTAATTGTTATTCTCCTATTCGAAAAGGCTGAAGTAATTAAATGTAATGTAATGTTTGGCGAATATTAAATCTAAGGATTGGTTTACATGATGTGTACTCATGAGTGTCGACTTGACAGAAATTACTTTTTCATTGTGTATGTGCCTAGTTTGAGTTAAAGCTTACTTAAAAGTAGCAAATACGTGATGTAAACCAAACGATAGCTTTTGTATATTTTTATTGTTCTTAGTATGACTTTACACTCAATTTCTTATAGACTTATTGTTACATTTTATACTATACAGGGCTAAATATTTTGTATTAACATTAAAATAATTGTTTTCATAGAAATACACGATGAAGGAAATAAGGAATCCAAATCTGTTTGTCAACACTCATTATAGCGTCTTCGAATAATGTCCGAAAGAAATAAACCGGTAGTAGGTGTATACTACTCTTTTATAGGAACATACATAGAATCGTCTTGCCTGGTTATAAACAATGAATAATATAACGAGGGCTACACATTTCATTGTGAACTTACTAAGTAATTGTGGGAACTTGCCAACAATTGAGAATGTCATCTTTGTTAAATAAATATAACCTTTTGCTAACGATGTCTTGAAATTCAGAATTTGGTACGCACTTTCGATACAGATATCCTTATAGGGCGTGGTTATGAATGCAATAATTGCAACAAACTCTTGATAAAATATAATTATGCATGTTACTCTCTACCAGATCTTTGTAGCAACATTCAGCTAAAGTACCTGTAATCGTGTTCACGCCTGTGTTTGGTACAAGACGTTATAGTATTCGCATTATCATTATTAACGCGTCATAAATTCTTTATAAAACTGCACACATTATTTTTTATTACATATAATTAAAAACAGGGTTTACAAATACGTGTATCTTTTTAAGAATACATTATAATTATCTGAAGGATATTGAGGTGCGAGAGCAGTCATTTCAAATATTGTTATTTTTTTAATAATAACAATACTATGTTTTAATTATAAAAGAACATTGTTGTATTTAGCAAAACTACATTAACGACAAAATAAAGTGAATCAGCCCGTTATTGTAGAGTTTCAATACATACAGAAATCAGGAAAGTAATGATATACCTATATATATACACTATAATCAAATAATATGCAAACGCACCTAAACTTCGGATAATTTGTTGAAAAATTGTAAGAGTAGTTTATTATATTTCACTTTTCGTAAAATAATATAGTGTCTTTTGTTGTTTATACTTGTGTTACGTTATTGTGACTGTAATACTTTCCTTTAAACTTTATATGCAAAGAATGTTTTAACGAAAGGAAACTGTGGACTGGGAAGTGATAATTTATGTATTATAATTTAAATTAAAATATACTATATTAAGATCTTTAAATCTCGCCATTCTTTATAGAATCCAAATCTTATATATTTTTGTTACATTCTATATTTATACTACGTTTAATAAAAATATATGCATAATATTGTATTAGTAAGTTGTAGTGAACTGCGCATGTATTATTTCCAAGAGTAGACGTGTAACATCATAAAAATAAATATATTATTAAGATACAGTGGAAATAATCTGTAGACTTTGTTTGCTAAAATCAGATGAAATAATAATTTTCGAAAAGGTAACGTGCTGACAGGTACTTAGCTTCATTTATTGTAAATAGTTCTTTGTGAACGACGCTTATTATTATTGGATATACTTCAACTTATAAACATTATAAAATATCTTACTATTTTGTACCCAACTTCATAAATTTGTATGATACATGTAAAAAATGTTACGTCACCTAAAAATTAGGGGTTAAAAATATTAATAAGTACAATACTTTACCCATGATACTGCAATGTAAGCAATATTATTGTAATATGTATCAAATTTCAATAATGTATGAATATTAATGGACTCGCATACGCCTCGTAAGGAGAGCATAATTAATGTTGTAATACTTAAAGCGCCAGAAACATACGTACTCATTGTAAACACATGTAATTTTGTACACCATGACCGATTATTTTGCAACACCAAATCCATTAAAACAGGAATAAAAGTAACATTGTGATTTTATTGGCACCCCTTACTTCCGTTCTTAGCGGGTCTATATTTAATAGGCTCGTTACTTGGATAAATAAATAAAAGCACCCAACAGTCACATGCATACTCCTGACCCCAACTCAAATCGAGTCTTGTTTTGTGGGTATCATAAACTACGAAACTATTCGCATTTCGGTCTCACAAACATTATGTTTCGAAAAATACAAGTCAATTGTGTGAGTACTGCTTGCAGAAAAAAATATTTCTTAGTTCCTGATACCCACGACACAGGACTTGATCCTAGTGTAGAGGCCCTACTATATTCATCCGAACGAACGAACGAACGAAGTTCGAAACTTCGGACAAACGAAGTTTTTTATACGATACGAATGTACCTACATAAAACTTATTGATTTATGGTCGTAACCATAGACTTATAGTTACGGTGTACGTTATACAAATTCGAACTTTTACAGAATAGATACATTCGTATCGTATAAAAAACTTCGTTTGTCCGAAGTTTCGAACTTCGTTCGTTCGTTCGTTCGGATGAATATAGTAGGGCCCTAGGGTCAAGACTATGTACGACTATGACTATTAAATGTATTTACGGGTACTTATTAAGGCAATTATCTAAAGATGTTTCCTAGGTAGTCTGTAAGCTGATCACTTTCAAAGCCACCATGATCCATACTTCTTAATAGCTGATCGTGTGATGCATAATATATTAGGGGTATGCGCAAACTTTTAACTTCTATAAAGTGACGAAAGTCTGGCGGCCGCGGGCTCCTGGTCTATGAGTAAAGTAGTCATTATTAATTTTCCTAATATTTATTACAATTCCAAATCAAAGATACAACCAAGGTTGCTTACTACTTTTTTATGTAAAATGAAATGAAAACGCATCTCTATGACCATAAATTAAAAACATAAAAGTCACAGATTAAGGACAACTAAGCAAGTGGTTTGGTTTTTTAACCATAGCGTAACATCAGCTACTGATTAAAATGAATACTAATAAATACAAGAGCAGCCATTAGTTTATTACAATGCATTGCCACAAAAAATAATATAATTCATAGACCCGAAAAGCGCCTTGCTGTGGTTCATTGCATCTAGGTCTTACAAGAGTCACCTTTAGCCTACACATTGCTATAGGATATTCTTGAGTTAACATCTAGTTCGCAGTTTGCAAATCAGTAGGTGCATCCCATTTTAAAGCAGTGTTAAATATACTACAGTCACAGATTTCATTTCATATAAACAAATGAGTTTAGTGTTTTTAACTCTTTGTTTTGGGTATGTATAAACCGACGAAACTGAAGTAGGCTGCTTTCCGTACATTGTTCCTTTTTGTATGTTGAAATCTGATCCAACAGATGTCGCTGTTTTGAATTGAGATGAAAAATATTGAAATTAATTATGTTATTTCTTTTTTACATAGAATAAAACTGACGACGTATTATTATAAATAAAATAAGTACACGGACACTGTTTCTATGGTCGGGATTTGATTACAAAATTGACAAATCAATCAAAACAGTTATAAATAAATTTATTTATTAATCTTACGTAAAAAACGAGGTAATGATAACAATGATAACAGAGCAGCATCTATTTAATATCTACTAAACACAAATTAAATGAGTAAATTAGAGCAATATGGTCGGAATGTACTTATTTTAAAACCTATAAATTACATATGTATATTATGAGTTTCAGATAAATTATTTTCTACACCTGCGATTATATCACGTAAATGCTGAAATACTGATATTTAAAACCTAACGAAATATATATTTTTTAATTACCTACATATATTTTTACACATTAATAAGTCTTAAGCATTCAGCGGCGCAGAGGTTGGCTGGGGATCAGGAACATTGCACTTCTTGAGATGCGTCCTCATGTTTGAAGACTGGGTGAAGGCGAGGTTACAGCGAGGACACGAGTACGGCTTCAAGCCCGTGTGGAAGTTCAAGTGAGACTTCAAGTGGTGCTTCTTCGTGAACGATTTCGGACAAAGCGTGCACGAAAATGGTTTCACTCCTGGAAATCATAACGTTTGTTACAGTATTTGATAAAATAACAAGGATTTTAAATGCATGTTTTATAGCGCGCCATCTTACGGCTCCCGCGGGTCCCATATCGCTCCCATCCGCACCACCGGCTCCCGTACCATACCGTGCCTACGGGTTGCGCCCGCGCTCACACCCCGTCGCCCTTCGTGAGTGTCGAGTCGGTTGTTGTCCGGGATAGACGCGTGCGCGGGCGTGGCCCGTGTGCTCTTCCGCGGTTGTCGATGTAGTAGTGTGTCACTTAGTTTCCGACAATATAGTTTATTCGCGATGATGGTCTTTTAATCCATTTAGTTCCTATCCTGTGACCGGCACTCCTCAGCTAAAAAAAGGTATTACGTATCCCGATAAGTGGCTGCCCAACGTTCGGCTTCGAACTTGCCGTTATAATAATTGTTATTATAGATAATCGAGTTACCTATTTTTTTTTTGTTGAGTGAACATTTAGTTCTGATCCAAAGTGTACAGTGTACGTAAATAACGTTATACGACGTATCACGGTATTCGGACTGCTCCACGCCTCCGTGAACGTGAACGTGAACGTGAATGTTCGAGAGTTCGAGCCGAGAGTATATACACGTTAACTCGTGTCGTCATACACAAAAGGGACGAGAAGTATACATAATTTCTTATAAAATAGTGTTAAATGTATTGCTATGGACGATGTATATTGGACATTCCGCCTAGCCATCATTAAAGTGTTTAATCTCAGACTATTGTTTATCGAACTTTTGTTTAGCTTAGAGTAATATTACGTCGTAGTTGTGTCGCCAATATGGACGTATAGTGTTTATGTCGAACTATTTCTTTCAACTTTTGTTTATTTATGTTACGTCGTGTTTAAAAGACGTAATTGTGGACGCATAGTGTTATGTTTGAACTTTGAACTATTTGTGTTTTATGTCGAACTATTTGTTGAACTTTTCAAATTGTGCACTGCGTAATAGTTAATGGACGACATATTTGACTCTTAGTGCTAAGTTAACTTTGGAAGTTATTGCGTTATTATGATGGCACCCACAACGCGACATAGACTTAAAGACAAGGGGGAGAGTGAATCGCGACCAAGTTCCGGGTTGGCTAGTGATGTTGTCACGCCGACCACGTCGACCACGTGTGAGCCAACACCGCCTCAACCGGTGCCGATGGCGGCGACTCCGGTTGTCATCACCGATCAGCAGCTCCTGCAGCTTGCGCAATTGCTGCGCGCGCAGAGTCCTACAGTTTCGTATCCATCGCCTCCGCCTACATTGTTTCAAGGAAATTTCGCCAAATGTACGGCGCGGTTCGACGGCGCTCAAGACAGCGATGTGGTTGCGTTTATCGACGCGTTAGAAATTTATAAGGAGTGCGTCAGTATAGAGGATGGTATCGCCTTGCGAGAGTTACCCATGCTTCTCACCGGGTTAGCTGCAACGTGGTGGCAAGGTGTAAAGGCTTCTATTACTAGTTGGTCAGAAGCATTGCAGTTGCT
Organism: Hyles vespertilio; assembly: GCA_009982885.2. NCBI lineage: Eukaryota > Metazoa > Arthropoda > Insecta > Lepidoptera > Sphingidae > Hyles > Hyles vespertilio. The sequence continues at coordinate 21,575,093 of CM042825.1, read as the reverse complement.
AAGGCAGACATATGGGCCGCGTCTCCCGCCACATCAAATATATAAACAGTTGTTCTCAAAGGAACAAGAGGATGGATCCACCGATATTTTCGTGTGCAGAGCGAGGGCTCTGATTGCTCAGCTTCCGTATACCTTGGACGAAGAAATTCAGTTAGACATGGTATACGGACTATTGAACTACAGAATTAGAGAGAAAATATCGCGAAGTACTTTCAGTACTTATTCAGAATTATTGTGCCAAGCGCGACGCTTGGAGGATTTATTTCATGAAGGCCAACCTAAACTGTGCAAGTCAGATAAGACGCCAGTTAATGGATCCTCACCATCCGTCACTCACCAGTCTGCATTGAATACGTATACCAGGAATACAAGGTCACGACCGCTTTGTGACTGCTGTAAAAAGTACGGCCACGTGAAGGCTCAATGTTCCAAGCTTCGTGACCAGACCAGACAGAGGACAGGCGAGGGCACGTCGCCGCCGTCTTCGGCGCCGATCGTGTGCTTCGGGTGTGGTGCACCAGGCGTGATTCGCGCTAACTGCACGACGTGCAGAGGACGACGCTCGTCCGCCTCTCCGGCTACACATAGTTTTTCCGCGGTATCGAGTGCGTGTCCGCCGCGAAGTAGGCCCGTCATTTGTGTGGACATTTACGGAGAGACAGGAAAATTATTACTAGACACTGGTGCGAAACAATCTGTCGCGAGTGTTAGTTTAAGGGATTATTTAAAGAAACATAATCATAAGTTTGAAAAAGTGTTTTACAATTTAAAATTTGCGAACGGTGACACTAGCAGCAATATTGTAGAAACTGCTCTAGTGAGTGTCAAGGTACAGAGAGTAGTGGTGCCGACGCAGTTCGTGGTATTGCCAGGTGCTACGGAATCTTTACTGGGCATTAATTTCATAAGGGATGCTGGCATGGTAGTTGATTTTGTCAGGAATCGGTAGTCATTACGCGACAGATCAGGTACGTTTATGTTAGAGTACGAGGACAACGGGACTCGCCTCGTCTGTTCCACTGTAGACCTTCTACGTGAGGATGAAGGAACTCTCCTGAAGGTTCATGAGCGCATGAAGCTTTCAGCACTCCTGGAAGACAATAAGGGTATCTTTGAGCCAGGGGGAGCTGCTACCACTTTTGCGATCCATCGGATTGATACTGGCGATCATCCACCAATATCCGTCCCGCCCTATCGTGTTACACCTGCGAAAAAGGAAATTATGAGGAAAGAAATAGATAAGATGTTAGAAGAAGGAATAATAGAAGAAGCGGACTCCGAGTGGACCTCACCAGTCGTGTTGGTGCCGAAGAAGAACGGCACCGTACGGTTTTGTGTAGACTATAGGAGTCTAAACCGGATTACACGTGCCGACAAATACCCGCTGCCTCTTATTGACGAGCTATTATTATCGACCAAGAGGAATAGCGTGATGTCAAGTATCGACTTGAAGTCTGGCTATTGGCAAATTGAGGTTGCGCCGGAGGACAGAGACAAGACCGCTTTTGTGTCTCCTTTCGGGACGTTTCGTTTCCGACGGATACCTTTCGGACTTCGAAATTCTCCGTCGACGTTCCAAAGGCTTATTGACCGATTTCGTTCTGGCCTCAGAGATATTACGGTCATATGTTATTTAGATGACATATTAATTATTTCGAACGATTTAGAGACCCATATACAACATTTGAAGCAAGTGTTCGACCGCTTGAGGTTGTTTGGCCTCAGGGCCAATCGTGAAAAATGCGTCTTCGGTAGAACTCATCTAACATATTTGGGTCACGTGATTTCGCCATCGGGAATTGGACCAGACCCTGAGAAGGTTCGCGCAGTGATAGACATGAAGGTACCATCATCACTGAAGGAACTCCGGACCTTTCTTCAGACGTGTTCTTGGTTTCGGAAATTTATTCCCGACTTCTCGGGCGTAGCTCGACCTTTAACAGAGAAGAACCGTTTGTGGACCTGGGAGACAGAGCAAACTAAGTCCTTTGAACTACTAAAGCAGAAGCTTTCGTCTGCTCCGATCCTTAGACAACCCAATTTGGAGAGCCTTTTGTGCTGCGGACAGACGCAAGCGCATACGCTTTGGGCGCTGTTTTGATGCAAGGATCGGAGGCAAAAGAAGAGAGACCAGTCGAGTATGCCAGTAGGCTACTGACACCTGCTGAGCGTAATTATAACACGACAGAGCGCGAAGCTCTAGCTGTCGTGTGGGCGTTGGAAAAATTCTGAGGCTATGTTGAAGGAGCAGAAGTAAAGGTCGCTACAGACCATCAGCCGCTCAAGTGGTTGATGTCGCTTAAAAATCCTAGTGGTCGCCTAGCTCGATGGGCTATGAAAATTCAAGGTTACAATCTGACTATGGAGTACTGTCCTGGGAAAGCCAATGTAGTTGCCGACACCTTGAGCAGGCCTGTTGCAGTAGAAGCCTCAGAAGGTGAAGAGGAATGTCCTATTTGCCCCATAGTCGTTGACTTGCCTCGACGAGGACCAGAGGAGGTTCGTACAGCCCAACTGTCAGACCCAGACTGTAAAAAGATTATCGAAGATTTCGAATCTGATGATGATGAACGCGCTTTGCGTTGGATCGATCGCGGTTATTACATGGCGCAAGGAGTATTATACCGGTGTGTTCCTGAGGGAGAAGCCGAGGAGCCATTATTGGTATTGCCTGAGGTTTGGAGGGACGATGTCATGAAACAGCTTCATGATGCCCCAACGGCAGGTTATCTCGGGGTAGAACGTACTTTACGCAAGTTGATGGAGCGATATTACTTCCGTGGTATGCGCTCATATGTATCCGACTATGAAGAAGTGTGATGCTTGCTTTAAATTTAAGCCGTCCAATCTGAAGCCTGCAGGACTATTGCAAACTCCTATACCGCACCAGAGATTTGAGGTAATCGCGATGGATTTATTTGGTCCCCTTCCAGAGGGTGACAAAGGAGAAAGGTGGATTTTTCTTGTGGAAGACACCGCCACCAGATGGGTGGAATTGTTCGCGTTAGTAGACGCCACCGCAGAAAATTGCGCTAAGATTCTCATAGAAGAGATATTCATGAGATATGGTGTTCCACGGCGAGTTGTGTCCGACAATGGATCACAGTTTGTATCCGCCGTGATGCAAAAGGCCATGTATGTCATGGGTGTTCGGCAGTGTCCAATACCCGCTTATCATCCGGAGGCGAATCCCGCCGAGAGGAAAAACCGGGATTTAAAGCAGAGGCTGGCCCTGTTATTGGGACCGGAGCATCGCAAATGGCCAGGGATGCTCTCCCAAACTCGTTTTGCTCTCAACACCGCCTATAATAGTGGCACAGGAGAGACGGCAGCCCATCTGATGTTCGCTCGGGAATTAAGGTCGCCAATCGATGTGGACCATGATATGAGGGCCATCGTGTCCCACAGATAACGCCGTACTTGCGTAGTTTCGGCCATACACTCCAACGTGTAAAGTATCGAGTGGAGGAACAACAGGACATCCGCAAAGCAGCGGCAGACAAGCATCGACGTCCGGCTCCTGCTATCCAGGTGGGAGATCGAGTGCTAGTAAACTCACATGTTCTCAGTAAATCAAGAAAGGGCGTTACCGCGAAGTTCGCACCTCGACGTAACGGTCTGTACGTGGTATCAGAGGTGGCGAGTCCGACGTCTTATGTCATTAAAGACAGTCGCGGTCAGGTAGTTGGCAAATACCATGCTAGCGCCCTTACTCCTTATCAGGGTACAAGGAGGACTATACAAAAGGCACGTAGAGGAAGGCCGGCCAGGTCACATCCGGGACGAGCTAGTGACCTGGAGGGGGAGGATATAGCGCGCCATCTTATGGCTCCCGCGGGCCCCATATCGCTCCCATCCGCACCACCGGCTCCCGTACCATACCGTGCCTACGGGTTGCGCCCGCGCTCACACCCCGTCGCCCTTCGTGAGTGTCGAGTCGGTTGTTGTCCGGGATAGACGCGTGCGCGGGCGTGGCCCGTGTGCTCTTCCGTGGTTGTCGATGTAGTAGTGTGTCACTTAGTTTCCGACAATATAGTTTATTCGCGATGATGGTCTTTTAATCCATTTAGTTCCTATCCTGTGACCGGCACTCCTCAGCAAAAATAGGTATTACGTATCCCGATAGTTTATAATATAGGTATATCAACAGATTTGGATTTCCGTGAAATAAAACTATTATTTACGGATTTTATCGCGAACTTTACAGCTTTCTTGGTCAGGGGGCAGACTGATTTCCTTGGATTTCCTTTTTACATCAATTAATAATCTCGCCATACTTGCACGGCGTCACATTCATATAGATCTACATATTACAATGGTAGATATGAAATTGAAATCGCAGACAGTGTATAGCTTGACTTGACTTTTAATTTTATTTCACTGCATGGCTGTTGGTAAAATAGTAGGTATCAATATGTATAGTCTTGTCCACTTTTACATTAGATCTAGACGACTAAAATAAACAATGAGATAGTTTGACATATCCCTGGTTACTCGTACCATTTGTTTTCATTTTACTGTTATTTTTAAATAAAATAAATCTATTTTACTTTGCTTCAGCATGATAAACACGCAATCTGAAGTTATTGGTAGTTAATTATGAATATCTGTCGGTCTACGAGTTCAGCTAAATTAATAATATGCGTACAAACATTGCAACTGTCATGCTTTCTAAAACAAATAGTTTTATATCGCGTGGTACCATTTACTCTCATGTGGCTATTTTCTCGTTTTGTTCTGGTAACATTGAAGCTGTGTGCGAATGCAGGCGACTTTCTCGAGGATCCTTAAATCATTACACCGAAAGTTTTATCGAGCAACTTAAATAGGCAAAGTTCACTGTGTTTTTCATGGAATCTTTTACTGCAGTTTGTATACATATATATGTAAAAATCTCTCGTGAACCGATACATGAAATTAAAAAACAATGATTTATAACCATTGAAAATATTTCCAATAGTCTCACTCTCGGAATATAACATTGGAAAACCGGTAAATATTTGATATTAAAATATAGGATTAATAACGCACTATAAATCAGATCACTTACTATTGCCAGATCGCCTACCTATTGGAAATATTACATTAAACTAATATTTTTGTACGATTGTGAGGCCGTCCACCACGCTGGCCTAGTGCAGGTTGGCGGACTTAACATACCACGGATTTTTACAAATAAATAAATACACCCAACAGTCATTCAGTCACAGTCAGACATTAAGACAAATTATTGATCTTCTTCTAGTCTTTTGTCGTGGGTATCAGAAACTACGAGAGACTTTTTGGTCTCACAAACACCCAGACCCGAGACAAATATTTGTGGGTCTCACAAACATTTGTCTCGTTGCGGGGATCGAACCCGCGGCTTGTCATTTTACAGCTGATGTTTAACCAACTGTGCTATGGAGGCTGCCATTCGGTCATAGTATGCAGGTTTCCTCACGATGTATTCCTTCACCGTCATAGTGCGTCACCACTCTCAATCGTACTCTCTATTGTAGAAGAGGCCTGTGCATTACAGTGGGTCATATATGGGCTGATCCAGAATATTTATGTGATTCAAAGGTGAGGCTATACAAACCAGTATGTAGTCTCAGATGCAGCGTCATGTTGGATCTGTCGGCAAAGCGTTTGTCGCAGTGCGGGCAGGAGTAGGGCCGCTCGCCGGAGTGCGTGCGCTGGTGCTGCTTCAACAGCATCTTGCGGGAGAACGCCTTGCCGCACTCGTCGCACACGTGTGGCTTCACTCCTGCAATTTACTTTGACATATGGACTCATTTCCTCAATTTATGTGTACAATAATTGGGATTCGCGATGGGTCCCTTGTGCACAAGGTGCCGTATTTTTTTTATTGCCTTCAATGTCAAGACCAGCGTGCCATTCGCCTAATGGTAAGCGATACGGCCGCTCATGAACAGTAGCAAAACCAAACAACACCTTAAATTGAAAAGCATTGCTTGGCATGCCATTGCTCTCGCCATCCTGAGACATAAGATGTAAAGTCTCAATAAATCCAGTAGTCACTCTGGCCACTATATCCTTCAATCCGAAACATAACAGTGCATTCATAGCACCGCTTTGAAAAGTGGCAGTGTGTAAGCACTGTTGTGTTCCGGTGTGAAGGATATTGCGGCTAGTGATTACTAAGACTTGGCACTTAATGTCTTGGAGTGACAAGTGCTTTAGAATATATTTTTTTGCTCCAGATATTGGGCAGGCGTAATGCCTCCTACTCATTACGCCTACGGCACTGCTGGCAGGTTTGTATCAAGCGGGTAAACCGGCGGCACTTGCCGCATCTCGAGAGAGATCATTTCATTTTTGTTTTATTACAATGAATGGCGAATCGGGCATGCCGTTCGCTTGATGATAAGGGATACAACCGCTCTTGAAAAATAGCAGAACCAAACAACACCTTGAATTACAAGGCAAAGGCAATGCTTGGCATGCCACTACGCTCGCCATCCTGAGACATAAGATGTAAAGTCTCAATATGTCCAGTAGTTACTCTGGCTACAATGTCCTTCAATCCGGAATACAACAGTGCATTTACACTGCTGTTGACGAAGATTTGTAAAAACGGTGTACTTTGGGTGCATACACGTATCATTTTACATGCCGCCAACTCCCCAACTCGCCCGCATAGCCCGGGGGCTGAGCCCACCGCGGTTTATGCGACTTTACCGGGCCGCTCAAAAGGACAATGGCGAAATCGTATTTGCATAAACAACGCGTTTAGAAATGTCATACTTCATAATAATAATATTATTATTTTTCATGAGTTTTCAGCATACTAACTATAGTTATGTAACGATGTTTAAAATTCACAATAAAATTCACAATAAAAAAGCTTTATTGCCTATTTTGTATGGGAGTCAGATTTTTTTCAGCAATGGTATAAGGTCTTTTAAGCCGACAAAAAATATTTTTCATCGAATTTCGCAAAATCTGTTATAAAAAATAGCTTTATTTGGTAAAACAAGTGCGGTAAATATTTATTTCATAGCCCTACTACACCAAATAACATTTTTAAGAAAACAATAATATTTCAATTGGAAATGACAAATAGAACATAACCTCAAAATCTATAAATTGAAAACGTTTAGTAAGTAATGTAGACTTGTTCACCAGTATTTCTCAACACATTATTGTTTAGGAACGGCAGCGGAATTCATTTATATTTTTTTTTTACCAATAAACGCTCTAAATTTACATCAACTAAAATCATGCATGGAAATCTGCCATTGTCCTTTCACCGCGCGCCGGCCGAGCCGCCGCGCCGCGCCGTTATATTATGTAGGAGGCGTAATGCTCCATCAAGCAAACATATTACACATTAGGTATATTGATATTATGAAAGAATATTATAACTATACTGCAGCTGATATATTTACCTGTATGAATTCTCATGTGCATATTGTAGGCAACTCGTTGATTGAACGACTTTGGACATTGAGTGCATTTGTATTCTTTGCGATTTCTGAAATGTATAAAACTCATATTTTAAATTCTTGTTTGTGGCTATAATTATATATTTGTAGCTAAATTAGCTTGCGTTATGGGAAATCATATACTTGATAATATACATATTATTTAGAGGTAGTAGAGGCATTAATATAATAAATAATAATAAATACACGCAACCGTCACATACATAGTTCTGACCCCACACTGATCGAGTCTTGTATAGCGGGTATCAGAAACTACAACAAACTTTTCGGTCTCACAAACACCCAGACCCGAAACAAATACCTGTGAATCACACAAATATTTGTCTTGGTGAGTGGATCGAACCCGCGACCCCTTGTTTCACGGCCGGCGTCTGACCAACTGCGCCATGGAGACTGTCGAAAATGACACCTACGACGCCCCTACTGTTAAAACTGGCACAATTGATCGTCAGTCCTTTCTCTCTACTTTAGAAGGTCCACCACCCATGGTACTTTAAGCCACATTACTTGCTGTGAATACGCACCTGTGTATCTTCATGTGACTGCTCAAATAGCCTCTGTCATTAAAATATTTCCCGCACACGGAGCACGTGGCGGCGAATTCCCTGGTGCCTCTGTGAATCGACATGTGGTACTTGAAGTTGCGAAGCTGTGAGAATGTCTTACCACACTCACTGCATGAGTAGCGAGCGTTGGTGGTGTGCCGTTTCATATGCGAATTGAGCATGTCGCGGCTTGTGAAGACCTGTAAAATTAATATAGGTAAACAGAACGTACAAAGCAAAGAAACAAACCAATTTAAACTCTAATAATATCGTACGAGTGACAAAGAATAATTGGATGAGGTTATAATAAAGCTAATTTTATGTAGCGGATTTATCTTACGCAATTTCGTTTCATAAAAATACTTCATTTAGTTTTAGTTTTTCATAAATAATAACATACATTCCTATTTGTCAACGTACGTAATACGTTATGATATAGGGTTTTTCTTAGTTTCTTTTTATGTTCTTTTTTATGTTTAGTGATATTGAAAAAAATCAAAATATTTGTGTAAATGATTTAGGGAATCATTTAATTAAAAACAGAAATTATAAAAAAAACAAAACATTTAGTAAATAGTGAAAATATACCTGATTACAAATATGACATTTAAGATATTCTTTTTCACATTCTTCCAAAAAAGGGGGATTTTCTTTAATCTCGCCTGCAATTACCGCTTCTGGAGATATTAGACTTTGAATGTTATTGTTATCATCATTAATCGCATAACTCTTTGTTACCTGAAATTATTAATATTTGTTTTATTTAATTAGAATATAAATCTGCTTCTATATATCGATATACAAAAGTTCCTAAATACGTACTATTTGGTCTTTATTATTTTTAAGAAAGGCAACTTGCGTTTTTTTCTTGCATGGTTTGAAGAAATTTGGTATTCGTGAACGCCAAGGACTTTCTAATACCTGATTGTTAATACCAATTTTCGAATTATCAGCTTCATCTCCCAGTTTACATGGTATCTTATATTTTGTATCTGTGAAGTTGTTACTATATAAACTCTTTGGAAAGTTTAATTTCGTAATCGTTAGATCCATAGAAGAAACATGTAGTTCTGACATAAACGCTTTTTTGCACGTTACTGGCATCAGTGATAAATCTGGACTTGTAAGTATCGGATTTCCCCACGTATTTAATTCACTGAGACTGCTGTTCCAGTTTTCATCACTTTGGTTAATATAATCTGATCTTACACTGTTAGTAGTGCTATTTGAAATTGATCTAGAATGAACACTAGGTATTTTTTGTTTAAAATGTTGAGCACATTGCAATTGTTCGTCGAGGCAAGGTGCTCTAGAAAAATTAAAAGGGTACCAGGTAGCACTTTTGTATGTCTCTAAGAGCGCGTCGCTGGCGCTGAGATGTTGGTCATTTGCATTCGTCAAGAGCACAGATGTCGGAGCGCGATAGCATTCATTTGATATTGCCAGCACGCCTACCGTCTGACCGTTAACATTACCGTTTCGAGGATATGTCTCGATATATAAATCACGTAGGAAAGAGTTCCTTTGTCGGTCTCCGAATGACGATTTCAGATTTCCTAAACATCTCCGCCGTTCACTCCGTTTCTGGTAACATTCTTGCTTATCGCAAGAATCGGTTTTATTTAGAGAATACTCTATGGGTTCCATGATTTCATTGCCTCTTTTGATGTTAACGTAACTTTGCTGTCCATAATCTGAATGTCCTAAAGTGAATACATCTTGGCAGGCTGTAGATCCTGGTGGAACTACATTATTCATGTCCTGGAGTTCATCACGTGTATTTATGCCGAAATGTTGGTAGTCAACAAATATTTGCATAGCTTTAATTATATCTAAGAACCTATCGAGCTTTTGCTTTTGTACGACCACATGACCGTTATAGATGTAGTAAAGCACCGATGACATAGCTTCGAGGTCGAAATCTGGTAGAACAATAAAAGTCGGGCTCTCATCTTTTTCGCAAGAAATGAGGATTCGCTGAAAAGAATATTAATTAGATAATCTAAATGTTTATAAAATCACATATTTAAGTATTATGGCACAGCTCCACGGTCGTTATACATACCCTTAAAAATGTACTAACACTAGCGAGTACTACTCGATGTGCATTAAATGCATGTCCACCACATAATAGTTTCACGTCGTACCACGCATTGTATGAAAGCCATTCACACATCTGTCAAAAAAATTACTAATCTGTTAAAATAATTAATATCTCAGAGGGTAAAATTAAATACCTAGGACGCAATATTAAACAAGTTAAATGCCATTATCGAATGCGCTTATCTCTTATATTATCGTATTCTAATATTTATGACAAATGTTTACACAATGCAACTTTTTGACATCGTTACGATAATCTTATCGTCGAGACAAAAATGAGGTAAAATATAAAAATATTTATTTTCGATACAATATTAATTAAAGGTAAATAAATCCTAGGAAAAGGTTAATTAAATAATTCATCAAGAATCCGACAACGACCTGATTCAGAAGACTCGGTTTTACTATTCATAATAATTCCGTGATTAACTACTTAAATGTTGTGTAGATGTTTCACGGTCGAATATATTTATTGTCCTAGAGATTTTTAAGTCTTTTCTTTTACTTATAAAACAGATATTATATTGGGAAAAATATTCATGTTTGTATCTGTTTATCCGTAACCTAGAAAATTTTTCTATTTTATCGTGACGATAATACATCTTCTCACAAACGAAACGTAAAATTGACTGAGCATATACGGCAGGTCAACGCTTTTAAAGTAGCGCCACTTGTGAAAGTGCAGAACAAATATTTCTAATCAAACAAGAAGAAAATTAGAAGCTCCAACGTACTGATGCGTCCACTCCTACTTTGTTTGCCTTTATAATACGCGCCCCAATTACTATTGTGGATCTGTTTCGCGCAACTTGGTTACGCATTCGTAAATGCCCTGTGTACAATAATCACTGTCTACAACAGTCAACAGTAATACGCAAATCATTTTGTTATACAATACCTACTCATTCATTACAATTACGCCTTAATAGTCGAGCATGTGTGCCTGATAACCACGAAGCTAAGGATATGGCTTCCAAAATGGGTTACATATTTAACGAATTTTCTTATTCTGTTAATGTTACGGTCCGGGAAATATCAAGAATTAAATGACTGGCAAATCAGCAACAGCTGTTTCTAGTATAACAGCTAACAGCATCAATAGGTAGATGCGATGAAGGAACTTTGCATTAAATTATCGTTATGAAATTTTTATAAAGTTCTTTTTAAAAGGAATGGTTTTCATTTTTGAGGACTCATGGGTTTGGCGAGCGGTGACGAGCTGCTTGATCTTTTGCTCCTTTTACCATGTGTAACTTGAAATGCTATTAATTAACCAACTCGAAGCATACACTTGTTACTACCGAATATTTCTTTTATATATATATATATATATATATAATGGTTACCTATTTTCTCACTATAAATGAAAACTTCTGTTACACGCCATAGATTAATAAAACATCAAAGTTAATTTAGTTTGTAATAATTGTACCTATAATGAAAAGTAATAATATTTTTGTAATGGTATACTACGTATATGTACTCTCTAATATCTCCATATGATTGATTTTGTATCCCGTGTGCTATAAGAAATGTCTTCGCTTATTTTAGAAACGACGGTAGAAAGCTAGGGTCAGATGGAAACGTTTGTACATTATCGATTATTTACAGCGTATTCTTTGTGCAGAACAAACTTGTTATTGGAATTGCAGTAACGTAACGCTAATTGTCGATTTGCCAATTTCAATTAAATCGTGAAGGCGTGTTAGATTGAAAGGCTCTATCATCCATGAAACTATTTTTTATATTTGGTGAAAAACGTGAACACACGAAATACTTAAAATTGAGAAATGTATACTTGAAAAAAGATTGAATTTTGTCTTCTTTGTTGAGCCGTAAAAAAAATATTGCTTTAATTAACACTATGTAGAATCCAAATATTCGAATCTAAAACAATGGAGTGATTAAGAAAGTAGTCGAATTTATTCGAGCCTAATAACATGTTTTATCACACACTCCACGAGTATTTTTTAATTTCCCTACAATCATGCGTACCGACGTCTTTCAAATTTTTTGTTTCATTAGTAGATAGTAATTAATTAATTTAAAACTAATACGCCGTACCCTTCTGACCATTAAACTCTTAACATCATCATCGAGCGATGTAGAGAAATATTATAATATATAGGTTTATCAGTGGCCATTTCAGAACTTTAAAATAATTAAATTTGTGACATTTTATCAGCAGCCAAGATACGTGCCCCGAAGTGCTTCTACAGTAGTACGAGTACATCTAGCACGGTATTGATTAATTTGTAGAAGATACAAATGAACACAGAACATAGTATTATGAAACATATTCTCTACTAGTTAGAATGCAAACCCTATTAATAAACATTGTATACCCATCAAATATGGCCATAACTGGGCATTATTATATACTCTTGAACACTTGGTCATTGTATTCTGTAATTTTTTTATAGCATAGTTCCGACAAACGAGCATAAGTCACCTGATGCCTGATGGTAAGTGAGAACTGCTGTACATGAACATCTATAGCGCTTGGATCGTGGATATGCTGCGAACCCTTCAAATCACTTATCACTGACACAGTGGTACCGCCCCGGACGAGCCTGCCCATTCATGCTGAGTCATGTAGAGTGGCTCCACCAATTTTAAAAAAATATATTTATGTTTAAATGACTCTGAGTACCTATTATAATTTTTAACATACGTAGCGATTAAGAAACAAAATAAAAAACACACCACTGGTGCTGTGTAAGTTCCGCTAAATTGGAAAAAAAAGGATTTTTCGTAGTTAGTAAGTCGAAGTTTATATTGGAGAAAACTGGAATTAAAGAAACCAAAAAAAAATAGAATCAAACTAAATCTGTTTCGGCTATTCATTGCAAAACTAATAAAACAGGACAATTAAAAACGAAAATTGTAAATTCACCTGTGACAGATGTACTTATTTTAAACATTTGTTAAAATAACTAAACTAACATTATCATAATATTCTCTGAGGCATTTCGCTACATTTATTTATTTTCCCATATACCTTTTAAATAAAAATTATTACTTAAATTACACAGCGTAGCATTTTAAATTGCGCCTTAACTACATGTTAGTGTTACTTATGATACAGAAAATAAACTGAAAAGACTTACGGTTTATTTGTTTTTTACTAGTGTTGTTTATTATTATTATTTCAGGACCGTTGTTGAGGCCAGCACTTCAAACGGGCAATGTTAGACAGTACCAAAAGCTGCGCGCGAGATCACCAGACTGACGGCAGTGCGAAGCACACGACCGACCATGTAAGTACAATTCACCACCGAATAGTTGAAACTGAGGTGCGGGATATTGATTCACACTTACACATTCTGCTCGTAAATGTAAACTCCTTGTATGTATAAGTTAATACATTCATTTTATATGTAGCTAACGTGAATTTCAGATTTCGTGTTCAAACAAACGAAAATATACTAATAACCTAATTACGCCGCAACAGTCAAGTTTGCGTTTGCCGATTATAATCTAGCCTTTACAACAACATTACAATAAAAATAAGGTATTTTTCTCAGAAAGGGTAGACAGAGGTGCAAGGGCGGATCCAGGGGGGAGGTCATGGGGTCATAACCCCCCCCCCCCCCCGGACTGGTCCCAGATTGACAAAACTTATGAATTATCTTGTTGATAAAATTTACAAGCACATTTAATTCTTTGTATGTCGATAAATAAAGTAAAAAAGTATGTGTGTGTTCACGAATCGTGCCTGTAACAAACTTTAAAAAGTCATTATTATTACGAATTGGAGTATTGAAATCGGACCCAGTTTTCTGACATGAACTATATAGGGGGGGATGGCGTGGCGTAAGATCTGCCATGAACCAGTGTGATTAACCCCCCCTAGCGTAAAAGCTGAATCCGCCCTTGCAGAGGTCCCACCATAGTGTACAGAGTACTTTGTTACGCCATGTCGGGTACAAATTACTACCTGCCTCGGTGGCGCAATTATACTACGGTATAGGACGAGCAGTGATATTGGATTTTCATTTATAATATTTCTGGCGCCAAAACGAGCAGGCGAAGCGCAAGAGTATTTAGCTTTTGACTAAACGCTTTGTCGTTTTTTGAACCTTCATAACTTGAGTTTGAAATACACTAGATAAACAAAATTCTTGGGATATATTTTCAATATATAATTTATTAAACATATAAAGTTTAAATTGCATAGCTCTCATGCTTAAATTAGATCTAAAAATCCTGATTTGACCTATTGATTTGATCCTAAGCTAGGGAATGGAAGTTTGTATATGAGATTCAGCAAATTTTAATGTTGAAAGCATTGACTTATATTCTACCGATAGACGCGACGCGTCATAGAAACTATTTGTCCCGTATTTGTCAAAAACTCAGTAGCGACATCTAATACGTTTACATGAATATTACAAATTATTATCAAAGATTATTAGACAGAAGAGACAGTTCAAATCAATTATAGCTTTTCCTAATATACTGCCTAAGTATGAATGCTGTCATAGCAATTATATATTTTGTAATGATTTTTATTTACGTGAATAATTCATAAAAAATATCTAAATTAAACTAAAAAGTGTACAAGTTCATCACAGTTTTACAATATGATGATGAAACAACAGACAAATATTAGAGAGACCTCCCTCTTTCGTAACAACGCGTAAGAATCTAAAACAATTTTAAGTGATATTTGTCTTTAATAACATTCAATGGGATCCAAATTCCAACGTAGTCCATTAGGTAATTCATATAAAGAAATAGGCTCTAAAAACTGTCCACTGTTTCAAAACATACATACAACACACATATTTTGTGTTATTAATTAACAACATAAAATTAAAATGAAATACTGAAATCAATTTTTAAACTACATTTTTCTACATATCTGTAAAGGTATTTGTAATGTATTCGAATAGTTTATGCCTATTTGGTCAACTGATATGAATGTCCCATGAATAATAATCTATATCTCTCCGCGGCGCGGGCGATCCGCGGCGCGGGCGATCCGCGTCGCTCTGAACACGTTGTATAGGATTGATACATTTTACCGTCCGTCGCGGACATCCGCGCAGGTCGTCCGCGTCGCACTGAAGAGGCCCATATAGTTCGTCTCTCTCACCCGACGAGCAATTTTTGTACGCGGGAATGAGACATACGATTCAGAAGCACATCTTGTATTTCTAATGAGCTGTACAAATATTTAATCCAATAATAAATAAAATATATGTATTATCGGCATTATACTGCAATATTTTATCACTTAAATTCTTAAATTGTATGCTTTAATTATATTGTAAGTTCAGAAAATTTCGCTGTCGGTTTGACGGGGAAAAGTCAAAATAAATTACTTATAAACACAAGCAAAGAGGCGTACTCAAGGCGTACTGTTGCGCGTCCGTCACGCGTCCTATACAGGGTATATCAAGACTGCTACCGAAAACGAAGCCGGGTGGTAGTCTAAGCGACTTCAGACACAATGCAACAGAAAAAGTTGCAAAAAAAAGCGACAATTTTTTTTTGTTATTTTTTTCCTATGGCCATATTTGGGTGGTAAATACATTTTTTCCTAAAATAATAGTGTATACCCTTTTATTTATAAATACTCTAAGGTATAAAAGAGTTTAAATTATTATTTTAGCAAATACTATGGATTTACCACCCAAAAATGACGATATTTAAAAAATCATAAAAAATAATTGTCGCGTTTCTATGCGAAATTTTTAATTGCATTGTGTTTGTAGCCACTAATACTACCACCCGGCTTCGTTTTCGGTAGCAGTCTTGAGATACCCGGTATAACAAAGTACTCTGTGGTCACGCGGCAGACTGATTCGTGTGCGGTGCATGCACCGCACTTGGGTGGGACACGTTTGTTACAAAGAATGTCTTATCTAGTGTACTATTGATATCGATGTGTTGAAAGTTTCAAAATGATAATAGGGCCGATTGTTTTAAATAATAAAACAAAATTATGTAATAAAATACTATGTAACACTTAATAACAAAAAAAGAAAAAAAGAAAAACATGTTATCAATAACTTACAAAAAGAAATGAAATCCTTTTCGTTTCTAAAAGTAAAATTGTATTTTTGTTACTACAATAATAATTATTGTTTAATAGAAAAGTGATGAACAGTGATATTTGTTTTACCTTACGCCTACATGGATCTAGACAAATGGCCAAGCGAAATATTTTGACAAAAGTATATAAAGTTTGTGAAGTTAGGCCTTGTTAGGCTTAGATGAAATGTTTTGGTGGATCTCTCCTACTTGGTCTGTGGATCTCTCTTGCGACGGCATCTTCCGAAATCAGTGCTTGGCGTTATAGCGTTTAAAACTACGATTTAGCTTCGATTATTTGTAGGTATTTACTTACATTTATTTCAATATTGTCCGAACTTAAAACTTAGGCAATAATCAACGAAAGAAAGAAAACGTTTCCTATAATATTAGGGCAAACGTTTTTTTAACCAAGTCACGAATATCTAATTAACATTATTTTATAACAACTGGCGAACAGTCAGGTTATGTTACTAAAAATATAAGCGGTAATAAAACAAACAAATTTCTTAGAATAAATAACACCGCCTTATAATTGTCTTTTAGATAATATCTAAATTAGGCGTTTCATACGCCTTACAAAGTAACAGTAAAATAATCTCTAAATGCATGTTCTTATGTAAAAATATTTACGTTCATAAAGAAGTAATGAAAAAAGTGCTGCAGAGTTGCTGTTAATAACTAACTAGCTCTGTGCTAACTACCGAGTAAAAGTAAACTTCGATATATATCCGTATTCTATTCCATCCCATCTCTCTAGGATGAAAATCGTAATTTATTTTTTAATTTATTGATTTTTTATTCGGAAAAAGGGAGGCCCAGATATCAATTTCGAGACCAATCGTATAAAAAACAAAAAGTTCAAAATGGCGGCGAAAATTTCCAATTCCAACTTTGAATTTGGATTATTTACACAAAGATACTTTACTGGTGGTAGGTCTCTCATATGTATTAGGCTGCCTGGGTACCACCGCAATGTCTATTTCTTCCATCAAACAGCAGTTCAAATGCACTGTTGTGTTTCGGAGTGAAGGACATTGTAGCCAGAGTAACTACTGGACATATTGAGACTTAACATCTTATGTCTCAGGATGGCGAGCGCAGTGGAATGCCAAGCTGTTTGGTTTTGCTACTGTTCATGAGCGGTCGTATCGCTTACCATCAGGCGAACGGCATGCTCGTCTCGCCATTCATTGGAATAATAAAAAAAAACTCAGTTATCGATTTTGACACCTATTGGATCAATAACTAAAACGTTCAATATTTCATCCCTTATTTCACCCCCATGTGCCGTTTTTCCAAAATTGATGCACGCCATTAATTTGCGTTTGTAATAAGGAGCTAAACTATAAATTTTCATAAATTTATCTTCAATAATTTATATTTGCCGTTTCCGTTTCAACCCTTTAGGCAAATATATAGCCGATGTTACTCGTGGATAATGTAGCTTTTGAATGGTGAAAGAATTTTTAAAATTGGTCCAGTAGTTTTAGAGCCTATTCATTGCAAACAAACAAACAAAATCCTCTTTATAATATTAGTGTAGATATTTTACAAATTAATCAATAACGTATTTAGCAGCAGATATTAATTGCTCACATTGTATCTTTTTGCATAGCTTGAGTAAAGAGGAGTATCAGCTCAGCTGATGGTTAATTGTCACCAGCGCCCAATAACATCTACGACCCGGCACTTGCATTTTCGATGTATTACCGGACTTTTAACATGAAAGACGAAAAGAAAGGAAGAACGGATATTGAGGCTTCGAAGGTCGTGTCTAGCCAACTTGGTATATTTGTTTTTTGTGCAGCGACCGCTGATCTACCGAACTGGTCTACCCTTCCTGCCTGAGGATTTCCACCACTTGCTTGTTCTTTGCTCTATAATTATATACATAAAACCTTGCCGCCAATGCCATAGTCCCGAAACTTGTATGCCTAAATAATTATTTTCCTGCAGTATAATACCATTAGTGGGCTTCGTCTGGTAGATAATAGAAAAAAGGCGAGTATACGCACTTGTATGACAGCGCTCCCGCTATATTAAAAATACTCGGCTATAAAATCACTTTTTTTAACATATTTTATAAAAAAATATATTAGGTTATAAATGATCTGACCATGAATTGTTGATTATATAAAAAATACTATTTTACGAAAAATGGACCAAATAAACTTCTGGCGTAATAGCAGAATTATTATAAAAAACAATCTCTGTGGCACAGTTGGATACTGCGATATGCGAGGTCGCATATTCGATTTCCGACTGGACATATTATGTCTGTATGATCTGGCAAGTGTTCTAAAACCAAAAACATTTATTTATATTTAAACATTTTCAATATCCATAAACTTGGTCAGTTTTCAGAATACGTGATGACGGCAATCAGATGATTAAATAAAACAATGTTCATGATTTCCTTGCGTCAAAACAATGACGAATTGGCGTCTTTAGAATAATAAAAAAAAATTGCAATAGTCATAAAAATAAGTTTAATAAAATTCACACAATACAATCTATGATTTAGGGCTGTCGCTTGCGATTTGAGAACTTTGATATTGTTGATATTTCTTAAATAAATATGTTAAACACATACCTATACTCCATCGGTTTAGGTACTTAACTAAATGTAAACAAACCAGAACACGTGACGCATGGTTGTTCAACATTTTATTGCAATGTCCAATTTACGAATATTTTCTTAGTCAACCAAGTAACAAGTATTAACATCAATTAACAGCAGCTTATAAAAAATAATAACTAAAACAGTACAGAACAACGATGAACACTTCCAAACACTTCACCACTTCACGAAAACAGTAAGTACCTACATTATCGCAATGAATAATAATTGGCTGCCACACATAACATAATATTACGATGATGCTTAGTTATCCGACTTAACGCATTATTTTTCATTTAAATAGTCACATTACGATCTGTGCATTAGGATGAAGTTGTACTTCTCGATTTTGTAGCATAATATTTCTTGTAACTTTTATGAAAATGTTTTGGATGCCTGAGTGTTTGGGTCTTTTTTTATAGACAGACTGCATTATGTAAAATTAGATAATTTAATTTAGGTAATTTAATTATGATCTCACATAATTTAATTGTTTCCAAGCTTACACATTCATAATTATAATCATTATAATAAAATTGAACATGTATTGTAGTTTTACATTTACGTAAACATTTTTTTTGTCTTCAATTAATTTTGAAATGAGAAATGACAATGTTAAATAACCTTTTTTATGGTTTTTTTACATTTAGTTAAGTACATAAACCGATGGAGTATACTTAAAGACAACACTGGGTTAGAAGTGGATCAGACACTACTATCACATGCAGTATTTCATTAATTAAAAAAAATTTAATACCTAATACATCTTATACAAACTGAAACCAAATATCTGTATGAAACAATCAAAGTACATATATTATTCAGATATGTATTATAGCAGGTACCACCTCAATTTACATGGACAATGTTCTTTACAAGCAGCAAAATAAACTTTTTACATAATATGGAAGTTATAAAATGGAAAAATAATGTTTTCTACATAAATCTGCTTTGCTGGATTACTGCCTTTATTAGAAAAATAGAGCTAAACTTATTTATAATTATTCTTAATTTAAATAATTACTTATACATCATACAGGTTCTTCAAATAAATTACTGTCCATGTAGTCAATATCATCACAAGCATTTACACAACTATTAAAATATTTTCCATCAGTATCATTACTACTGTACACATTGCAAACACAATAATGTATGCTTTTACCACAACCTCTACACTTACTGCTGTGCTTCAAAATAATTTCATCAGGGAATACACAGTCTATAAATTCATCAATACGAACTAAAGCTATACAAGTTTCTCTAGAGTCACACAATAGATTGTCATACAAATATTCATCAACACTTTCAAATGTACTGAGATAATTAAACACCTGTTTTTGCTCTTTAGTTAAGTATTTCTCAAGCATAAACACTAAATGATGATGATAACACTGGAATGTTATGTTATCTCTACTTTGATTCTTCATATCCATCCACAACTTGACACAACTCAATGGAGTTCTAGTAGCACCACTGAACAATGCAGGGTTTATCAACAGTCCACTTGCAGACATTACACCACCACACTGAACTTGTTCATACATTTTTTCAGCATCATATAATGTTTTTACCCCACCATTTGCAACCATAGGAATTTTTATAGACTTGCAGACATCTTGCAAGGCTAAAACATCAACCATGCCACTACTTTTCTGTGATGGATTTCTACCATGAACTGTCAAGAAATTAACACCACATTTCTCCATTTGTTGACACATTATTATTGTTTTATTTAAATCTTTGAGTATTCTAATTTTCACAGATACACAAAAATCAGATGGCAAATTATTTCTTATTCCTTTCACTAAATCATAAATGACTTCGGGCTTTGATAATAATGAGCATCCATATCCATCCTTCATGGCCCACTTTTGAGGGCAACCACAATTCAGATCAACTCCATCTGCATATGGGTACACCAATTTTGAAGCATCAACAAAGTCATACTGATTGTTTGCAGCAAATTGAACAATTAATGGTGTATCATTAGCAGTAGTAAGAAATTCAGAATTACGGGCTTTTGAATTTTGACAAAATGAATCAGCCATAACCATTGGTGTGTAACATAAATCAACTCCATACCTGAAAATGGATGAAATGCATATAAATTATAACAACTCCAGCAATCATGAACCATCACTACATAGTATAAAACAAAGTCGCTTTCTCTGACCCTTTGTCCCTATGTCCCTTTGTATGCTTAAATCTTTAAAACTACACAACGGATTTTGATGCGGTTTTTATTTAATAGATAGAGTGATTCAAGAGGAAGGTTTATGTGTATAATATTTAAAAAAAGGAAATTTAATTGATTTGTGTAAAAGCCACAGTTACTGAAACAACTTACTCATAAAGTTAAGTATTAATATTAATTTGTGTATATGTATCTCATTACAAACATAACCAATAACACACTTAGCGCAGTTAGAAAATCACACTACTTCTGAATATTCTAAATCCTATAAAACACATTTTAAATTATGTGTGAACCTGTTTGTTGATTTTGATTAATCGTCAATAAAAACGAATGTAAACATAATTATTAAAATATTATGTATTGTACTCACTGTTTTACAAGTGTCCTAAAATGAACTTTACTGTATCTAACCATTGGCGCACATACTTTTACATATGCGCCATTAAGTTTTGCACTGTTGAATAATTGCACCACATCAGTATTATTTTTCATTTTAATTTCATCGAATTTCATGCGCTTGTATTTTATAAACAAAACACAATTTTTGTGACGGGTTAGTCTGTGTTTGTGACCATTTGTGACAATCACAGACCAAGTAGTTGCCAGCGTTTATGCTGTTTCTTTAGGGCGCGTTCCATTAGGCGCTCACGGTGCCAAAAACAGCCAAGAATACTCATTTCGCCGTTCCGTTTGACGATCACGATCGTCGTGGTCGCGGTAAACACTTCATTGATGACGTCATGACAAACGCTCACGCGACGCGACGCCTACGACGACCCATGTCAAGAGGTGGGTCGTGGTGCGCGTTGAGAATATTGGCCGGATTTGGAAATGTTAAAACAACAAAAATGTCACCGGAGAAAATTACTTTAAACGCATAATGCAACCTAACCTTATTATAGCTATTTTTAAATAAGTATTACCTAAACGCTCAAAACGCCCCATAACCCGTTCCACTTGGGTTTGCGATCGTAACGCTCACGATCTAGTGGAACAATAAATATCGCGGTCGTGAGCGTGGTCGTTAGGCCCTATTCAGTGCAACGCGGACGGTCCGCGCGCGGATTAGTGCTTGCGTCCGTCGCGGATCAAATCATCGTTCAGTTCGACGCGGAACGCGGTTGAGAGTGGTACAGTTACAACAGTAAGCCTAAATCCTAATGATAAAAAATTGAAGTTGGTGGTTGCTGCCTATTTATTAAATAGCAGTTTGTTTTTTTAAACCAATTTGTTTTTTTTCTTCGCCTGAACTATCTTCAAATTTTGGATACACAGCTTTGCAAACATCCAGCCACGCCTTTAGTTTAGCATCCTTATTTTTATACAAGGAGTCGCGGAGATTCCAAAGATATGGTTGTAATCGTACTTCTTGTATAACCCTCTCAGTTTGCACGGTTGCAGCCATGACGACGACAGTACTTTTCGTCCGCGTCGCACGACCGTCCGTCGCGCACTGAACAAGTCTGTACAAGTCACAGATCACTTCCAATAGATACCGCATTACGATAGTTTTGTTTCGAACCGAAAACGCCAACGAAGGGAACTGCGCAGGGGGTGGGCGGGTTGCAGCGCGGTCACGTGGACTTCACTGGAGAGATGAAGCATATCTGTATCAGCCCATATACGTCCCACTGCAGGGCACGGGCCTCCTCTACAATCGACAGTACGATTGAGAGTGGTTGCATTCATATGAAATAATATTCAGATGAAGCATAAGTCGATAAATAAAAAAATGTATCGATAGTTCGATTTGCCAGTAAGTTCATGTGTTATGATCGCTTCTATAACTTAATTACCAACTTGTTAAATGTTTGATAATATTTTTTCACCGGCCTGTAGGGCGATTCACGTATTATAATAAGTTCAGTTGCAGTGCAGTTGCGGTTAAGTTTCGATCAAAACAGCCCTTATCGTATTCTCGTAATTTTGACAACCGCTGTCAAATACGCTCGCGTCAAGTTGGCGTCACGCAAATGTTTTAGCGTATTCTACTGCTGCGCGTATAAGTCTATCTCAAAAAAATTTCATACGTCCAGTTGACGCGCAACTCACGCGCAGTTCACGCGCAGCTAAACACTTACAAGAATACCATTTTGTACTAAAGCGTATACTTAATTGTAACCGCACCGCAACTTGATCGGCGCGTCAAAAAGTTACGTGAATCGCACTACATATCTGATAAATTATACCAACCGGCAACAGCTAACTACGAATAAAATAGGATTAAGATTTATACTTTAGTATGTAACGGTTTTATTTCTATTATTCACTGTGTATTTTTGTATGCCATAATGGCGAAATACCCAAATTAAGTGTTGATATAAAAGATCAGATAAAAATATGAAATAGTAAATAACTAAACCTTACGCCCTAAAGGGCTACAATAACTTCCGTTTCTTGAATTCTGACGACGGCTGTAGTAAATGTAATATCGACAAGTGACGATGAAACCCACTTGACGAACTATGAATGTTTTTGAGACGATATATACAACGTATGTTAAAATTAGTGCTGGTATAATAATAGCTGGTGCTACTGATTCTCAATAAACTTAGTATACTAAAACTTATGGTAAATACCCTCCCATTATATTTGAAAACGTATACAACCAGAGGGAAAAAAAGAAATTTAATTACGACAAAGATAATTAAAAAAATATTGTAAAAGTACCTTGTTAACAAATTTAACTATTTCAAATTACATAAAATAACGTAATTATGGTAATTTGCAATTTTTATTTAAATCAATATATATATTCTGACATTTTCATTTAATAAAATTAATTTACATTATTGTTTTACAATATCGATATTTCTGGGAATTATATTATAAACATGAGTCAAACACTAGAAGAACGTGTGATTTCGCCAAAAAAAGATGGCTTATTACGGTTATTGCTATGCGAAAAAGAGAGGGCTGATTCTCCATCCGAACTCGACTGTTTGACATTGATACATTGACCAGTATAAATTGAGCTCGCTCGGGACCAAATTAATTTAAAGAATATTAGTTATCGATGATCGAACAAATCATTATTAACTGTAATATTATGTTTCCAAAATGTAATTTTCGCTAACGTGCGACGACATGTGCGGGTCCACTACTTGGACGACACTGATGACGCGACATTTGGCATCGGTTTTTATCTATCTGATAGCTTATATGTGTTGGGCGCAACCGCTGCCTTGCATTTGGTATCTATTGGGAGTGATCTGTGGTACAAGTGCATTACCGTCCGCGCGCGGACGACCGCGCCGCGGACGAGCGACGCGGAGTGATTTCGATCCGCGCGCGGACAGCTCTCCGCGGCGCGGACGCTCCGCGTCGCTCTGAACGCGTTGTATGGGATTGATACATTTTACCGTCCGTCGCGGACATCCG
This sequence comes from Hyles vespertilio, assembly GCA_009982885.2. Taxonomy (NCBI): domain Eukaryota; kingdom Metazoa; phylum Arthropoda; class Insecta; order Lepidoptera; family Sphingidae; genus Hyles; species Hyles vespertilio. The sequence goes on along the minus strand of CM042825.1, from coordinate 21,550,748 downwards.
CGTAGGTCGTCCGCGTCGCACTGAAGAGGCCCGGACAGCTCTCCGCGGCGCGGGCGATCCGCGTCGCTCTGAACACGTTGTATAGGATTGATACATTTTACCGTCCGTCGCGGACATCCGCGTAGGTCGTCCGCGTCGCACTGAAGAGGCCCTTACGATCGTCCAATGGAACGCACTGTCACAGGGTACACTGAACACTCAGTGTTCCCCTACAAAATTATGTGAAACTATGACAAGGACCGCAAATTGTGTTTTGTCACTTTCATTTTTTAAGGTTTATGCATAAGTCTAAGTGAGATGGACTATATATGTCAAATGCATGTCAAGTCTATTGATACTACGTCTATGAACCACTCACACGTCCACGTCACTGTCACTTATTTTGACAGAAATCTTCCGATTCCCGCGTTTTCAATATTCATAAACATAAAGCATTATATCCTAGTACCTATTCTAGCTACAGGAAAATAAAAAATACCTTTAAGTATTTAAAACTATGCATAATTATTAGATGTGACAATTATATTACAAATATAATTCAAATGTGTTGTAAACAAATAATAAACATTCTATACAGATCGAATTTCAATGGTTTTTCATTTTCAAATCATGTTTTCACCCATTAAATCATATTACATACCAATAAAATCCATTTGTAAATAAAGTATATACTATAAGCTTTCTTTTGATATCCATATTTTAGTACTTATATAAATAAAATATAGTATTATCTGTCTACGGTATTTTCCTATAAAAATGACAGCTTACGTCAAAATTGGAGGTCGGGACCAAGAAAGTGTTTTAATATAAAAATATAACATCAAATAAATCAAAGAATATATTATTGATTAAAGGTTTAGAATTATAACTTGGTTTTATTTGTTATTTTCATTTTGAATCCATAAATTTGAACATAAAAGCATGAAACCCAAATATAAAACCGGTAAATTTCCGGTAGTAAAAATCGGATTGCTGAAAGTATAACGTACATCCCTAAATATTTCAAAATCGGTAATTTCGGTAAAGTACCGATTTCAGATCAGCTCTGGTGGGAAACGCATCTAATATATATACGTATAACGTACGAAAGAGATGGCTCAAATACGATGAACAAAATTCTTTAATACTATTGGTCAGTGACAAAATTATCAATGAAAAGAAAGAAAGATCCGATGAAGATTGAATGAATTATATATGTAGAAAAGCATGTTTGGTTTCGATCATAGATTTAGTATAAAACATAGATCGGCAATGTGAAAGAGATAGAATAATTTAACTCATATGTTAAAGCGAGATACATGATGCGACCATACGATTACACAGAAGTAGCCTGCAGTGACCCAGAGTCGAAATATGTCAAACTAAGCGAGCAACAAAATACGCTTATTTTCATAATTTATTTAATTTTGCAGTACTTGGTTATATTTATTAAACGTAGTTTATTATAGTGCATTGTGCAGTGCCAAGGTGTGGTTCATGCAGGCGTAAAAATCCGAAATAATTAAAGTTTTCACAGGTACCGGCCACTTTTGCACAATACTATTTTGTGACAATATTATAGAATTAAATGGAAATCCGTGTATACATATCGGTAGAAAAGAATATAGTATTTTATTATATAAATACGCTGAAAGCATCCATTGCGTATAAAAAATAATATCAAATACGTGAATTTACAATAATTTCAACCAAAAGTTGCTAGGGATTGACTGACAGGTTCGATCAATAAAAGGTTGTCGATAAAATAGTCGATGACAACACATGTTTCCCTACATTTTTATGGAGCTATAGTATGTTGTGATAGTGTGCATTCTTCTTCTTCTACCTGGCGTTATCCCAGCCATATTTCCTCGGCCATTATTATAGTATTCATTCTACAATATTACTTATTACTTTACTTTTTCTCATATTTTTTTTATATTCGTGGAATAATTATTATAACACTTCATGTGTGTGATTATGTGATGAATTAAGAACCTGTTTCAATCTCTGCCAAGAGGCTGTCAATTTATAATAGTAAAACATGAACATATTCGATATTATTATAAAATATGCGATACTTCTATGCACAGTATCATCGTCCAAACCTTGAAGCAACATTATTCATTTATCATAACATTTGGTATAGGTTTGAAATCTATAATTCTCATAGGAAAAACATTAGTTTAGGTGACGTGATCGAGAAAAGCTACATAGTTTATTAAACTTTCTCTTTCTTCAGCCGCAGGAATGCGACTAATGAACATAGGCCTTCCACAAGAATGTCTACATCAGTTTGTTGTAAGCTGCCTGCATCCAACGACTTCCTACAAGTTCCTCCGTACACCTCCAACGCGGCCTAGCAGGCGTCCAACACTAATTCCCAATGTGTTACAAGTCAATTAATTGACTTAAGTAAGCATATTTTTTTAACTCTAGTATACATATAGTAAAAATGTGTTTCTTAGACTTACGCGAATGTTACTCATTGAAAAAAACTAATAATCACGGATTTTGTTGCAGACCTAGTCCACCCTGTGACTACGAAAGCTGTAAAGTAATCGAAACTTCACGACGGGAAATTAAAAATGAAAAAAATAAACCGAAAACGCTAAAACTTTGTAAATTATAGTCTTATTTTATAAAAGTGTTTTTTGTTCTCAGTTTAATTAGGTGTATGTACTATGTATACATCACAATGAAAAAAATAATTTTATTCAGGTGAACATAAAGACCCATACAAAACATCTCAAACAAAATGTTTTCAAATAATATGACAATTTATCTTTATTTATTTGTGTGTGATTATCAATCTGTATTGAAAAAAACACATCAATAAGTTTCTGTTAATATATAATAAAATATCGCATATATCCATAACATTTTATTTCACAACTACAGGCCGACAGCTAAATCGATATCGATATGATAGTATCGAAAGTGCATGGTACACCACTATATGTCAAGCACACATGTAAACTTCACGCACACAATCGTAAATCAGTTTTGGTCGCGCTCAAAATGACACATTGCCGATCTATGTTCTATACTACATCTATGGTTTCGATTGTGGTTTCGATGTGTGAGTTTTCATAACGTGTTAAAAAATTTGTATGGAGTTGGCCGTCTGTATTTTTAGTCGTCTGTGGTCGGGACGTTTGAGTGGATAGATTAGTATGATTAGTATTTGTGTTAGTATTAAATTACTACTTGGTCTGTGGTATTAAATAAAGAAACTGAAGAAATATTGTGCACATTACTTGTGACATTACTCCTTATAATAGTCTGTGATTGTGCAGTTAGATAACCCATGAGTAACAAACTAAAATGGTTTTAATTTAGTAGGTTGCAGTAACATTTGAAAGACCCTAATTTCCATTTAAAGTTAGTTTAGGAAAATAACATGGAAAAAGAAGAACGGATTCAGAGGATCAAAGTTAGGCATATTTTATTCGTCTTCTTTAAATAAATATTATAGCTCTGAACCCAGCCAAATTCTTATTAGCATCTTCAGATACCTTCGGGGAGCTTTATGTGTAGTAGTGATCATCCTAAGGTTGATGTTGATATGTGACGATTATCTTTTACCTTACAGCTGGTGCATTTCTAGCTACTGTCGCTGGTATTTCTGCCTTCATCGGTTTTAGTGCCACATTGTCAGCAGCAAAGAAAACAGATCCTAAATATTTCAGTAAAGGTTTGTTAATTTAATGTCTCTGTCTGTTTTTTTACATGTTTCTCACAAAATTACTTAATGGAATAAACTGTTTTTTCTTACTATTTTAACAAAAATATTAGGTGTTATATAAGATTTCTAACTTAATTGCACTTATAAAATTTGTAATGTACCTTACTGATAAGTTCAAAGTGTTTATCTAGTTTTTGTAAGCATTATAAATATGTTACACAGCCAATGAATAAAGATAGCTGTGAAATTAAGAAACAGACTAATTGTTTCCATTAGTTAATAATTAAATGTTATATACAACATACTATTTTTTTTTTTTGCTATAAGATATATATATGAATAATAAATTCATTATTTGTAACCAGGTTTACATAGCACTGAGTTAGCAGATGCTGGTGCATTGCTTGCACTGAGGGCTCTGGGTTTGGGCTCCTTGTATGCAATTACTGGCACTAGTTGTTTATGTTATGGAATATGGAAGTTATCAGGTGCTAAAGATGTAAGTTTCATATAGTTCAATACACTAGAATAATTTAAATTGTATCACTAATAATAATATTTTGTTTCAGCTAAAAGACTTTAGAGTGAAAATGGGAAACATTTTGCCAGTTCTACCCAAAAACAATCCACCTCAGTCACGAACCGAGTTCACTGGTATGAATGATTTGTTGACATATATCTCAGAAGAATATGGTAAAAAATAAATTAAAGGAAATAGTAGTGTGTAATCTGGTTTTATTTTGACAAATCTTGCTTAATCATAAACTCCTCTTTGTATGTTGGTCCAGCATTGCAACTTGCTTTACAAGTGTAAACAGCAAGTACACCCCAGTCTAAGCTGTTAATATCTATGCCAACATCAATATAGTTCAACAGCTGGGGCATGACCTGAAAATGTACATGTTTCAGACTTATAATATTTCACTATAGCATATAAACCTTAGCACTATGCTCGAAGACCTTAATCGAGTTTCCCAACAGGTGGGTCTTAAAATGAACATGGATAAAACGAAGATCATGTCGAATATCCATGTTGTGCCCACCCCCATTGGAGTTGGGGGCTCGACTCTCGAAGTTGTAGACGAATATGTCTATTTAGGACAAGTGGTCCGGTTAGGCAGGTCCAACTTCGAGAGAGAGGTCAATCGGCGAATCCAACTCGGTTGGGCAGCGTTCGGGAAACTTCGCGACGTCTTCTCGTCCAAAATACCTCAGTGCCTAAAATCGAAAGTCTTTGATAGTTGTGTGTTACCAGTGATGACATACGGCACCGACACGTGGCCTCTCACTGTGGGCCTCATTAAAAGGCTCAAAGTCACTCAACGAGCCATGGAGCGGGCTATGCTCGGTGTTTCCCTACGAGATCGAATCAGAAATGAGGAGATCCGTAGGAGAACCAAGGTTACCGACATAGCCCATAGGATTGGCAAATTGAAGTGGCAGTGGGCCGGGCACATAGCTCGTAGAACCGATGGCCGTTGGGGCCGAAAGGTTCTCGAGTGGAGGCCACGTACAGGCAAGCGAAGTGTTGGACGCCCGCCTACAAGGTGGACGGACGATCTGACTAAGGTCGCAGGAAGTCGCTGGATGCAGGCCGCTTCCAACAGGTCATTGTGGAGATCATTGGGGGAGGCCTATGTTCAGCAGTGGACTTCCTGTGGCTGATATGATGATGATGATATAAAAATGATTTTAAACTTCATAAAAATATTTTGAGTAAAAATTTATTTATACAGGGTATATCAAGACTGCTACCGAAAACGAAGCCGGGTGGTAGTTTAAGTGACTTCAGACACAATGCAACAGAAAAAGTTGCAAAAAAAAGCGACAATTTTTTTTTTGTTATTTTTTCCTATGGCCATATTTGGGTGGTAAATACATTTTTTTTTCCTAAAATAAAAAAAAGGTTATACCTTTTTTTTATTAATACTCTAAGGTATAAAAGAGTTTAAATTATTATTTAAGCAAAAACTATGGATTTACCCCCCAAAAATGACGATATTTAAAAAATCATAAAAAATGATTGTCGCGTTTCTTTGCGAAATTTTTAGTTGCATTGTGTTTGTAATCACTAAAACTACCACAGGGATTCGTTTTCGGTAGCAGTCTTGAGATACCCGGTATATTGGCTATTGTCACATATCGTCGGGGATAGTGCAAGTCCGCGAATCTACCATACGTAAAGTCCGCGTATCTGCTATAGATCAAGTTTTACAGGAGAAGGTTAAAACTTAATAAGTTTCCTATTTCAACTAATTTTGGGGTCATTTTTACATTAAGTGATTATTTAAATGTTCTCTATCTCCTATTATAAATAGATTTTCCTGAAAGAACATAATATAGGCTCTGCGACATTTACGCGGATTTGATTTGACCATAAATTTACTAAAATGGGAACCTAATAGTAAGTTGCGCGGTATTGAAATCGGATAATTGATTGTTTTACATACATTGGATCATCAAGTCTAACTTCTGCCATCCAGCACTGCCGCCGCTGAGGTACCCGGCAGGTTCGCTGGCCCACAAGCCGCAAGAGAAAGCCGCCTCACTGGTACATCTCTTTGCGGCTAATTCCCAGCTCGAGCACTGTGATTCCCAGCCCCCACCTGTGCTGCCTGATTGCGTATTCTCGATGGCAAATATTCGAATCAGGCAATGTGATACCAGTGGTGGTTTTTAGAGCTTGTTCCTGTTGTCTCCTGCTCTGACTCGCCTCTACCAAGCGTGCTACGCACAGGTGCTGTGCCTAAATCTTTGACGGAGGCCATTGTGCAACCGATCTCCAAAAAAGGTTATCGATCAGACCCTACCAATCTAAAAAACAACAATGCGACGGGCTTAGGCTGTTTCTCTAACACTCTCATAAAAGGTGTCAAAAATTATATCAATATACCCCTTGCTCACATCTATAACCTTAGTTTTACTTCTGGTCTTTTTCTTGATGCTTAGAAGATAGCTTTGTAACAACGATACACAAAGTAGGGCCGAGGGATTTGCCGAGCAACTATAGACCCATCTCTCTGCTAAGTGTTTTCTAAGTTTATAGAAAATCTTACAAATAAACGCCTAACAGCCTTTTTGGAAAATAACCACCTACTCTCAAACATCGTCTATAGAGGGGGCCATACAAGAACTAGTAAACAGTATAGCGTCACGTCTCGTCTTAGCTGTTACGGAGTTTTCTTCGACCTTGCCAAAGCCTTCGACACAGTCTCAGTTCCTATTCTGTTACGAAAACTAGACACTTTCGGTATTCGAGGCACTGCATTGAGCTGGTTCCGCAACTATCTTTCCGATAGAACCAAACACGAGATAGTTGATTCCCTAAAAAGCACTACGCCCCCTATAATTTACTACTAAAACTGCAATTGCAATTCGATTCATCGAATCAATCTAATTCTGGATGACCGATTGAGTTTTGAGCCGCATATTACTAAATTAGCAAGTAGAATCCGCAAAGTGGAGAATCATGAAGATCGTACGCAACTCTGCCAATGTCAATATTCGTAGACTAATTTACTTTGCAGTCTGTCAATCTCTGCTCAATTATTGTATTTCGGTATGGGGTGGTGATTACGAATCCTTTAGACTTCCCGAAGATACTTTGTATAAGGAAGCAGATGCCCTCAGAGTCCGCCATCTACTTATTCTCAAAATTTGCATCTGCTAACTGGCTAACTGACTAATTTTAAGTAAATACAGAGTTTTCTAGAGAGAACACAAACACTCTCCCGGTCACATCAAATCACTTACGCGGTGTCGATACTTGCCGGCGGAAGATACGCAGTATTGTTATTTAGTGATTCCTTGCTTTCTGTAAGTCGAACGGAACTCACATGAACACAGTGGCAGCGCATCAAGTCTTAGCGCGGATTGCCTGCGAAAACTTAAATTGGTTACATTTGTCAGATACGCGGAATTATCCAATGCTAGTTACGCGGATTTGCACTATCCCCGACGATATGCCTTTGCGCATTATTTAATTCTTATTGTTATAAACACTCACTTGAAATTCAAATTGTCTGTCACCATTACAATATTGACATTTAGGGACATGGATAAGGTTTCCATCATAGTTTGTGATCCACAGTGGGTGTCCTCCTCTGTCATATCTCAATACTTGGTCTGGATGCCTTGCAACCCTCTTACTGAACTTACTGAACACTTTATCTTCTGGCAATGTTTTAGTATATTGGTCCAACTCACTTTCACTAACTTCATTAAGAGAACCAGCTTTCTTTTCTTCCATTAGTTTTTTTAATTTTTCCATTTCTTGGTTCACATCAACAGTTTTTTCATCTTCCTAAAAATAATCTCACCTACTTGAGTATGTTAGTCACAAGTTATAATATATTTTTAAACAATAATTTATATTATACCTCATTTTCCTCATCCACTATTAGTTCCCATTCTTTAAATAAAAGAGTCTTGCCAGCTGCAGTCACTTTAAAATTATCATTTGATTTTCTTTCCTGAATCAAAAACATCATAATATACATTAAAGTTGTGTATTTCATTATCAAAAACATGACTGTGTCTTGGGCAAGCAGTTTCGTACTTGTTGATTGAACTACTAAATTAATCTTATTGTATGAAAAATCACTTATATGGAATATTTTTTATACCAATATGGAATTTTTTTTACTTTTGTTAAATTTAATACCTTGGAGCAGCTTTCTTTGTGGCCTTTCTGCCAGTCAAGAACTTGGTGTTTTCGGCCACAATAATAACTTTGTTTGCATTTGGAACAATGAGATGGTGCTTTGACACCACAAATTTGACATAGTTTTGGCCACTGGTCCATTAAAAATTCCTGTGAAGTAGAAAACTTGGAATTATTATTATCAATCTATAACAAATATTCAACTAAGCACTATTCGCCTAATCAATGACATTTTAATTTAAAACGAAGTAGCTAGAAAATCACTCCATTAAAATTAATATGAATATGCAGCCTCTGAATATATTAGACTTAATGAAGGAAACAGTGAAAAATTTTATGCAAGAATATAACACAAGAAAATTATGTGACTAAAGCTGAAACTATTAGATATTTATATTACAGGCAGAATCATAATGAATGTTAAAGAATTAAACAACCTCATCTTCACGTTCTTCATATGGTTCATATGAATAAAAATCATTTTTTCTTGGTAGTTGACATCGTAATATAACAAAGTTGTCTGCAGTATTTGGGATGCAGCAGGCTCCACTTTTACACACAAAGATGAATAATGTCCTATGAAAACAGTCATCAGATTCCTCATATGGTGCATAAACCTGCAAATTAAGATTGTTAAAGTGTCTTACTAAAGGGGCAGCAAATGTTTTTTAGCTATCCTATTTCATCCCATTGGTGGGTAAAGGTCTCCCTATTATCTCCTATTATCATCCACACTTTGTGCTTGAAATAGGCCAATTACCAATTTAAGGCCACATGAGCTAAAAAGCATCCAGTTCATCCTGCCATTGTTATAGTCAATCAACAGTTATCCATTAGGTAATATTCCAAACAATCTGGATGCATTTTTGCAGTTAACATTTGCCAGTTTTCAAGCAAATTTATTGTTTCACACTCTATCACTGGGCCTAATTCCCAGGATGCATTTTTCATGGTCCAGTAGCTCTTCGATGCATTTAAACCATTGAGGTATACAACGAATACACCTCAATAATTTAAACAATAAATACCTATGGGAATAATTTTAATTGATTGCTGTTATAAATGTTCATTTACTGTGAAAATAATTGAGACGAGTTAATCTTTGATGAAATGTTGTTATAGGTAATAAGTGTGCCATGTGAATTACCTGACATAAAAATATAAGGGATTCCTGACATTTTTTACAAGTTAAATCTTCTGGTTTGGGTAAATCTTTTAGATTTAACCACGCCGGTTTACCTCCTACTTTACTAGGAAAGAACCTTGGGTGCAAAAGCCAGTTTGCCTTTTCTTCTAATACTCCGATATCAACGATGTTAGACATGGCGTAATGAAATATCTGATATGCAAATTATTTCTGGTAGACGTTCTGCACTGAGACACTCGCTTTCTGAAAGTTATATTACATAAGTAAGCTCTCTTTTTTCTCAATTCTTAGCACTGCATACCTAAATCTGTTCAACATAATCATAACTGAATCACATCACACAAGGAATCACAAGGAATCACATTATCACAGACCAATAAGAAACACATTATGAATTGAGAAGAGACATTGAGAAGAGAGAACTGACTATTGAGAGTCGAGACGTTTTCGATAATAGTTTACTCGATTTTAGAACGGAATAAATTTTCTAGTCAAGAACAAAAACAACTTGAAGTCGTCCTGAATTAGTTACTATTATTATTTTCTAGACCTAGTGGCTCAGACTAAACACTCTCTAGACGTAGCCATAACTGGAACGTGAGAAATAAGAGTGAGACCGCAAGTTAAAAATTAGTGTGCGTAAAAGAGACAGAGAGTTTTTTTCTTTGTCCTTGTCACCGTGGCCGGTTTTTTTTATTTGTCAATAAGCGCAGTTTGTCAAACAAATATACGTCAATCAGTTTTTTCCGATATTTTAATAGTTTTGGATAGTGTAAAGCAGCAATTTATACAAATATTAGTGACTATAGTGTATATACAATGGTGGGTTGTAGTATTTTAGGCTGCAAAAGCCGCAGTGAACGAAAAATTTGTGGAATAACATTTCACTCGTAAGTTACTCATTTATGTTACATTATAATTATTTTGTCGTTTATTGGTAAATAATGTTGTATTTTAATATCAATACAAATTGTTTTACTTAGAGAAATATCGATTACATTTAGAAATTCTACAAATAATATTAAATAACCTTAATTTCTTAAAAGTTTAGTGTTACCTTGTTATGAAAATTGGTTTACCCTAGATAATACTTGCATATTATTCCTTGCATATATAGCGTTATTCATACGTAAAAAAATAAAATTACTTCTTATTTTAGGTTTCCTACTAACAGTAATTAGAATTAAATGGGTGGAAGCTAATGGACACCAAAATTGGCAACCAACAAATAATTTTAAAATTTGCTCAATACATTTCGAGATTGATTCCTTTCATTATAAAAAGAAGAATGTTATAGTAAAACCAAAAGCAGTCCCAATAAAATATGTTCATGTAAGTAGTTGATCATTAATTATTTTTAACACCGTTTTATTAACTTCCCCTATATGTATGTAACAGAATCTGTGAAGTCGATTTTCGAGCACTTCAAAACGTCGGATTGACTTGAAATTTTGCATACGTATCCAGGACTGATGACGACGCAATAATTTAAAAAGTATATGATATTATTTTATATTTTATCCAGAATAATAAACAAAATAAGTGCGTGGTGGCCTGTTGGTAAGTGCGTGGTGGCCTGTTGGTAAACGGACTAGACGGGGCTGCCAACATGTTCACGGTGGTCGCGGGTTCGAATCCCAGGGCACACCTCTGACTTTTCGGAGTCATGTGTGTATTGATAATCAATCACCACGCACTAAAACGGTGAAGGAAAACATCGTGAGGAAACCTGCATACCATAGCGATTCATAAGAATTTCTATGGTATGTAAGTCCGCCAACCCGCACTAGGCCAGCGTGGTGGACTATATGGCCTAACCACTCTCAATCGTATTCTCGATTGTAGAGAAGGCCCGTGCCCTGCAGTGGGACGTATATGGGCTGATACAGTACAGTACAGTAATAAACAAAATATTATTGTTGAAAAAATATTACCTATATAATTGGTAATTTGCGCGCAGTTGTCTTTCTTTGATAAGACAGCCGAAGATAGATGTTTTAGTGCAAGCAATTAAATTATAGTTTAAAAACTAAAAAAACAAGCTTTCATATAAGATCGAACTAAAAAGTAAAAAATAATCATAAACTCATTATCATTTAATAATAAATATGATATACGAATAAATACGATTTAAATCGTACGGTTGGCAACGCTTATGTTGGCCTGTGTTAGTACCCACCAAAAGTAGGAATTTTTCCCAACATGGCCACACTGAAGAATTATATATCTGTCTCTTGTGCGGCCACGGCATGGCTACGTCTAGAGAGTATTTAGTCTGAGCCTAGTGGTAATTTTTTGGTGTAAAATACAATGGGCAAAACATTTGGAACTTTTTTAAGGGATCTATCACAGATAAAGAAGTAAAGAATCGAATTTTTTTTTTTTTTTTTTTTGTTCTTTTCGTTCCGTGAGGAACCGGCTAAGATCCAAGACCATGCTGCCAAGTCGAAAGTATTTCTTGTTTCTTAAGTATAGTACTTGTGGGCTATTCTTGATATAATAATATAAGATAAAATATGTCTTCAGTAGTAGTGCTTCAATTTCTTGACTTTAAAGTCAAAACTCAAAGGTATTCATTAATATGTCATAAGTTTTCCCATCAGTGGATATTGGACAATTCCATTGGTGATTATGTACCTCTCAAGTACATATATCTATTGGAACATAGATTTAGTATAAAACATAGATCGGCAATGTGAAAGAGATAGAATAATTTAACTCATATGTTAAAGCGAGATGCATGATGCGACCATACGTTTACACAGGAGTAGCCTGCAGTGACCCAGAGTCAAAATATGTCAAACTAAGCGGGCAACAAAATTCGCTTATTTTCATAATTTATTTAATTTTACAGTACTTGGTCATATTTATTAAACGTAGTTTATTATAGTGCATTGTGCAGTGCCAAGCTGTGGTTCATGCAGGCGTAAAAATCCGAAATAATTAAAGTTTTCACAGGTACCGGCCACTTTTGCACAATACTATTTTGTGACGATATTATAGAATTAAATGGAAATCCGTGTATACATATCGGTAGAGAAGAATATAGTATTTTATTATATAAATACGTTGAAAGCATCCATTGCGTATAAAAAATAATATCAAATACGTGAATTTACAATAATTTCAACCTAAAGTTGCTAGGGATTGACTGACAGGTTCGATCAATAAAAGGTTGTCGATAAAATAGTCGATGACAACACATGTTTCCCCTACATTTTTATGGAGCTATAATATGTTGTGATAGTGTGTATTCTTCTTCTTCTTCTTCTACCTGGCGTTATCCCGGCCATTATTATAGTATTCATTCTACAATATTACTTATTACTTTACTTTTACTCATTTATTTATATTTGTGGAATAATTATTATAAAACTTCATGTGTGTAAATTATGAATTAAGAACCTGTTTCAATCTCTGCCAAGAGGCTGTCTGTTTATAATAGTAAAACAAGAACATATTAGATATTATTATAAAATATGCAATACTTCTATGCACAGTATCATCGTCCAAACCTTGAAGCAACATTATTCATCTATCATAACATTAGGTATAGGTTTAAAATCATAGCTGGGCACCGTTAATCAAATAGTTAACTTCGTTAATCGTTAGTCCGCTACAAAAAAAGTTAGCTTCGTTAAGCGTTAAAGCGTTACATTTCGGAAGAATTAACGCAAGTTAACGTTAATCGTTAATCCGTTAATATGTGTAAAATTGCATTTTTATATCGTTGCGTTAGTGAACTTATACAACTTGTTGGTTTAGGTTCTCGAAGTCAACAGGTTAGGAATAAAACAAAATACTTGTATAATTCAAATTTGTAATTTAATCGTCGACCATAAGGTGCATATTCCCCTTCATGAACATTAACATGTTGAAGTTCTCGTCTGAAAGCGAGGCTCGTTTTGGTGTTAAAATGTCTTTACCCGTGGAAAACAGACGTTCAACTGCAGCGCTTGAGTATTGTATTTAATAAATAGATTTATGAATATCTGTTCCCCGAGGAATGCAGCATCGTTGAACGAGTCTTTTGATTTCATATCCAGCCACATTTTAACGAGACTTTGCGCTTTACTCTTTAAAGACTACTTTACTCTTTATAATAACAACAAACAAAACATTCGTCACTCTAAGCACTGGCGCTAAGTAATGAAATGATCAAACGAAAAAATATCTTCGCAGTTTTCTCGCTCGCACGTGCCGACAAAATATATTTAGTTTTGTTTTTGTTTCACGCGCTGCCACGCGCCGCCCGGCACTTGTCATTCGTTTCATACTTGTCTGAACCTGTTTTTCGCGCCGCGCCGCGGTGCCGTGCGGTAAATAGTAGGCATTAGATTAACGATTAACGGGATTCTGCATATTAACGGAAGTTAACGTGTCCGTTAACATTTTTAAAAGTTAACTTAAAAGTTAATTCGTTAATCAAGATGTTAACTTCGTTAATTAACGATTAACGGATTAACGAGTTAATGCCCAGCTATGTTTAAAATTTATAATTCTCATAAGGATAACATTACTTTAGGTGACGTGATCGAGAAAAGCTTCATAGTTTATTAAACTGTCTCTTTCTTCAGCCACAGGAATGCGACTAATGAACATAGGCCTTCCACAAGAATGTCTACATCAGTTCGTTGTAAGCTGCCTGCATCCAACGACTTCCTACAAGCTCCACCGTACACCTCCGACGTGACCTAGCAGGCGTCCAACACTTCCCAATGTGTTACAAGTCAATTAATTGACTTAAATAAGCATATTTTTTTTAACTCTAGTATACATATAGTAAAAATGTGTTTCTTAGACTTACGCGAATGTTACTCATTGAAAAATACTAATAATCACGGATTTTGTTGCTGACTGAGTCCACCAGTGTGACTACGAAAGCTGTAAAGTAATCGAAACTTCGCGACGGGAAATTAAAAACGAAAAAAATAAACCGATAACGCTAAACTAAAACTAAACTTTGTAAATTATAGTTTTATTTTCATAAAAGTGTTTTTTGTTCTCAATTTAATTAGTATATGTACTATGTATACATCAAAATGAAAAAAATAATTTTGTTCAGGTGAACATAAAGACCCATACAAAACATCTCATACAAAATGTTTTCAAATAATATGACAATTTATCTTTATTTATTTGTGTGTTTATCAATCTGTATTGAAATAAACACACCAATAAGTTTCTGTTAATATATAATAAAATGTCGTATATATCCATAACATTTTATTTCACAACTACAGGCCGACAGCTATATCGATATCGATATGATAGTATCGAAAGTGCATGGCACACCACTATATGTCAAGCACACATGTAAACTTCACGCACACAATCGTAAATCAGTTTTGGTCGCGCTCAAAATGACACATTGCCGATCTATGTTCTATACTACATCTATGTATTGGAAATGTGTACTAAAGACAATATTCTATATATATTATCTGTACCCTAAAAGTAAAGAATTATTATCTATTAATAATATCTATGAAAGTCTATGGTAAAAAATCGTTGTTCCGGTTGAGACATGTCCGCAAGATGTTTGTTCAAAGTGCAACAATAAACAGTCAGAAACAAGACGAATAGTTTGATTTCCATTAGGTTATGGGCCCAGGAACCACAATTGGCCCAGAAGCAAAGAAAAATCAGAATGGCGCAAATAGATGTAATAAATTTGCCACAATTACAAATATATAATTATTATATGATACTTTATTATCTTTAGTACAAATAGGTACTCACTATTTGTTCCCATACTTCTTACTTTAAGTGAGCATATTTGTATTCTTTACATTTAACATTATAAATAATTTCTCTATTACGCACATACTCTAATCGTTTTTCTTCCATTTTTTTAAATGAACGCACAGACGAACTTTTGGCTAATTACTGATGATTAAATAAATAAATACACTCAACAATCACATACATAGTCCTGACCCCACATTAAAATCAATTAAGTGTTGTGTCGTGGGTATCGGGAACTACGAGAGACTTTTCGGTCTCACAAACATCCAGACCCGAGACAAATACTTGTGGGCCTCACAAACATTTGTCTCGGTGCGGGGATCGAACCCGTGGCCTCTCGTTTCACAGGCGGCGTCTAACCAACTGCGTCACGGAGGCTGTCAATTACGTCCAGTGTAGTATTTACAATGATAAAAGAATTATAAAGGATGACGCACAAATGTAGCTATATATGTCAAGTTATAGTTATGTTAAGAATATCGACGCGGAATGTACATTTATGTATCTGTCTCATTTACACAAAGCTGACTTGTCCCTTAATGAAAGAGACAAATAATAATTCCTTTGTTTCGAATATGGCAATATTTTATTCACTAACCACACTGGGACCGCCCATAGACCAAAATGACGCCATTTTAGTTATGCTTTCGAAACCACAGACTATTAAACCAAAAACTGCATGAAATGTCAAACTGTGGCGTTATCTGTCAATCGGAGTAAACAAATCTGCACAGTCAAAGAATTTCGGATTATTCATTGGTTAATCTCGTTTGTTAAGTTTGTTTAGTTTGCTTATTAGTTTAGTTGTTAAGTTTTTAAAATGCCTCAGTGTTGTGTTAAAGGATTCGAGTCGAGTTCAAGCAAAAAGGACCCTAACATTTCTTTTCATAGGTTAGTAACTGTTTTTACGAAATACTAACAAATATGTGCTAAATTTACATTTTGGGTTTATTTTTATCATTTATAAATGTATTTGGATCTTGTTGATTAAGTTTTAGACTCTTCTAGGCGTTATTTATACAAGTAGTGTAAATAACAACCTCATTGTTTGTTTACACACAAGTTTAGAGATGAGTGGATTCGATACGAAATTATTCATATCGATATTATCATTTTTAAATATTTTGATCTTTATTTTTCAAAAAAAGAAAAAAATAGTTTATATTTAAATATATATTCAGACCGACAAACAAAGTGAAATTAAAAATATTTTTTAGATTCCCTATAAACATATAAACCAGGACAAAATGGATACAAAAAATTGGAAGCTATTGGAACCCTGCAATAAATACATTTATTTGTTCATTACATTTTGAAAAAGAAAACAGCTTTCCAACAATATTCCCGGTAAGTGAAATTGTAGTAATTATGATATTTTACCTAATAATCCTATTAATAATACAACTGTTAATCAATAACAAAGATGACATGCAAGATAATTTGGACAATTGGTAGTCTATTGTCTAATGTTCTGGAGAACCTTTTAATGAACAGAAATAGTTTTATATTTTATTATTAATTATTATAATTTTTTATCTTAACCAACACTTTCATATTCATTGATTGAATTCTAAGTGAGACATAATGATTTTCCTCAGTCAAATAATAGCAATAAAAATCTACCTATGTTATTTTATTTTATTTGGTATGTATTAAATATCCTGATAGGTATTTTTGATTTTAGCAAAGAATGGTGCAACGTAATAATGAACGAAATGTATTAGATGCAACTGGGTGTTTGTCTCGACAGGTATAACCTTGTAACGGTTGTAACATGTAAATTAGTATTAGTTGGTCATATGTTTACATTATGGCGACTAAAAAAGTAACGATAATTGTAAAGTATAAGTATATTTTTAGGAATATCAAGAAATAATTACCTCCAACCGTCACATACATAGTCTGACCCCACACTAAGATCAAAATGTTTAATACATCATATTACTATTGTTTATGTAGCAGTTGCATTTTATTAGTTTTGTTATTTATCATAATATTAATATTTATACATACATAAACTCACGCCTTTTTCCCAGAATGGGTAGGCAGAGGTGCAACCAGGACACCCACATTTCAGCCTCCGTGGCGCAGGCGGTAAGACGCCGTTTGTGAATCGAGAGGCCGCGGGTTCGATCCCCGCACCGAGAGAAATGTTTGTGCGGCCCACAAATACTTCTCTCGGGTCTGTATGTTTGTGAGACCGAAAAGTCTCTCGTAGTTCCTGATACCCACGACACAAGACTCGATCTTAATGTGGGGTCAGGACTATGTATGTGACTGTTGGGTGTTATTTATTTATTTATTTATTTCGCCTTGTATGTTCCGTCCTACGATGTTGTGGGTGGCGAGCCTATCGCAATATTGGGCACAAATTCCTGACTGTGCTGATAATGAATAGAAAAATCCGATATCACTTTGCGCGACCCGGGATTCGAACTCGAGACCTCAGCTTTGTAACCGTACCATAATACAACTACGCCACTGAGGCAGTCAATATATATACATAAATTAAAATCTATAGTCCACATTATTCACCGCTTGTATGTTTATGTATGTATGTACCTTATGTTTTTTTTTTGTTTGATTGAATTATTCGAAAAATATTTTTATTCTAGTGCTGATTTCCTGCCTTCGTTCGCGATGTCCGCTACAATTCCTTTATTCAAAATCAAAATCAAAATATTCTTTATAGTTTAAGTTCATTTCATTTGGCGATCTAGTGTTGTTACATAGTTTATTAAGTCTTTTAATTATTTTTATTTTTTTCGAGTTTCATATTTTTTTATATAAAGTAGCTGTTAAATAAATAATTGTCGAAAGAGACTGACTTCTGTTATACAGGGCTTCCTAGTTCAGGAGTCAGGGTGTTATTATGTTGTAAACATGTTGTAATGAAATAAAGATTAATTATTATTATTATTATTTATTCAAATAGTCTTTCAAAAGATCTTTTGGATTGTTCATTTCTGCTACCACTGCTTCGGAACGTGTTGTAGCTGTGAAGAAGAAGTGGCGCAAGAAACTTCGTCAGCAACACGAACTGTCTTCTTTTTTCTTTTTTTTATATCGCCATTTAAAATTACAATAGTTCATGTCACAGAACACAATAATGTCAGTTTATTTAGTTAATTGTGTTTATTTAGTTAATTGTTTAATTTCTATTTTTACATTTTAATTGTTAATTTTGTGTAGATATTTTATTTCTATTTATATATTTAAGTTGTTAGTTTAGTGTACATATTTTCATTGTTGTTTGCTAAATGTCTGTTTTTTTTTAGATTTTAGTTATAATTTGGCAAAATAAATATTGACATGGTGAAAATTGGTGCTTAAGGAAAAAAGTGTGGTATATTCGAAGTCGCAACCGAATTCTAGCTATTAATAAAGTTGTATTTTATCTCACGTGTGTATTATTTGACAAATCCAATCCAATCATCAGGTAAAACTTACCCATCAAATAAATCATAGCATGAAAAAAATATCAAAACATTGACCTATTATTATCAGATTTAATTTTTAAAGACTTGACTGTCAAGTCCTAAAATCCCCTGTTTATACTCAATTGACATGTAAAGCAAAAATTAAAAATGTTTTATTAATGTTAGTCGTATGCCACTGTTGATGATCGATATCGATAAAAAAATTTGGTACTAGCGTATCACTATTTTTAGGGGCGGAGCCGCCGCCATGTTTGTGAATCAAAGTGGTACGCGTCACGTGACCTTATGTTTCATCCCCTCTATTCTTTAATCATTGAGTATTTACAAACAACTGTCAAAGAACTGCGGTGTTTATTTCTATTAAGTCAAGTTAGATTCCCAGCCACACCTCATGTAAATAATTAGAAATGTCCAAATTGTATTCAACAATTTTAATTTGTATGCAGATTGAATAAAGAAAATTATACCTTGTACGTATTATAAATTCTAATTTAATTGTAAGTTTTAAGAAATGTTATATTAGTTTGGCTTAAAAAGCTGGTAGCCATATTTACAAAACCTATTGTTGTGTAAACTCAAGTTTGTCCACAATCGCAAATCACTTAAAAGCGCTGTGCTGCACGGAGAAACCATTATTTTTTTCTCTCTTCAAATTTAATTTCATTGGAAATTATTATCATTACTACTATTGGACTACTAGTATAAATGTACATTGTATAAATTATGAAAGAATATTTTAATGAAAGCGTTGTAGATATTTTTTACTTTCATTTCTAGTTTCTAATTTCACCACTTGTCAATTTATGTTAGTTGCGCTGTATGTCTCAGACGTTATTTGTTTTTGAAGGTCATGCCCTCGAATTTCGACCGACAGTGTGCACACCACAGACGACTAAAAATACAGACGGCCAACTCCATACAAATTTTTTAACACGTTATGAAAACTCACACATCGAAACCAAACATGCTTTTCTACATATATAATTCATTCAATCTTCATCGGATCTTTCTTTTCATTGATAATTTTGTCACTGACCAATAGTATTAAAGAATTTTGTTCATCGTATTTGAGCCATCTCTTTCGTACGTTATACGTATATATATTAGATGCGTTTCCCACCAGAGCTGATCTGAAATCGGTACTTTACCGAAATTACCGATTTTGAAATATTTAGGGATGTACGTTATACTTTCAGTAATCCGATTTTTACTACCGGAAATTTACCGGTTTTATATTTGGGTTTCATGCTTTTATGTTCAAATTTATGGATTCAAAATGAAAATAACAAATAAAACCAAGTTATAATTCTAAACCTTTAATCAATAATATATTCTTTGATTTATTTGATGTTATATTTTTATATTAAAACACTTTTATTTAAACATTTTTATCCTAATGAATATTATAACCTCCAATACTTTTTTATATATCTTCAGATTAATTTAAACATTTTCAATTTGTTAATATCTCTTAATTTTATCACTTAAAATTCTCTTAATTTTAGGACCAATAAAACAATGCCAAATTTAAGAACATGACTACAGAATTGAAATATGCATTGACAAATAAAAGTTTAAATGGAAACATTAATAATTGCAAATTATATTTTACAATACCATGAAACAGCACAAGATTACTTTGTTGGCAAATTTTATCTAAGACACAATTGACATTAAGTAAATAACAAAGCGATTTGGCTTACTTTTGGAGAAATTGAAAAGCAAAAACAAGACATACATAATTAAAATAAGCTATCAATTAACAAATAATTAGTCAAATCATGGAACGCATTAAATGCATGATAGCTATACTAAAACTTTTTTGATTAATTATTATAATATATTAAATAGGCAGAACATATGTTTAAAATAAAGTCATTTTAAAGAATGTTAATGCTATTACTATTATAGTATGCACAATATAGGTCTATAATATAATCTTATAAACAACTGCATTGCACTGAATTTGAAAATATAACCAAAATCTTTAGCAAATGCATTTTTATGAGAATCTTAATTATATCAAGAAGTATAAATATTATATACAGATTATTAATGAACATAATTACTTCTGTTGTGATTTAACCTTCACCAATATTAACATATAAGTCTACAAAAAGTGATCCTGCAGACATAGTAGAGACTTTCTTTGTACTTCCAACGATGAACACATTTGCCTGCAAATTGCTTGGACTGGAAATTTCACCCGAGTCTAGCCTAGAAATTATAAAACAATTAATAAAAAAATAAATATTATAAGGGCACAATCTGTTGAAGTTGACTGCTTTCCTGACTTTAGATACATATAACCATAACAACTGATAATTATACATTAATATGTTAGGAACTTGGAAATACCTATAGCAATAGCTTTAATCTTGCACTGTACTGTGCTGGGTCGACTTATACTTTCCACTGCAGAGCACAAGCTTCCTCTACAGTCGAGAGTACGAATGAGAGGAGTAAGGGTACATAATCCATCAACTCTAGACACTAACAAAAAGTAAACCTTATCACATGTTCGGAGATCTAATAAATCTGCATTTTAATGGGTATTTATTTCAACTTATTGTTATTTCTTATATTCCTGTAGCAGATTAAACTAGAAATAGGGTCACAGCGGAATAACATATTATTATATTTACCTTAATTATGTCAGATGAGGTTAGATTTGTTTTTCAATAATTTCAATAATTTGGTATTTCTTGCTCCGCCAACATAGCTGTTCACTTATTAAAGTGTTTGTATATTTTGTTTGTGAAGGCTGCACAGATATTTCTATGTTTTTTTCGTTTGTGCACTCGGGAACAAAACACATAACTAAAATTATTAATTATCACGTAAATCACAAGTTTTTAGATACGATTTACACAAACCAAATTATATCACGTTTGTACTGTTAAATATTTACGTTACTGATTACAAAACAGATGAAATAACATGCAATTAAAATAAAATAATCAAATCCAAACTAAACAGCAATCGACTGTTGAAAAATATGGCGGCAATATGGCGGCGACAGCGCACGCCGGCACACGCACACATTCATAAAAGTGAAAGAGATGGGGCGAAAACGGCATATGAGAAAGCGAGAAAGAAAATTGGGTTACTTTTTAACCCCGAGTTAAACGGGCCGTGCACACAACAAAAGAATCTATTGTTCTGATCGCTGTAAGACGCGTTGCTCTAGTATTTATGGCCGCTTCTTTACTCTATGCGTAAGACAAAAACCTACAGTTTGTTTTCAGCATAAAAGTAAAGGATTATTATCTATTAATAATATCTATGAAAGTCTATGGTAAAAAATCGTTGTTCCGGTTGAGACATGTCCGCAAGATGCATTTGATTTCCATTAATATCTAAGAAAATTCTTAATTCTTCACGCTCAAATTGGTATTTAAGAGCGTATACACCTTGCGCGCAAAGTCAACTATAGGTATTTCTTCGTTAATTTCACGCACACATAAGCGACCAAAGCTGTGTGCGTAGAGCTGCCGCGTCGGCTCGCTATACAATCGGCTCAAACAACTTTGATCCGTGATACTAATCATATTTTCATTATTATTACATTGTTAAGTTGCATTCAAATCAGTGTTCAATCACTATACACTACGGACGTTTTATTAATCATTTCGTGTTCGAACACATAAATAGTGTTAGGGGCCTTACAACCCCTTACAATTACGAAATATATTAAATTTTATATTACAATACATAACATAATTTAGCCTCGGAATTACATCCCATTATATTACCTGAAACATAATTTATACTCACTACAAAATCATTGTAGGTAATAAAAATAATTAAATATTTTACTACCAAAGTACTAAGATGTGGTAATCGCATTCCGCGCGTGGCTATTTTTACTACGCGCGGCATAATCGAGTGCAGCCAGGCCGGAGCGACGAGCGATACGTCCTCCCTCTAGAAGGCCTTGCGGCGGTCTGATTTGATCCACGTCGGACAGCGTGTTTTATAGTGGTTTTTAAAATATTTGTAGAAAACATGAAAACTAATTTTGTTGAAATATAAAAATGGTAATTTATTGATAAGATGTTCTTCTATTGTAATATGCAATTGCTATAACAAATTATGTACGATAAGTTGGTGAAAAAAAATATGTTCTTGACGAGAGTTTCTGAATAATTTCGCATTGTTTAAATTTTTATTTTTCAGGAACTAAACACAAAAAGATTATTTTTCTCAGCAAAATCCCTCCATAAGGGTCTTATTAGTCTGATGATATTTTTATTTTCATCTTATATTTAGTGGTTTCGGACATCTTAAGCTTCTAAATTGCCATTTAAAGCCTAAATAACGAAACTTGTGTTCAGTAATCCGTATAGTACTCACAAATTATCCATCAATCTATAATGTTTTCCACCAAAATCCCTAGATGACAACCTTTTCTAAAATTAGTAATAATTATTTTTCCTTTAAATTGTTTATTGGTGGCTATTAACTCATTTGAAAAGTCCTGTTTTTAAGCCAAAAAGCGCGTGCAGGGTATAAACGCTCTTAATATCAAATTATATAAATCCAGTCAAGGGCCAATGCCGGGTAAATTAAAATATTTACAAACGCTCTATGTTAAAATTACCTTCCTTTAAATTATTAATTGTAAACCCATTCAGAGATAAATTAATTACTATATCTAGCATTACTAGTACCTATATAAAATGTGAATACGAAAGTTCAAATCACAAGACAGTAACCACAACAGTAACCAAGAGTGCAAATATTCAAAATTCTAACGTTACAAAGTATATACTCAGAGTGCATTAATAATATGTAATAAGTTATTAATCATCTACAGTGGTTTCTTAATTTATAAAATAATTGAGAATAAAAATAGAGAAATCAAATTAAAAACCCAAGATCTTATGTACATTAAGACGAAACTATTTACAAACCTCAATATTTACGAACAATTAAATTTGCCCAACAGTACCAACAATAAAGTCAAACAACGCTGTGTACGTTGAACCATTTTCAAGAAGAGCCTGGATGGAGCGCTGAATTAAGTCCGTTTTTTTATAAATTTTAATCAGCTCACCCATCAGCACAAGGCGCTGAATGCCAAAGGATGAGCAATGAAAGAATAAATGAGACAGAGATTGCTCAACCTGAACATTACAATGGTCACAGTAAGGACTTTGCACCAATTTCAAACGAAATAGATGATAGTTTAAACGACAGTGTCCAAAACGAAGCCGCAAAACGGTAGTGTAAAATTTTCGACTTTTATAAAAACGACTTTTGCAGAACCAAGGTGTTGAGCCAATGGCGACATTGTAAGTAGCATACCATAGACCTTTATTTTGAATCTCAACTGTTTGTTTCCAATGCCTCGTCCACAAGTCGATTGATCTTCTTTTAAGGATAGGGACCACATCTGTGTGTGGTACAAAAAATTTAGATTTCTACTGGAGTCAGGAACAGTTGTTGAAAAATGTGTAATAGTTCTGGCCAGAAAATCAGCCTTCAATCAAAATCATTTCCCAACACTCCCATATGAGAAGGAACCCACATAAATACAAGCTTAATATTATTAAAGAACAAATCCATACAAGTCTCCCTGATACGGGGAATTAAATAGTTAGTGTTAGCATTGAATCTACTGTTTTTAAGATTTTCAAGAACACTCATGCTGTCACTGACTATTACCCATTCATAACAACCATCATTACTATGTTTTATATGCCTTAAAGCAGCAAGAATAGCTACAGCCTCAGCAGTGAATATGCTTGCATTAGGGTCTATTTTATGACCAACGCCAGAATTCAAATATCCATCATAAATAGCAATTGATACAGCAGACTTTGTTTTGGACCCATCAGAATAAACAAATCTATAATTGGTAAATTTAGAAAATTTATAGTATACATCTTCTTTAGAGAATAAATTGTGATCAATAATGATGTCAATTTCAGGAAATTTACTATTAAAATCTCCCTGATAACATGAAAGAGAGGAAGATTTATGGATATGCAGATTTTGAAGAAAATTTACATATTGTAAGAAGCCTTGGAGAATATATAGGGAGCTACAAGCAGAAGATTAAGCAGTATGTTTCAAATTTAAAAATAGGTGATTATTTGTTTTGCTGTATAATTTTAATAAAAACTTTTCTTTCAAATAACCAAATCTTATACTTAATGGGGCAAGATTGCACTCAACTTGCATTACGTTTTTTACATTGGGGTGCTTTTAAATGCTCCAGTTATTAACCTCAAGCCTTTGTTTTGTATATTATCTAAGATGTCTACCAATCTCTTATCACCAGCAAAAGACAGGAACCCATACTCAAAGTGGCTACGAATTAGAGATTTATAAAGCAACAACAATATTTTGGGATCAGCACCCCAAGATGTTCTGCATAAAGTTTTCATAATATTAAAGGCTCTATTAGCTCTAGCACTTATTAACTCAATATACCTTCTCCAGGAAAGATTATGGGTAAATGTCACACCCAAAAACTTTGCATCATAGGAAACTGGAATAGAGACATTATTAAAAAAAACAAAGGGACTTACAGATCTACTTTTACCAAAAACAACCAATTTTGATTTAGATGGATTTATGTCCAGATTTAAATAAGAGAAATATGCACACAGAGATGCCAAAGACTTGTTGAGAATGTTTGTAACATTATTCAAGTTGTTCCCAGTGGTGTAAACAGCTAAATCATCAGCAAATTGAAGATTTTTTACTTCAGTGCCCAAAACAAGATTCAAACGACGTATATACAAGATAAAAATTAGTGGAGAGAGTATTCCCCCCTGACATACTCCAACAGATGAAAGTCTTGGTCCATAATATTTACCATTATACTTTGCATAGACTTATCTTTCTGTTAAAAAATTCTTAATCCAGTGAACTATTTTGTTTGGCATTCCAATTGAAAGTAATTCGGAACAAAGTACATTAATATTAACACTATTAAAAGCTCCAGCAACATCAAAAAACACTGACAACAATAACTCCTTATTAACAAGACTATTATGAACATCTAATTGAAACAGTCCTATGCTTTCACGGGCCGACACTCCCTTTCGGAACCCAAATTGATTAGCTGGAAGAATATTATTATGCTCAACAAAATATTCAAGCCTTTGTTTGAGTAATTGCTCAAATACCTTGCCTACACACGACGTAAGAGCAATGGGTCTATATGAGTCAGGACTCAAATGAGGTTTATCTGGTTTTAAAATTGGTACTAAGCAATCAGATTTCCATGACTGAGGTATGTCATTGTTTAACCAAAGGTTATTGAATATTTGAAGTAAAATGCAGAGAGCTTTGCGACTTAGTCGTTTCAACATTATAAACTCATTTGCAAAAAAAACGGGCACCTAAGCAAGGAACCATTTCAAATGTTACTATTGGTTTGTTTGATAATTATAGGTAGTTTTATTTTCACAATTTTGTAAATTAATAAGCAAATAATCGTTTTCGTCAGTATTATCATAAAATTTTGATAAAATTTGTGGGTTTTAATGCTAAAGTTCACTAGTAGTGTATGCTCGCTAGTAGTGCATATGCTCGTGAAGTAAAAGTTAACAAAGATTTTTGTTTGTTTTTTCTTTAATAAAGTAAAAGCAGATAAATGTTTAGTATCGAGTGTGACGCACTCTAGCTGAAATCACACCTTGAATTCGTCTGGGTATGCTAGCGAGGATATCCCGGATACTTGCTTGCGGAATACGTTCCCACTCCGCGGTAATCACATTCTTCAGCTCTCTGATGGTCTGCGGAGCCGATTGTACTGATCTCACGCGTCGTTTCAGAACATCCCAGACATGCTCTATAGGATTGAGGTCGGGACTTGGAGCTGGCCAATCCAAACGACGAATGCCGACCTCTTGCACATACGCTTCCACATCGCCAGACCGGTGGGCGCGAGCGTTGTCGTCCATAAAAATTGAGTCTTCACCTAAAGCGGCCAATGCGGGTTGTGCATGAGGAATCAGAACTTCTGTTATGTATCGATGTCCAGTCAGTGAGTCGTTTTCAATGAAGACTAACTGTACGATCCATTGAATTTATTCCTGCCCAAAACATAACAGAGCCCCCACCATAATGTATGATTTCTTCAAAACAAGCCTCTGCAAAGCGTTCTCCTCGTCTTCGTAGCACTCGCCGACGTCGATCTTCACCGAACAGAGATATCATGGCTTCATCGGAGAACAATACCCAATTCCAGTCATCTTGAGTCCATGACTCACAATTTAGAGCAAACCTAAGCCTGGCAACTCTGTGCTCACGGAGTAAGGCCGCGGCCGCGCGATGACTGCGTATATTGGCTGCGAGAAGCCTCCTCCTGACCGTCCATAGGCTAATATGCACATTTCTTACTTCTTCGAGGTTGTTCTTAAGGTCCACATACGAAGACTTGCGATTTCTCAATGCGCGACTCACAAGAAAACGATCATCCCGTGCTTGGGTACATGGTTTTCTTCCAGAACCAGGCTCAATCCTGTAGAGCATGTCTGGGACGTTCTGAAACGACGCGTGAGATCAGTACAACCGGCTCTGCAGACCATCAGAGAGCTAAAGAATGTGATTACCGCGGAGTGGGAACGTATTCCGCAAGCAAGTATCCGGGATATCCTCGCTAGCATACCCAGACGAATTCAAGCTGTGATTTCAGCTAGAGGGGGTCACACTCGATACTAAACATTTATCTGCTTTTACTTTATTAAAGAAAAAACAAACAAAAATCTTTGTTAACTTTTACTTCACAAGCATATGCACTACTAGCGAGCATACACTACTAGTGAACTTTAGCATTGAAACCCATAAATTTTATCAAAATTTTATGATGATACTGACGAAAACGATTATTTGCTTATTAATTTACAAAATTGTGAAAGTAAAATTACCTATAATTATCAAACAAACCAATAGTAACATTTGAAATGGTTCATTGCTTAGGTGCCCGTTTTTTTTGCAAATGAGTTTATAAGAAACTCCATCCAAACCAAAAGCACTATCCTTTCTATAATAATAAATGGAATAAATGGAAGATAATAGCTCTTGTATTGAAAAAGGTTTGATTAAAAAACTATTTACAGAATTTGTTGCAGAATCAGAAGATAAATTAGGATGATTATTTACATAATCTGGAGTAAACTTTCGTAAGAAATCATTAACCCAACTATCATCATTAGTATTACTAGAAAATGTTTTGTTCCGCATATATTTCCAGATCTTTGAAAGAGGAGTACACCGATTAAAAGAACTGCATAATTGGATCCAACTATTTGATCTTTCTGTTTTCAAAATAATTTTTTTTTGAGCTTGTAACCTTTTAAACTCAACATAGCTTTCATCTGAGGGATTATTTTTAAAATTGAGATAAGCATACCTTAAATTTTGAACTGCTTCGGAACATTTTTTATTCCACCAAGGAAGAGGAGGATGTTTAATAAATTTCCTGCTCGGGGAGTTAATATTAGGTGTATTTGTAGGAGATATCATATTGTGTTGATTATAATACGGAAGGGATTTATTGATCGCAGAATGCAACAATTCACAAAATAATGTGTACATTTTCAACGGAGTTTCAATGCAACTTTGAGTTTGAAAATTTGACAATTCCGAATCTACATTTAGTGTGTACATTTTCCAATCCACCATTTTATAATTGGGGTAGATGGGCAAATGCACACTACCATTATTATTTGTAGCACAACTATGTACATTATTATTTACTAAAACTTTGATAATTACAGGAAGATGATAACTACCGAGAGGATCATTATGTACAGACCAGTCCGAAGAAAGAGCAAGTGATGGAGAGACCAAAGATAAATCTAGAGCATTTGGACGCCACGTCAAAGAACCAACTGTAGTTACTTCACCAGAATTTAACAAAATCAAGTTATTGCCATCAATGACATCCAAAATATCTCTACCTCGTGCATTAACAGAGTTACAACCCCACAGGGTGTGATGGGCATTAAAATCGCCAGCAAATATCATAGGTTCCGGGACAGACTTTATTAAAGAGTCAAATTTATTTTTATCAAAAGATGGAGAACAATTTGTAGGACAATAAAAGCTAACGATCCTAATTTCTCTATTATTTAGATTAATTCTTATACAAATATTTTGCAATGAATTATCACAATAAGTATTAATTCTTTTGTAATCAATATTATTACGAATTAAAATAGCTACGCCATTATGTTCATTGCCAACATCATTTCTTTCTACATTGTAACCTCTTATTGCAAATGTTTTTTTGGGTGTCAACCAAGTTTCGGATATGATTGCCAAGTGGATTTGCTTCTCATATAAAAATTGAGTTAGTAAAATCTTATTACTTAAAATACTCTGAGCATTCCACTGCATGACATTAAGGTCCATTTTTCAATAAGGAACTGTTTCGGAGCGTTTGATGTAGTATATCTTTTATCGATGCCGAATTTATAGGATTGTCCTTCTGATTAATTATTATTTTAGTTAGTGCTTGAGTCAATAAGTTCATGAAAAAATCTGATTTTGTTAAATTTTGAAGTTGAGTTTCAGTTAATTGTGGGAATTGTGTGATTTTTCATTAAATAGCCCTGCGTATTGAGTATTTCTTGTTTTTATTTTATTTTCTTCTAATTTAAGTTTTTTTTGAGGGCAGGAGTTGGATATCGCTATGTGGTTACCACCACAGTTAGCGCATTTCGCGTTTTTACTATCTACAGTGCATTTTTTAAAACTATGTTCCTGACTACAGATAGAACACACTTCTCCATTTTTGCAGAATTTTGCAATATGTCCGAATTTCATGCAGCGGAGGCATTGCTTAACCGGAGGGATGTATGTTTTAACCTCATGCCTCCAGGAGTCCAAGTAAACATATTCAGGTAGTTCTGTGGAGGCAAAAGTTACCGCCACAGTCTGCGTAGGCTGGTATTTTATTTGACCACTATCATCCCATACTCTTCGCATGAAGCGCCTCACTTGAATAACATTACGAGAACTACCAATAAGAGAGAATATTCTTTTATTCGACATTTCTAGAGGGACAGAAGTAAGTACGCCAGTCGCCTCTGTGTCACCAGCAGGTATAGATGCTTTTAGCTCGAGTTCCTCCAGTAATTTTTAATTTTGTAGAAATACATTTCGTCGCTTATATTACAACAGCGCGAATATGCATTTTCTTAACTTTACAGGAGAAGCAAAAAACTTAATTATTAATAATCGAAAATAAATAAAAAGCAGATTAATTCTCAAGGACCATTTATTAGATATTATACAAATAATTAAATGCATAAAATAGTAATAGTCTTATAAATTAATTAATTATTGCAGTTTGGCGCTGTTGCCTTCTTAAATATGGCATTTTCTAGCACATAGGCGGTGTTAATTATAGGAACTTAGATAAAACTATAGTACAAAGAACAAATTTTGTAACAAAATGAATCTAAAATTTAAAACAAAAAATATCTTCACAAACACAAAATAATACTTTACGAATAAAAACAATCAACATTAAAAAATAGGGTTAATATTACCCAATCGAAAATATAAAAACGTAAGGAAGCTAATGAGGTAAAGAGTCATAATAACCATGGCAATTTTAAGCTCTTGTAGATGCTACCACATTCGTTCTGAGATCGGTAAACGCCTATCATACAATTTCGGGAAGCTATTGATGGAGTTTTTTGGTACTTTCGAACGCTGCGGTAATATCTTTGGAGCTTCATCGTAATTCAACTTGTACCAGATGGTTCCATCGGGTTTGTAAATAAGGACACTGATGTCAGTCACCGTTGGATCTCCAGATCTTCTCCCTGGCCTTATAGACTTGTAAATTTGATTCGGGCTTTGAAAAATCCGTGAAAAATCCATAATCCAATGAAATAGCTTCGTACGGTTTTGGATGAACTCTGGCAGCCTTAGTTAGCGCAGAGTATTGGCTCGGCAGATAAATTTCTTGTCCCTTAAGCTTAGTCTCTATGGAGCTATGGACTGAGTCACACTCCATTTGTGTGTGTCCTTTTACTAAAAACTTGAGTGACCTCTATGTTTTGTTCTATTGCCACTCTTAGTAAAGCATTGCTGAGGTAGCTATTTCTATTTTGAGCGCAGCATCGATCCGAGTACAATATAACAGGAAGTTTCTTCTGAGTCAACAGGTGTAAGACGCTATCCACAATACAAGAGGCAAACACTGAAGCTTCAAGACCTCCGTTACTCTCGTCAAACCAATAACATCTCACATCATGGTTAGCTAGGTTATATGTGGTAAAATTGTGGACACATAATTTGGTCTTAAAATACAACGCGCTTGCCTGCAGACTTGGAAACATTTTTACAGCCTGAACGTCTTGAGTTAAAACATGATACACCTTCAATAGCCAAACTTTTGTCTGCGGATTTTTCAGCCCTAGCGCGGTTTTTGAGATCAGTGTGCTCCATCCAAGCCTGTTCTGTTACGTTACCCACTTTAAACGAGCAACAAAAATCGCACTGATCCTTCTTTGGCACGTACAAACTTAAGTTACTTCTCAGGGACTCATTATTGAAAGTACGAAGACACAAAAATCTCTTCATTTCGTTCCTGGCAATAACTTTTATATGCATCATAAAGTTCAGAAATATTTCTGAATGTGGGCTCCAAGTACAGTCGGCTAGATGTTTGTCGCCAGTACTGTGACGGCATCTTCGGGATTCTTACTAATATAATACAACACGTTTTGATACATTTTACGTTCAATTACTACTAATAAATTTATTAAGGACCACATAATATAATTTTACTGTTAACTACTTCGAAAAGTTTAATAAAAACACAAAAAAATATGCTTACCCAAATGTCCGCTGCAAAGAATGTATGGCGATTGATGCACATTCGCGGTGTTGTTGCCAAACGGGCCAATCACCGGTATTCGCGGTGATACAAATTTTGAATTCTAGCTCGTGATTGGCAAGTATCTTTGAACGCGATTGGTGCAAAAAACGCGGGATTTTTTTTTTTCTATGCAATGACATCAATAAGTCAATAACGGAAAAAATGCACATTCGCGGTGTTGTAATATAAGCGACGATTTGCATTATTGGACAAATCAAATGTTATTCCTATTTTAAATCTATTAATAGATTTAAGATGTAGTACACCCGTGACGCAATATCTGCGTAAAGCGCGGGAAATAGACAGTCTGTCTTTATCGGTGAACATCTTTTGCTCTTGATGGTTTAAAAATACTACAAATTCTTTTTTATTGCTAATTTCGGGATACTTCCTAAAGTATCCCGGTACCTTATAGATTTCAAATTTGCTCGTGGAGTCATCATCGGAGTCCGATGAAGTCGATGAAGGCAGCCCATCGGGAGGAACTTTTTTCCGCCTTTTCGTGCCTCCCATCTTCTTCAAACAATATTGTCACTTTGCGAGATTACAAATAATTAGTTATGTTACAAGAAATACTATTAAAATACAAAGAAAATTGCAACTAGCTTAAGGCAATTTTGGTTTTGGCGCCTTTCACTTCGAAGGTTCCCGCGCGAATGGTAAAGA
Source organism: Hyles vespertilio (assembly GCA_009982885.2). Classification (NCBI taxonomy): domain Eukaryota; kingdom Metazoa; phylum Arthropoda; class Insecta; order Lepidoptera; family Sphingidae; genus Hyles; species Hyles vespertilio. The sequence goes on along the minus strand of CM042825.1, from coordinate 21,518,558 downwards.
ATCGATTAAAAAATCGATCTATTTTTTATAAGAATCACTAGTGATGTAGACAACAAAATCCATAGTTTTTGATCACAGTTTTTGATACAATAATAATTAAAAGCCTTAAAAAGCCTTGCGTCCCATGGCGTGCTTAAAAATAAAAGGTGTACACTATTATTTAAGAAAAATCTATGTATTTACCACCCTAATACGACAATAGTGGTAGGTTCACTGGTGGTAGGTCTCTCATATGTCAGAGGCTGCCTGGGTGGGTACCACCGCAATGTCTATTTCTCCCGTCAAACAGCAGTTTAAATGCACTGTTGTGTTTCGGATTGAAGGACATTGTAGCCAGAGTAATTACTGGACATACTGTATACTGTACTGTATCAGCCCATATACGTCCCACTGCAGGGCACGGGCCTACTCTACAATCGAGAATACGATTGAGAGTGGTTAGGCCATATAGTCCACCACGCTGGCCTAGTGCGGGTTGGCGGACTTACATACCATAGAAATTCTTATAAATCCCTATGGTATGCAGGTTTCCTCACGATGTTTTCCTTCACCGTTTTAGTGCGTGGTGATTGACTATCAATACACACATGACTCTGAAAAGTCAGAGGTGTGCCCTGGGATTCGAACCCGCGACCACCGTGAACATGTTGGCAGTCGCGTCTAGTCCGTTTACCAACAGGCCACCACGCACTTTAATTTATTTTATTTAATTACTGGACATATTGAGACTTAACATCTTATGTCTCAGGATGGCGAGCGCAGTTGAATGCCAAGCATTGCTTTGTAATTCAAGGTGTTGTTTGGTTTTACTACTGTTCATGAGCGGTCGCATCGCTTACCATCAGGCGAACGGCATGCTCGTCTCGCCATTCACTGCAATAAAAAAATATAAAAAAACAAAAAAAACTACCACCGAGCTTCGTTTTCGGTAGCGCTCTTGATATACCCTGTATAAATATTTTTTGCATTTTAATTTCGACATAGTTATTAAAAAATTCAATAGATGTCGCGATTGTTAAAGCGGTCTCATTGACACTGCAAATATAATAAGCTTATCCTTAGTTTTAAGTTAACGTTAATCTAGTACCTTTGATAAGGAGTAACCTAATAAATAAATCTATTTTTGGTGATAAAGATAATATTTTATGAAAGTTGACAGAACTTACCTCTATATCTTTAATGCCCCTATAGGTACGTCCCACTCAAGGGCGTATCCAGCTTTTACACTGGGGGGGAGGGGGGGGGGGGGGGTTTGGCACTGAATTGTTTCTTATTAATTACTTTTTAACCGACACATCTAAATATTCTGAATTATTTATTGTAATTATTTGCTTTGACACAAATGAAATAATTAAAGATTACAACTGTCTTAAATGATATTTATCAAATCAAGTGACGTGATTTGATAAATATCATTTAAGAAAGTGAAGTGAAGTTTCAATAAGATATAGTTTCAAAAATTTAAAAATCAACATATTAGGTATTCTATAATGCAGTCTTTTTATTCTTCTAAGAAGTAATACGTTGAGTATTATTTATAGTTTGGAATCAGCTAATGATTTCTTACTTATAATATGCTAAATTATGAGATACGCTAACAAAACAAATTACGAAGAAAATTGATAGGCAAAATAACACACGAAATTTCTTAAGTGCGTAATTCTCTTTTTTATTATTGCACTGATGAGGCGATCATACCGTTCGCCTGATGGTAAGTGATATGACCGCTCATAAACAGTAACAATACCAAACAATACCTTGAATTACAAAGAGACATAGATGTTAAGTCTCAATATGTCCAGTAGTGACTCTGGCTACAATGTCCTTCACAACGAAACACAACAGAGCATTTACACTGCTGTTTAGCGGTTTGCCCAAATTAATGTGTACTACTTATTAGAAAGAGGAAAATGGCGAATCAGTTTTTTCTATATTTAAAGAAATACTCCATGCACCGCACAGTACTAGATCAATCTATCAAAAAGGAATAGTTGTTATGAAGAACATTCTTACTGCAGTTTCTACATATGATATCTTAACCAGTGTGACCAGAACTGAAGCAAAATTTTAGTTATTTTAAGTGGAAGTACTTTCAATGTAACTTATAGCATTAAAAATAAATATAATTAACAGACAACGTTAATTAAGAACGACAAAATACTTTACAACAAAAAAAACTGTTGCGACAACCCTAACACACCTGTACCTATACACCCTTTTTCGTCCCAATTGTACCTTTTCACGTCTCTATAAACCTTAAGCTGAAAACACATTGTAGGTTTTGTCTTACGCATAGAGTAAAGAGTACAAAACTATGGTAAAGAGCACATCTTACATGGTTCGTACGGGTCGTCAGAGGGCCCACGCGGCCCACGTACGTTTTTATTTTTTTAATTTCATTGACAAAGGACGGTTTTCTCGTCTGCCAATGACTAAGCTTTTAGGGATGGAAGAGTCGATTTTTATGTACTCTTTATCTCATCTCTATACCGGGTATCTCAAGACTGCTACCGAAAACGAAGCCGGGTGGTAGTTTTACTGACTACAAACACAATGCAACTAAAAATTTCGCAAAGAAACGCGACAGTTATTTTTTATGATTTTTTCTATATCGTCATTTTTGGGTGGTAAATCCATAGTTTTTGCTAAAGTAATAATTTAAACTCTTTTATACCTTAGTTTATTTATAAATAAAAGGGTATACACTATTATTTTAGGAAAAAATGCATTTACCACCCAAATATGGTAATTGGAAAAAAAATTACAGAAAAAAAATTGTCGCTTTTTTTTGCAACTTTTTCTGTTGCATTGTGTCTGAAGTAGCTTAAACTACCACCCGGCTTCGTTTTCGGTAGCAGTCTTGATATACCCTGTATAAACAAATAAATAATATATTTTATTAAATGAAATCAATCCTAGTTGGCGCTTATTATAAACAGTTCTTATCTGTGATAACCTGTGGTACTATCACATTCGAGTTTGCAACTGTTTTATTGTCAAAAACAATGACTCAATTAACATTAAATCACACATCAATCAATTATATAATACTGTGATTGATTAAATTCTGTACACAAACATAGATTACATATTGAGAATAAATTTACTGTGGAAAAATGTTAAGCAACAATGCCGTGTACACATATTAGAAATACTTATGTATAAAATGTGTGAATTCCAAAGTAGGCAAGATCGTGTTTCGAGCACACGTCTTGTTCTTGTTGTCTTTTTTTATATATTTCTACTGCCAGTGTCATTTTAAAAGAAAACAAAAAAGAGACTACCTGAAGACAAATAACAAGGTTAACTTTTTCCTATTATAATTCCTAAAACAGGGCGTGTATTTTGAAATTTTAACATCAATAACTTAATATTTGATTGTATAAAAAATTACTCCGTTATTTTTAGTATGATACTTTATTATCTTTAGTACAAATAGGTACTCACTATTTGTTCCCATACTTCTTACTTTAAGTAAGCATATTTGTATTCTTTACATTTAACATTATAAGTAATTTCTCTATTACGTACATACTCTAATCGTTTTTCTTCCATTTTTTAAATGAACGCACAGACGAACTTTTGGCTAATTACTGATGATTAAATAAATAAATACACTCAACAATCACATACACAATCCTGACCCCACATTAAGATCAATTAAGTGTTGTGTCGTGGGTATCGGGAACTACGAGAGACTTTTCGGTCTCTCAAACTTCCAGACCCGAGACCAATACTTACTGGGTCTCACAAACATTTGTCTCGGTGCGGGGCTCGAACCCGTGGCCTCTCGTTTCACAGGTGGCGTCTAACCAACTGCGCCACGGAGGCTGTCAATTACGTCCAGTCTAGTATTTACAAACAACTGGTCAAAGAACTGCGGTGTTTATTTCTGTTAAGTCAAGTTAGATTACCAGCAACACCTCATGTAAATAATTAGAAATGTCCAAATTGTATTCAACAATTTTAATTTGTATGCAGATTGAATAAAGAAAATTATACCTTGTACGTATTATAAATTCTAATTTAATTGTAAGTTTTAAGAAATGTTATGTTAGTTTGGCTTAAAAAGCTGGTAGCCATATTTACAAAACCTGTTAGTAAACTCAAGTTTGTCCACAATCGCAAATCACTCAAAAGCGCTGTGGTGCACGGAGAAACCATTATTTTTTTCTCTCTTCAAATTTAATTACATTGGACATTATTATCATTACTACTATTGGACTACTAGTATAAATGTACATTGTATAAATTATGAAAGAATATTTTAATGAAAGCGTTGAAGATATTTTTTACTTTCATTTCTAGTTCCTAATTTCACCACTTGTCAATTTATGTTAGTTGCGCTGTATGTCTCAGACGTTTTTTGTTTTTGAAGGTCATGCCCTCGAATTTCGACCGACAGTGTGCACACAACAAAAGAATCTATGTTCCGCAGTGCGATTCACGTAACTTTTTGACGCGCCGATCAAGTTGCGGTGCGGTTACAATTAAGTTTACGCTTTGGTACAAAATGGTATTCTTGTAAGTGTTTAGCTGCGCGTGAACTGCGCGTGAGCTGCGCTTCAACTGTACGTCAGATGTATGAAATTTGTTTGAGATTGACATATACGCGCAGCAGTAGAATACGCTAAAACGTTTGCGTGACGCGAACTTCACGCGAGCGTATTTGACAGCGGTTGTCAAAATTACGAGAATACGAAAAGGGCTGTTTTGATCGAAACATAACCGCAACTGCACTGCAGCTGAACTTATTAAAATACGTGAATCGCACTACAGATCGCTGTAAGACGCGTTGCTCTAGTATTTATGGCCGCTTCTTTACTCTATGCGTAAGACAAAAACCTACAGTTTGTTTTCAGCATAAAGCTGAAAACATATACTAATATAACATTTCTTAAAACTTACAATTAAATTAGAATTTATAATACGTACAAGGTATAATTTTCTTTATTCAATCTGCATACAATTTAAAAATTTTGAATACAATTTGGACATTTCTAATTATTTACATGAGGTGTTGCTGGTAATCTAACTTGACTTAACAGAAATAAACACCGCAGTTCTTTGACCAGTTGTTTGTAAATACTAGACTGGACGTAATTGACAGCTTCCGTGGCGCAGTTGGTTAGACGCCGCCTGTGAAACGAGAGGCCACGGGTTCGAGCCCCGCACCGAGACAAATGTTTGTGAGACCCATTAAGTATTGGTCTCGGGTCTGGATGTTTGAGAGACAGAAAAGTCTCTCGTAGTTCCCGATACCCACGACACAACACTTAATTGATCTTAATGTGGGGTCAGGACTATGTATGTGACTGTTAAGTGTATTTATTTATTTAATTATCAGTAATTAGCCAAAAGTTCGTCTGTGCGTTCATTTAAAAAATGGAAGAAAAACGATCAGAGTATGTGCGTAATAGAGAAATTATTTATAATGTTAAATGTAAAGAATACAAATATGCTCACTTAAAGTAACAAGTATGGGAACAAATAGTCAGTACCTATTTGTACTAAAGATAATAAAGTATCATACTAAAGATAACGGAGTCATATTTTATACAATCAAATATTAAGTTATTGATGTTAAAATTTCAAAATACACGCACTGTTTTAGGAATTATAATAGGAAAAGTTTACCTTGTTATTTGTCTTCAGGTAGTCTCTTTTTTGTTTACTTTTAAAATGACACTGGTAGTAGAAATATATAAAAAAAAGACAACAAGAACAAGACGTGTGCTTGAAACACGATCTTGCCTACTTTGGAATTCACACATTTTATACATAAGTATTTCTAATATGTGTACACGGCATTGTTGCTTAACATTTTTCCACAGTAAATTTATTCTCAATATGTAATCTATGTTTGTGTACAGAATTTAATCAATCACAGTATTATATAATTGATTGATGTGTGATTTTATGTTAATTGAGTCATTGTTTTTGACAATAAAACAGTTGCAAACTCGAATGTGATAGTACCACAGGTTATCACAGACTTAGGACTGTTTATAATAAGCGCCAACTAGGATTGATTTCATATAAGTACTTGCACGTCCCGACCGCCGATTTTGACAGTTGACGTTTGTCAAATTCAATTTGTCAGCTTAATGTAAATAGAAATAGGGTATATTTTAAAAATTTGAAATTTGACATTGACAGTGGACGTGCAAGTACTTAATAAAATATATTATTTATTTGTTTATATAGAGACTAGCGGCCCGGCCCGGCTTCGCCTGGGTGCAAATACAGATTCCAGTCCATATTTTATTTAAAATCAATATGACAGCCGTTGTCTAAACTGCTTATCCATTTTCAATCCCATCCTGTACCTATTCTTATGTCCCATTTTATCCACCTTATATTCTATTCTATCCCATCTCTCCAGATTCAAATCATTATTTTGCTGTGGAAATATTATAACACTGTTACTACTCCGACGACATTCATTGAAATCAATTAAAAGATACCATAGATGACCCGACCACGCTTCGCTATGGCTTAGTTATTATATGATGAATTTTATATTGAATTATTTAGCATAGCAAAAAAGCCCGACCCACCTTTGCCTGGATGCAGATATTTTTTTATTTTACTCCACACCAAATACATGTTATTTTTCGTATAAGCTCTTGTATACCTAAACATGAATTAGCTATCCTACTGTCCTGCTCAATTCCGTCCCATCCCGTCTGTTCAGTCACTTCCCGATACGTCCCGTCTTTTCTCTTCATTGACCATCCCGTCTTATACCGTGCATTTACATTTCGTCCTATCAAATGTGTCAGCTATCCCAGTCCTCTCCCCTACCTCCCACTCTATTATATCCCGTTTCTCCATATCCAAATAGTGTGCCTTATAAATTTTTGACATTAAACACTTTAGCGATTTTGATTATCCATGCAATATTCCATCCCTTATTTCACCCCCAGTATGCTGTTTTCCAAAAGCATTACGCCATTACTTTTTGTTAGTAATAAAGAGATTAAATATAAATTTTCATAGAAATACACTCACACACACAATTAATGTAGTAACGGTCATTGAGTAACGGTAGTAACAATTATATATAACTGGTTTCTCAAGACACAGACAACGCCTAATTTGAGAATCCCTGCAATATTCTCCATAATTATATAAAATTGTTATTTTATTCAGTTCAGTTCAGTTTTTATTTTTATGTGTTATTTTATGAAAGATTTTTCATTTTCAAGTGACATTCTATCTTGAAAAGAAGTAAAACTTCTTACGTGTGAATATTATTTATTTGATTGTCCTATATTTATTTAGCTTCATAATATACTCTTTAGTTTACACAAATTAAATTTCTGAACGTATGCATAAATATTTGACAACCAATTTAAATGTCAACCACTTTTCATTACTGTCATTATTTTACATCTTTAAAATCTAAAATACGCCATTAATCGAATATTGTGGATATATGTTGTCGATTCGAAACCTTTATTTAAATACGTTATTTAATTTGAGGGAAGAGTTTACCGTATTGACGGTATGAACATTAAATGTTTGACAGTTACAAACCCATGAACATTTTGTATGGTATAACCAAAATCAACAACTCCTTATAAATAAGAAATTAATTGAAAAAACATTTTCCAGTAGACCAAACTGTAAATCTAAACCATTCTCGAATCTCCACGAACACACACAAAAAATTTCATCAAAATTGGTCCAGTCGTTTAGGAGGAGTTCAGTCACATACACACGCACACAAGAAATATATATATTAAGATGAGATAAAGAGTACATAAAAATCGACTCTTCCATCCCTAAAAGCTTAGTCATTGGCAGACGAGAAAACCGTCCTTTGTCAATGAAATTAAAAAAATAAAAACGTACGTGGGCCCTCTGACGACCCGTACGAACCATGTAAGATGTGCTCTTTACCATAGTTTTGTACTCTTTACTCTACGCGTAAGACAAAAACCTACAATGTGTTTTCAGCTTTATGCTGAAAACAAACTGTAGGTTTTTGTCTTACGCATAGAGTAAAGAAGCGGCCATAAATACTAGAGCAACGCGTCTTACAGCGATTTGAACAATAGATTCTTTTGTTGTGTGCACACTGTCGGTCGAAATTCGAGGGCATGACCTTCAAAAACAAAAAACGTCTGAGACATACAGCGCAACTAACATAAATTGACAAGTGGTGAAATTAGGAACTAGAAATGAAAGTAAAAAATATCTACAACGCTTTCATTAAAATATTCTTTCATAATTTATACAATGTACATTTATACTAGTAGTCCAATAGTAGTAATGATAATAATGTCCAATGTAATTAAATTTGAAGAGAGAAAAAAATAATGGTTTCTCCGTGCACCACAGCGCTTTTGAGTGATTTGCGATTGTGGACAAACTTGAGTTTACTAACAGGTTTTGTAAATATGGCTACCAGCTTTTTAAGCCAAACTAATATGACATTTCTTAAAACTTACAATTAAATTAGAATTTATAATACATACAAGGCATAATTTGCTTCATTCAATCTGCATACAATTTAAAAATTTTGAATACAATTTGGTCATTTCTAATTATTTACATGAGGTGTTGCTGGTAATCTAACTTGACTTAACAGAAATAAACACCGCAGTTCTTTGACCAGTTGTTTGTAAATACTAGACTGGACGTAATTGACAGCCTCCGTGGCGCAGTTGGTTAGACGCCACCTGTGAAACGAGAGGCCACGGGTTCGAGCCCCGCACCGAGACAAATGTTTGTGAGACCCAGTAAGTATTGGTCTCGGGTCTGGAAGTTTGAGAGACCGAAAAGTCTCTCGTAGTTCCCGATACCCACGACACAACACTTAATTGATCTTAATGTGGGGTCAGGACTGTGTATGTGACTGTTAAGTGTATTTATTTATTTAATTATCAGTAATTAGCCAAAAGTTCGTCTGTGCGTTCATTTAAAAAATGGAAGAAAAACGATCAGAGTATGTGCGTAATAGAGAAATTATTTATAATGTTAAATGTAAAGAATACAAATATGCTCACTTAAAGTAAGAAGTATGGGAACAAATAGTCAGTACCTATTTGTACTAAAGATAATAAAGTATTATACTAAAGATAACGGAGTAATTTTTTATACAATCAAATATTAAGTTATTGATGTTAAAATTTCAAAATACACGCCCTGTTTTAGGAATTATAATAGGAAAAAGTTAACCTTGTTATTTGTCTTCAGGTAGTCTCTTTTTTGTTTTCTTTTAAAATGACACTGGCAGTAGAAATATATAAAAAAAGACAACAAGAACAAGACGTGTGCTCGAAACACGATCTTGCCTACTTTGGAATTCACACATTTTATACATAAGTATTTCTAATATGTGTACACGGCATTGTTGCTTAACATTTTTCCACAGTAAATTTATTCTCAATATGTAATCTATGTTTGTGTACAGAATTTAATCAATCACAGTATTATATAATTGATTGATGTGTGATTTTATGTTAATTGAGTCATTGTTTTTGACAATAAAACAGTTGCAAACTCGAATGTGATAGTACCACAGGTTATCACAGACTTAGGACTGTTTATAATAAGCGCCAACTAGGATTGATTTCATTTAATAAAATATATTATTTATTTGTTTATATAGAGATGAGATAAAGAGTACATAAAAATCGACTCTTCCATCCCTAAAAGCTTAGTCATTGGCAGACCAGAAAATCGTCCTTTGTCAATGAAATTAAAAAAATAAAAACGTACGTGGGCCCTCTGACGACCCGTACGAACAATGTAAAATGTGCTCAATGGATGTGCTCTTTACCATAGTTTTGTACTCTTTACTCTATGCGTAAGACAAAAACCTACAATATGTTTTCAGCTTTACCACGTACCACGAACGTCATCACCCCACCCAATCCCCACTGCGTTTCAAGAGTATAAAGCAGGCCGCACCGGAGCGTCGGCACGCATTTCTAACGGATGCGTCTCGGTGCACGGATCGCTGTCTTTGTACAAGCGCCTACCACCCTCACTACCATTAGTTGATACCCTCACTAATTGGTTTGTGAAATATTAATAATAAATTGTTATTATCACTATACGTACAGTGAGCAATTTAAATTGATTAAGTAATAAACTTTATTTTATAATTGAATTATCGTGTTTTACTTCTGATGTCTGAGCAAGTTCCGACATCAGAAGTGGGATCCGAAGACCGCCCCACTGTTGGCGATCCGGTTCCAAACACTATGCAGGACCAAATGTTCTTGTTTAGTAATGGCATGGAAGCCATTTTTTCTAGAATAGCAGAAAAAATATCTTCATCTGCTCGTACGCTAAGCCCATTAGTCTCATTTGACCCAGATGATCCCAATGCAGACGTGGATGACTGGTGTCAGCTATCTGAAGTAATAATTGAGAATAAGAGACTAAAAGGGGTAGATTTAATTATGGCTTTAACACATAGTCTAAAAGGACGAGCTTCAACATTTTTAACAAAAATTCGTCCTAATCAATTTGAGTGGGTTGAAGTAAAAGAACTTCTAAAGGCTCAATTTTCCCGGCCTATGCTGGTTCAGGATCATTTCGATCAAATTTTAAAATTTCAAATAAAATCGGAAGAAACTCCAGTTCAAGCGGGTGTTCGTTTGTTGCAATTAATAGAGAAAATTCCTGATGCAATTTTTTCCGAAAAAATAATAACCGGGTTCGCGATTTCTGTTTTATCACAATGCGATGCCTTAATCCGTCGTGAACTAAATTCTACTGTTGTAAATGATAAAATGCAACTTTTTCGTGTGTTGCGTGGAATTTCTTTGAAAAGAAAAAGCGAATCTTCCGATCATCCAGAGTTTGATCCAAAGCGGCCTCGGAACACTTTTGGTTTCCGCGGAAATTGCAATAATTGTGGAAAACTTGGACACCGAGCCGTAGACTGCCGCGACAAAAAGAAAAATCTGAACTCGAGTATAAGTTTTCCAGTGAAACACCTCAATCAGAAGCCTCAAATTACATGCTACGCGTGCGGTGAACCAGGCCACGTGGTCTCCAGCTGCCCTGTAAGAGCTAACAACACAAAGAAGGATCAAGCGACTTCGGACAACAAGGAGGTCAACATGTGCACCAGGAGCGTTCGTGGCGTCATGGACTGCAGTGGTATGAAACTACAATTTATTTTTGACTCTGGTTCTGAGTGTAGTCTAGTAAAAGAAAGTTTTTCACGTTTGTTAAATGGTAAAAGATCGCATGACCTTATCAATATGACCGGTATAGGTAAAAGTAGCGTTAATAGTACTGAGCAAATTACTAGTATGGTTAAAATTGGAGACATTTCAACTAAAATTACTTTTCATGTTCTTCCGGATGATTGCTTACGAGATAGTGTCTTATTGGGTCGTGATGTGCTCCAAAATAATATCTCTGTTGAAATTTCTAAAAATGAATTGAAATTTACGCGCTCTAAAGAAACTAATGTGTGTACCAAATTAAATACTGCCCTAGACATTGATATGATAAACACTGACTTAACAAATGGTGACTTAAAGAAACTGTATGATGTGTTAGCCAAATATTCAGCTTATTTTATTGACACATTACCTACAACACGTATAAAAACCGGCGAATTGAAAATTGACCTGAACGACCCACATAAGATAGTACAGAGGCGCCCCTATAGGCTATCTTTAGAAGAAACTAAGATTGTTGATGAAAAAGTTACTGAGTTGTTAAAAGCTAAAATTATTAGGGAAAGTACATCTCCCTTTGCAAGTCCTATAATATTAGTAGAAAAGAAAGACGGTACTAAGCGTATGTGCCTAGATTTTAGGGAATTGAACAGAAATACTAAACCAGACCATTACCCTTTGCCCTTGATTAGTGAACAAATTGATAAGTTACATGGTGCTCATTACTTCTCGATTATAGATATGGCCTCTGGATTTCACCAGCTACCTGTTCATACAGAGTCTATAGAAAAAACTGCCTTCGTTACCCCCAAAGGACACTATGAATATTTAACTATGCCTTTTGGTCTTCGTAATGCCCCTCCAGTTTTTCAGAGAGCAATTAATAATGCTCTTAAGCCTTTAAATGATGACAAAATTCTGGTGTACGTTGACGACGTGCTCTCTGCATCAAAAACTATTGATGAAGGTTTATGTCGGTTAGATAAATTATTAAAAACTCTTTCGGAAGCAGGCTTTTCTTTTAATTTCAAGAAATGTTCTTTTATGAAAAAGCAAACTGAATATCTTGGATATGTTATTTCTGCTGGCGAAATAAGACCAAATCCAAAAAAAATCCAAGCATTAATTAATGTTCCAGTTCCAAATAATGTCACTCAAGTAAGACAACTTATCGGTCTAGCTACTTATTTTCGACAGTTTATTCCTAATTTCTCACAACTGATAAGACCTTTATATCCTTTAACCAAAGGAACAGGTAAAGTTCCATGGAAACCCGAACATGATCAAATTCATAAGAAAATTATTAATATTTTGACATCTGAGCCTGTTCTAAAAATATTTGACCCTTATTTGCCAGTGGAACTCCACACAGACGCTAGTTCTGATGGTTATGGAGCAGTACTCATTCAAAAGCAAGATAATCGACCCCATGTAGTTGCATATTTTAGTCGGAAAACAACTGATGCAGAGAGCCGATATCATTCTTACGAATTGGAAACTTTGGCAGTAGTGAGGGCAGTTGAACAGTTTAGGCATTATTTATATGGCCGAAATTTTACTGTTTTTACTGATTGTAATTCACTAAAAGCTTCTCATTCAAAACGCGATTTGACCCCAAGAGTACACCGTTGGTGGGCTATACTTCAGGCATACGATTTTGATATAATATATAAAGAAGGTCAGAAAATGGCTCATGCGGACTTCTTATCCCGAAATTTTTCTAATAATTCTGAAACCAGAAAAGTAAATTTTCTTGAATTTGATAAAGGCTGGTTACTTGTTGAACAAGAACGAGACTCTGAAATTTCTAGTTTAATATCTAAATTTCGCAATAATGATCTACCAGAAGGTATAGCCCACACATATGATTTAAGACAAGGTATTCTTTATAGAAAAATTACGCGTAGAGCAGTAACTAGTTGGCTCCCTATTATACCACGCTCTCTCGTATGGTCCCTCGTCAGTCATGTCCATAATGAAATAAAACACTTAGGTTACGATAAAACATTAGACAAACTGTACGAATTCTACTGGTTCCCTGACATGTCTAAATTTGTCAAAAAGTTTATAGACTCTTGCGTGGTTTGCAAAACATCTAAAGGACCTTCAGGAGCTCGGCAAATACAGCTTCACTCAATACCTAAAAACCCAATACCATGGCACACAGTTCATATGGACCTTACTGGAAAATTAAGTGGTAAAAGTCACCGTAAAGAATATTGTTCTGTATTGATAGATGCTTTCACAAAGTTTGTTCTACTTGAATATACCCCTACTTTAAGTTCTTTTCATGCAGTTAAAGCCTTAAAAAATGCCGTTAATATATTTGGAGCTCCAGCACGTGTTATAGTGGATCGTGGTCGCTGTTATGACTCAAGTGATTTTAAAGATTTTTGTAAAGAAAATAATATAGAAGTTCATTTGATAGCTACAGGATCTAGTCGAGCCAATGGGCAGGTTGAAAGAGTCATGCGAACTTTAAAAAATATCCTTACCATTATTGAATGTAACTCTAACAACACTTGGCAGGATCAACTGGGAGAGATTCAGTTGGCTCTTAATAGCACCCGTTGTCGTGTTACAGGATTCACACCCACTGAGTTAATGTTTGGTATCCAAAGTAATTCATTAAGCCTGGCAAGAATCTCTCTCGGTTCATCTCAGTCAGATAGAATTAATGTTGAAACGGCCCGTTTATCTGCATCGGACAATATGAAGCGATTGGCTAATGCTGATACTATCCGGTTTAATCGGGGAAAAGCTCAAATAAAGCCTTTTAAGGTAGGGGATTTTGTATTTGTAAAATCCGAGGAACGCCATCAAACTAAGTTGGATAAAAAATATAAAGGACCTTATAAAATCATTACAGTTTTAGATCACAATCGTTACGAACTAAAAAATATAAATGGCTCGAACAGGATTTATAAGTACGCACATGAAAATTTGAGGGAAGTACCCAGAGGTCAACAAGGCTTTCTTGAAATTTCTCAAAATTATGAGTCTGATGACGATCAACGGACCGTGACGGCGGATAATGTTTCTGAAAATGTGCTAAATGCTTCCGATAAATTAGCTGAAGAATCTTTGCCCAATTTAAGAGATTCTAGTTTGTACAACTCAGGTCGTAGATCCACACAATCAGAAGAAACATTATCCATTGGTTCACAAACGGTAACTATTTCTTCAGAAGACACCCTATCTATAGATTCTGAAGAAAGTTGGTCTGCTGATTCCTGATTGTACAATCCGGTACTGGCACAAGAATAACTTCATAAACTAAGCTTATACTGTAGGGGTTACAAGAGATGTAACCTAGTCCAGTTGTATTGTAGCTGAAGGGGTCTCACCTACTGTTGTGGGTAGATGATCTAGACCAGCACTTTTGTTTAAGCTGAAGGGATTTCATCATTGGGATGAATATCTAGACCAGCATGTGTTACACGCTGCAGGGGTCTTGAGGTGACCTAGTCCAGCTGTAAGGTCATTTGATTCATGGCTAATTTTGTGAAAATATCTTTTATTTAGATTAAAGAAAATTGCGGCGCACGAGGACGTGCGATTGTCAGAATGGCCGTGACGGCGGTAGTTGAAATAGACCACAAAACAGAGATGGCGTTATCATGCGCTAGCGGCACGTGCACCGAACGTCATCACCCCACCCAATCCCCACTGCGTTTCAAGAGTATAAAGCAGGCCGCACCGGAGCGTCGGCACGCATTTCTAACGGATGCGTCTCGGTGCACGGATCGCTGTCTTTGTACAAGCGCCTACCACCCTCACTACCATTAGTTGATACCCTCACTAATTGGTTTGTGAAATATTAATAATAAATTGTTATTATCACTATACGTACAGTGAGCAATTTAAATTGATTAAGTAATAAACTTTATTTTATAATTGAATTATCGTGTTTTACTTCTGATGTCTGAGCAAGTTCCGACATCCCTATATCCGTAGCGAGTTTATTAAAAATATTATGATGTTTGTTTATTTTATTTATTGTTTACAATTGCACTCGGTTTTAAAGTTAGTTTTTGGAATATCTTTTCAATAAATAGGTATATAAAATACCAAACAACGGCTGCAGAACCACCTAAGTACCAAATGGAGAAGACTATGTAAATAAATACGATATGAGAAAGAAGCTGTGCTGGATATTATAAACAGGTAAGTATACACGTATTCCTCTAAGTTTTGACGAATTTATATGAAAATTACTATTTAATATATAATATGAATCGATTATTCACACATTTTAAATCATCATCATCATCTACAGCCTGTAGGATCCCACTGCTGGGTACCTATAGGCTTCTCTCATATTATGCCTCCTATATATTATCTCCTCCTCATATAGTAGTATTATGTAATAAATATGGAAAATAAAGTATGGTACAATGTGTATAACTATAAATAATCCTTTGTTTCAGGAGCTGGAGTGGAGTACATAAATATTCAATGTGTACCTATATAATAAGACCGTCCAAGAAATATGGCTCATATATATAGTGCCATGTATATCAGCTATAGACTAAATAAGTAAGCTCAACAAATATATATAAAAAATAAAAAGAGATATATAAAATTATGACATACTTTAACTTAAACACTTTTGCAGGTAACGCTATAGAAATCATGCATACAACAAATCATTTGGACAATACACACCCTTTTGAAATGAGTACGTAATATAAAAATATACAAAAAAGAATGAGACAAATTGTGTCAAGGAAGAAATATTTGCATCAGAAAACAGTGTTTTAAATCAAAGTTGAAGAATGTTATGAATTTTAATTAATATGTAATACATAAAATAAATTGTTTATTTCACCTATTTTCATTGTTAAAAAATGTCATATTATATTTTTATTGTACATTTTTAATAGTACATTTATTAATGTAGTTTTAAATTAATGTTAAAATAATTGTTATTATTTTGTGTTGTGAATATAGATATAAATGTAAGACAGATCTAAAGAAATGTAGATAATTAAAAAAATATAATATGTACTAATGCTGTAATTAAAATAAATATACTACAATAAAACATAGCTCATTTTTATTTGTATTCATTCCATGGTAATTCAATAAAATGCACTGTACGGTTTAAAATATGTATTTTATTATATTATTCCTTGTTGCAACATTTTCATTGGTTATACTATGTGGAGCTGGTGGAAATGATTCAGAAAGATCAATCTCCAATATATGATCATTCTGGGAACATGCTATATTATGTAACACAGCACATGCCTCTATAATAGTAAGCTAATTTTCAAAAACTTATAGCCCAACTTGCAGACAAGAAGATCTTTGTTGTAAAACCAAAGACCCTCTCCACTGGGTTTCTTGTTTTAGTATGGTCTTGATTGTAAGCTTCTTCAGTCTCCCCTTTCCAGAAATGCACATAAAGGAGAATCATTGAAATTTTTACTATCATGCACCGCGCCTGGCCATCGGCCTATAATGTTTCTTATCCTCAAGTTAGGGTCGCAGACTGCTTGCACATTTATAGAAAAATGGCCTTTTCTGTTTCTAAATGTTTCTGCTTGTGGTCCTCCTAAAAACAAGATAATAAAAATTAGAGCTCTAGCAAATATTCTTATTTCAAACTACAAATAATTTTATGTAAATTGAAAAAATATATTCATAAAATTGAATTCTTTATAGGAACTACTATTGTAGTTGAACATTGTTCCAGTATATACTGAATAGCTACAATCAGTACAAATCATTGTATGATTAATTATATCATATTATATATTTAGCCCTACAACTATTTAGAGAGCTTGGTTATATGGGGTACAGTGGGCTGGGGAAGAGCCAATTACCTGCTAAATGTTTTGATTCCAACAAGCATATATATATAAATTATTGTGTAGAAATCATTTAGAGTGTGCCTTTATACTGTGCATAATATATTATTCTATTCTTTGATTAATAATATAATATTATGTACAGTAAAAAGGGATACTCTAAATGATTACTACACAATATAAAATACGCTAGGCATTTTAGAAGCACATTTAGTTAAAATAGGATAAGAAAACATATATTTGTGTACATGTAAAAGCTTAATAGGGTCGGGGTCTAGTTTATTATAGCACGATTTGAGGGGTAAAAATTATTAGAGATGGTAGGGATTGGGTCCCAGATTATATGTTTATCACTCTTATTAAAAGATAATGCATAGATTTCGAAAAATTAATTATAATAGTTACTAACCTCAAATCACATATTAGGCAAAACGGAACGTTATTATGAGCGATTGACAAACAAATCGTTAGTAATATTTCAAATAAATAGTCTATGGTGTAAAATGTCGCGAGAAATCGGTGAAATGGAACGTAAAAACTACGCGTTTCAGTCATGTGTCAGTGTCAACAAAAAATTTTAGGAATGTTTTGTTGATGTTTTTGTTGTTTCTTGGTGGAGTTGTCGCATGCGATAGACCCATAAATTACGAAGATAGAATTGATTTTGCTTGTTTTGTTGTTTTATAACGTCCTAGATGTTTATAAGGAAGTTAGTGTACCCACTTTATGGACCAGTTAGGTCGACTGTACCCCAAAACCGACACGGGCCACCCCGACTTCACGTAGACTTTTGGCTACCACCCCTAGAGTGTATATAAAAAGCCGGAGGCGCGGAGGGAGAGCAGCCCCCGCCCGCTGTAACGAAGGATAGGTAACCGTGCGAGCCGTAGCGGCTGAGGCTGGTCGCCGGAGGCGACCAGTAATCCGAAGCTGCGGAGGCGAGCGTGGGTGCCTATCCTTTGTTACGCAAGGGCGAAGGGGCTGTACTTCCCGCAGCGCCGGAGACGTTGCAGAAGCAACTTTTGTTTTGATATTTTGAGGTTAGGTTACTTTAATTAGGTTCTCAGAATCATGCCTTATCTTTTCATGGGAGTGGTACCAGGGGACAGGGTACACCCTCCCCCTCCTCCCCCCTACCCCCCAACCCCCATTTCGTGCTATAATATTCTAAACCTGACCCCGTAATAGTTATGTATACATTATTATAAGTAGAAATTACCTGGAGATTTGATCCTTATATGTATGAAATTTATAACTTCAATCACTCCTGCGATCGCATAGAAATCATTCGCAATATGGCATTGTTGTTGTTAGTTGGGAATTTTAATGCCACGATTTTGTAGTTTAACTAACTCTGCTGCAACTTTGTGTTGTACAGTCGGCTGTTCCACATGAAATACATCTCCAATAATCTTCTGGTAACTGCCTGTCGTAGAATATCATTAAGCAAGTAACAGTTGGTCGCAAGTTTTTATCAATCGACTTCTATTTGTAGTGGGTTCTATTTTGCCTCCAGCAAGGAACACAGATGCAGAACAGTTTCTTTCTTCAGACGGAACCTCACTTTGTTTGAATGTTTTCTTCTTTGTATTTGTCAAAAGCATTGATTTTTTTCTTGATTGACTCGCCTTGATGAAGCTATATCGTCATCAGACAGCGATGAAACCGACGCGAGAGTCATTTTAGTAAATTTTATGTAGAATTGATAAAGTTAAGAGTGGTCGCAGGCGGCCTTAAGACGACGGCTGCTTAAAACTAGAAATTCTTGAAAATTTGACTGTTTGACAGCTGTCAAACTCTTAAGTTGCTTTCGAGAATACGAATCGGATGAATAATGCCCCATTAAATATTTAATTCTTAAGTGGTTTAATCGAAGTTATATTTAACTGGAATCAATTTAACAGGTCATTAGAGCTAGTTAATCGGAGTTAAAAGTTAATTGGCTTTCCAGTATTTGGGCAATAGTCTTCTATTGTTATAATTTGTTTATAATAAATTATGTGCAACTAATGGCTCACATTTCAATCTTAAAATGTTTTCTCAGTTTTGTCCCTAATCTCCCTTTGATCCTTAATCACCACGTTTTACGGTACCGATCTGAATCACGCGCAACACTAGAATACGCTGAAGCGCTCGCGTGACGAAAACTTGACGCGAGCGTACTACGAGTATACGAAAAGGGCTGTTTTGATCGAAACGTAACTGCAACTGCACCGCAACTGAACTTATTTAGTTACGTGAATCGCCCTACGAACATAATTATGAACTCTCAAGAGTCTTTAAGGACTAAGATTATAGCCTCCTAAGCCTATTTTTCATTTCAAGCAGCTAAACCGCGTCAAGAAATTACGTGAATCGCCCTACAGGTCTACTACCGATAAAACCATATCAATGTGTAGGAGCTCAAAATTCACTGCACACGAATGCATGCAAGATTTCTAAGTCTATTATCTGGCCACTTCTACAATATTAAGTACTATCGAGAGGGATTTGGCTTCATAGTTCACCACACTGGTCTGGTCAGCCGGGGTCGCAGGACTTCATGTACCGTATACATTCTTACAAAATATCGCTGTGTTATCCAGGGTTTTCACGATGTTCTCCTTTACAGTTATAGTGCATGGTGATTGACTATCAATGAATCCATGACTCCCGAAGTCAGAGATGTGCTTAGAGGTTTGAACGCGCGATTATCTTACACTTGTTAGTAGCCACGTGTTATCTGTTAACAACAATCCGTCAAAAACTTGAAAGTAGAATAAAGATTTATAGCATCTAGACTCTAGAATGTTATTAAAATATATATAGAAGTGATGAGAAGCCCCCAAATCATACACTCTATTTTAGAGGAGGCTCATGCCCTGCAGTAGGACGTATGTGGGCCGATAAATTACAGTACAGAGTAGAAGCCTAGAACACAGAATCTGTACTACGACAATGTTTTAAAATATGCATGTATAATCACTACATTAAGGCTCACACACGTTGGTACTATTATGAAGAGAACGGTATTGTCAATATCTTGAAATTGAAGTATTTTTTATTTAGATAAAAGTGATCAGTTAGTTTAGTTTCAGGCATAGGACTGAATAAAGATACCCATAAAAAAAAAACATGATACGGACGTTATCAGTGATCAAAAAGTTGACAAAGCTTTTAGTTGAAATAATGTTAAATCTAATAACTTTTAAAATCAAATCAACAGAACGAATCAAATGTTAAAAAAATAACAATCAGTCTCATGATATAAAATGATCTAAACTCAAACGGTACCTTCCAGTCAAAGATAAACAATACGTAACGTCGCTTGTAATTAGATTAGTTTCTTATAGGTAACTGAAACAGTAATGAATTGAGTTGTAGTTATCGGAGTTTCTTTAATCAAGGAAAAGTTATTTAAGACAATTGTTTACCATGTCTGAAATTGGGCATTAACGGCATATGACGATTTCGCCCCCTTTAAAATAGACGGCATTAGGCACTCAGTAATTTTGAGGGTACAAATTTATTGCATCGAATATTTGTGGTATTGACTGCGTTTTCCAGCAAAGTAATACGAAAATTACTTAAATCCACACTGAATAATGTCATAACACTGTTAACTATATTTTTTTTCACTTATCTTAGGTAAGATGTGGGAGGGTGTCACTTGCATTTTACTTATAAAATACAACTGAACTTTCAAGGCCTGTTTTAGCATATTCTGTAACAACTTATTTACTCCCTAAATTGGATTTAAAACAAAAACGCTGCTGTTCGAACATGCCAACTCTCAAAGCTGTAATTTGAATGTGCTGCATTGAATTGGAAATAGACGATTACGCTTGGATGGAATTCGCCATCCTGAAGTTATAGATATAGCTGACTACCGTGGATTAACACATCTATTTTTCATGCCCAATAGATGTAATGTTCCCGTGGGAAGTGTCGGAATACATTACGATAACAAAACGGTTCGTTGATTTTGATAAAATTTGGTATAGGATTGCAGCAGACAACCTTTATTTTTTATTAACCCAGTATTTTTTAAAACCAAAGCTAAAATATGTTTTAGCGTGGGATGTGTCAGAAATTCAAACATACATATTTGATACTCTAATTCGAATAGGTGCGTGGCACAGTACAGGCGGACCAGAAATGTCCACCTGTCCCCTGCTTTTGGTCATGGGACAGAATGAGAAGGGACAGACGGGAAAAGCAATATAGACGACAGCGGTCACATTGAATTTAAATACCGGGGATATCAAGAGCACTACCGAAAACGAAGCAGAGTTGTAGTTTGTGTGACTACAAACACAAAGTACCTAACTAAAAATTTGGCAAAGAAACGTGACAATTATTTTTTATTTTTTTTTAATATCGTCGAGTTTGGGTGGTAAATCCATAGTTTTTGATAATAGTTTAAAGCCTTGCGTACTATAGCAATTTTAAAAGCATTTTAGAAAAAAACTATGTATTTACCACCTTAATACGACGATAGAAAAAAAATAGCAAAAAAACACTCTTGATATACCCTGTTTAAAACAGTTAGAGCGCAAAATATTATGTTGTTGACGGGGACTGGAATCAAAATCTATTTGTACCCAGGCTCGACTGCTGGTATAAAATTAATATTTTTATTCCGCTCATTGGTGTAGTGACTCGTGAAGTCTTTTGTTGGAATCAAAACTATTATATGATTAAAAAACATGATATAAAGATAAGAAACAAACAAATATGGAAATGTATAGAACACATCTCTGCTTTGATAATCACTGGACATTAAGAGCGTATACACCTTGCGCGCAAAGTCAACTATAGGTATTTCTTCGTTAATTTCACGCACACATAAGCGACCCAAGCTGTGGGCGTAGAGCTGCCGCGTCGGCTCGCTATACAATCGACTCAAACAACTTTGATCCGTGCGCTTCAAATATTCAATTGAAATGTAACTGTAATATAATATCATAAAAATATTTTATTTGCATTATAAGTAGACAAATATTACTGTGCAAGCAAAGAATAATACAAATTTTGGATACTAATCATATTTTCGTTATTATTACATTGTAAGTTGCATTCAAATCAGTGTTCAATCAGTATACACTACGGACCTTTTATTAATCATTTCGTGTTCGAAAACATAAATAGTGTTAGGGGCCTTACAACCCCTTAAAATTACGAAATATATTTAATTTTATATTACAATACATAACATAATTTAGCCTCGGA
This sequence comes from Hyles vespertilio, assembly GCA_009982885.2. Classification (NCBI taxonomy): domain Eukaryota; kingdom Metazoa; phylum Arthropoda; class Insecta; order Lepidoptera; family Sphingidae; genus Hyles; species Hyles vespertilio. The sequence goes on along the minus strand of CM042825.1, from coordinate 21,496,375 downwards.
ATTACATCCCATTATATTACCTGAAACATAATTTATACTCACTACAAAATCATTGTAGGTAATAAAAATAATTAAATATTTTACTACCAAAGTACTAAGATGTGGTAATCGCATTTCGCGCGTGGCTATTTTTACTACGCGCGGCATAATCGACTGCAGCTAGGCCGCAGCGACGAGCGATACGTCCTCCCTCTAGAAGGCCTTGTTTGATCCACGTCGGACAGCGTGTTTTATAGTGGTTTTTAAAATATTTGTAGAAAACATGAAAACTAATTTTGTTGAAATATAAAAATGGTAATTTATTGATAAGATGTTCTTCTATTGTAATATGTAATTGCTATAAAAAATTATGTACGATAAGTTGGTGAAAAAAAATATGTTCTTGACGAGAGTTTCTGAATAATTTCGCATTGTTAAAATTTTTATTTTTCAGGAACTAAACACAAAAAGATTATTTTTCTCAGCAAAATCCCTCCATAAGGGTCTTATTAGTCTGATAATATTTTTATTTTCATCTTATATTTAGTAGTTTCGGATATCTTAAGCTTCTAAATTGCCATTTAAAGCCTAAATAACGAAACTTGTGTTCAGTAATCCTTATAGTACTCGCAAATTATCCATCAATCTATAATGTTTTCCACCAAAATCCCTAGATGACAACCTTTTCTAAAATTAGTACTAATTATTTTACCTTGAAATTGTTTATTGGTGGCTATTAACTCATTTGAAAAGTCCTGTTTCTGAGCCAAAAAGCGCGTGCAGGGTATAAACGCTCTTAAAAACATTTGTGTAGCGTTATCCCTACGCAATTGTTAGAAAAACGGAGTCTAAAATACACAGAAAAATTAACACATAAGAAAATGAGTCGAAATTTTTAATTACTTTCAGTTTTGTATTTTTGTGGAAGCTAGTATGATACACAAGTAAATTTTAAATCTTTACAATTATCTTTATAAAATAGTTACAGTATTAAATACACATTGTTAATAGTATTACTTCCTAATATTTACAAGTCCATGAACAACTATACATAAAATAAAAATAATTTAATAGACGCGGCATAAGGACAGGCAACTGTATCAACACTCATTCCTCTTGAATTTCTTACTAGCTTCATTCATTACATCTTCAAGTTTATTAACTCTTCTGGATTTAAGGAATGAACTACTGTCACTTTCACCTACATTTGGTCGAATGGATACATTCTGATTATGTACACCATGTTTTTTATCACCCATATTTTTATTATTCTTATTAACTATTAATGTGTTTTGAATGTCTTTAACTAAGTCACTGGATTGCAGTTTGATAGGAATCAATATTTGATTTTCACTATCATTCTTTTTTATAAAGTCTTGTTTGATGTGAACCATTGATCTATTTTCTGCATCACTTGAAAGTCTGATAGTTTTTCGCACATGTATTGTTTCCGATGAGTCTGGGTAGTTGCGTTTAACCAGTATATCGGCACCAGGAATTTGTTTAACAAACGTAAGAGTCTGCACATCTGATTCTTTACCTTCACTTTTTAAGGTTTTGCTTGAACTTGAATTAGCCTTATCACCATCTGAACCCTCATCTTGTTGTTCTTCTGACTCTATTAGTTTACCTGAAAATTTTATATCAAAGTTAAATATTGAATATTGACTGCCTCCGTGGCGCAGTTGGTTAGACGCCGCCTGTGAAACGAGAGGCCGCGGATTCGATCCCCGCACCGAGAGAAATGTTTGTGCGGCCCACAAATATTTCTTCCGGGTCTGGGTGTTTGTGAGACCGAAAAGTCTCGTAGTTCCTGATACCCACGACACAAGACTCGATCTTAGTGTGGGGTCAGGACTATATGTGTGTATGTGACTGTTGGGTGTTATTTATAATATAAATATTATTATTATTTATTCATTATCATAAATGGCCTTATTCATAGACAATTTTAAAACCTATTTTAGCTATCGAATGTTTTGTCTTCTAGCTTAAACGGAACTCAAATGTGGTTCCAAAGGGACAAAACATTCTATTACGAAAGTAGGTTTTAAACCCGTATGGATAAGGCCATTAATAAGGCTCGACCGAGATCTCGGTCTCGGTCTCGGCATTCTCGGCTACAAATCCAACCGAGAAATTTGTCTCGGTTCTCGGCTATAACTAGCCGAGATTCTCGGTCATGACCGAGATTGTAACTTTGTTCGAAACGGCATTCAAATTTTACCGCGCGTGGCCACGAGCCGTAGCCCGAAGTCGATTGGGGTAAGTGCGTGGGGGAGCTGAATTGTGATTGGTTAAAGTCCCGGCTAGCGAACTGCGGCCGGCCGCCGTCGCCCCGTGCGAGCAGTATTTGTAATTGTTTATGTTGACAATAGTAATTATTGGAAGTTTGTTTAAACCCAGTAAATTAAAATAAGTTCTTTTAAGTTTGTGCTGGTGCTTGCTGTAATTACTTGTAAATTTATTTACAAGTAATTACACTGGTTTTGGAAAAGCAAACTCGGCCTACTAGCGTAGCAAGTAAACAACTGTTCAGCAAAGCTGGACAATTGTATGATGAGAGGCGACACTCTTTGAAGGGTGAAAATGCCGAAAAATTGATTTTTTATGTTATAATATAATATTATTTAACATTGATTATAACAGTTAATTTCATTAAACAATTGGTTGTGTATTAAAAAGTTTACAGTATTAAATATATTTTTTTCACTCATTGTCTATTCTCGGTCTCGGCCGAGAACGAAAATCCCATCTCGGTCGAGCCTTAGCCATTAATGTAAGAGTAATATGGAAAAATTCCATTGACCATACCCGGAAGGTCACTATCATGTTTGGAGGTTAAGAAACATTTGTTCACTTATTGTTCCAGTTTCTTTTGTACATACATTTCACACCTCTAGAGAGAGATATGAGGCAACTGTCAAAAAATCTTCCTATTCAGCAAACTAGGCAAATTAATAGACCCAGTGGTACTAAGTCCTGTTGAGGTGCCAGTTATATAGCTTACATTGTAAATTTGAATGGTCATAGAACTTTTACATACAATGTTATCATAGCATTTAATAATACTTTTCAATTTTAATACTCACATCACATTTTTTACCGACAAATAAATTTGTGAATAATATATAATTTAATATAAATAAAAAGAGGACAACATACCATTTAATGTAGGGAATGTTATATCAGGTAAAGTTAAATGCGAATCTGGATTGTATTTGTGCATAAGAGTTTTTAATAAGTTTGAGATCTCTTCCCTTTTTCGTGTTACAACTATTTCGTCAAACCAATTTGCTAATTGTTTAATAGGTAAACTGTAGTCCACTATAGGATCCTAAAAAAGAGAACACATTACAATATTAAAAATTATTTCAGACAGACCATAACATATATTTTCAGAACTATTGCTTACCTTAAAAAACTGTTCAACATATTGTAGTAAATATAAACCACAGTCAGTAAAATTATTTTGCTGTGGGATTTTTGGACAACTGCCTTTAATATTATCTTTATTAAAAACCTTACTTTGAGACACCTGCAAAATAAGAACATAACATTTTAGACCAACTGCAATTGGTTATTTTCATTTTTATTAAAATTTTAAAACACTTCACCTTCGCTTGATATTCACAGGTAAGGTAATCTCGTAACGTAGCTACAACACGAGATCTAGATGCTCCCGCTAATGAGTCAAATATTAATATACAAGGTCTGAAACAAAATATAATTTACATAATAAAATCAGGTTGGAAGTAACCATTTCAATATTACATATAAATTGAAATTTACTGTTTAATGGGTTCATTTTTCCTAATAATAAGATCTACTTTCTTCTCCACGGGACTCTTTTCAGCTTCTTCCTCATCTGAATCACATTGCATGTCCAAGTCACTTTCCTGGAATGGATATAATATTAAGAGTTTCATTTTGGTAGCAGATAAATTACCAAGCAATAACTTCAATTTATTAGAATTTAAAAAATCAACTGGCTATTTATTTTTATTGTAAAGTTAGCCATATCATGTATATTGGTAAAATTATATTTCATTCATGAAAGCCCCTTTGAACATTTAAATAATTAATAAACATAATTTAATAATAACCGTCAGCCAAATGTATGTAAATCTGAAAAGTCTTATATTATTGGAATATTAAAATAAAAATAGAAAAACATACCTCTGCCTCAGCTTCATCACGTTCACTTAAATTATCAGAATCACAGCTCAGAGTAAGTTGTTCCTGTTTAGTTAATGGGGTTATTGTTGTATTACCTATTTGCATTGATGATCTTCGTTCTGAAATATGAATTTCTTTGTGTCAAAAAAGGCAACAATAGAAAAACATGAATCCAAATATTATGGGCAATATTTGCAATTTGAACATGCAATAACACATACATTACCTTTCTTTTTTATTTCTTGCGGTGATACAGTGCGATTATCTATCATACTTCTACATCCATCTAAACTTGGAAAACAAATTATAGCCACAAACCAATGGCAATTCTCATTAATAGGAACTACAATATAATCTTTATCAAAAATGTTGACGTTTTTTGTCCATGTTTTGACTCTAGCATGCCTTTTTTGTGCTGGATTTAAACTAGTATCCCATTCATGTGGATTTGAACTTTTATTCACTTTACTAGGTTTAGTCGTAAGCCTTTTATAAAAAAACGTACTAAAAATATGAGTCTTTTCTCTCTGGCTATTTGTCAATACTTCATGGACTAAGTGTTTTAAATAAAAATCTATGATAACATCATTTAGAAACTGATCCTGTGCTAAGCACATATAATCTTCTGTGTTGATGGGGATGCCACCTTTTCCAGGTGGATATATTAATATTTGTCTTATTTCAGCAGGATTAGCACTGAAAATGGAATATTAAATAATGCATAATATACACCACACAATCATATCAATAAAAAAAACATGAATGTAGCCAATTGTTAAAAAGTCATACCTCTTAACTGATGTATTGGAAGCACTTAAAGATCTAGTTGTCATTTTTGTGACATTATTACTTTCTTTAGGACAAGTCCTCACTAAAAGTTCATTTGCTTCTCTAGAATTCAATTCATCCATTAGTTTGCCAAATAGTGCTTTTAATGTTAATTTTGATTCTTCAGGTATTGAGTCAGGTAATAGAGTTATCCTTTTGTACGGATCAATTTTTGACATTGGATTGTAGTAAGGACCTGAATAGATAAGATAAATTAAATCACATTTTATATAAATCTAGTTTTAGTCAGAGTAATTAAAAAATCGATATTAACCTCCATCTTCCACCATGTCAAGTGCTTTCCTTATGTAGGTACTGCATTTGCTCATTGTGTACAAAAATATCACTGGTAATCCTTTGCCGAAATGAACCAATAATTTCACAACCTCTTTTAACTGTATTTGTAGTGCCACTTCCTTAGATTCATTTTTTAATGATGGTGCAACTATTTTTATACCTTTGGATGATATGTATACCTGTTGATTGATAACAAATGTTGTAATTATAACCTTAAAATATAACAACTAACCAGAGGCGGCTCGTGAAATTTTTTGATGGGGGTTCACAAAAAAAGTAATTGAAAAACTAGAGCTTACTATTTATTATATTTGTATACAAAATCCATTCGCCGGTCTTTTTGGCGTGCGAAGATATCTATTACTTTCTTGTGAAAATCAGAAATGAAATTGATTAAGCGTACAAACTATTTTTTAATACTTATTTAAAAAAAAAAACTGCGAATTAACTGACGAAGTCGACGAGCTTGCTTGACGTTGTTTGTATTCATAAGGACGACAACTGCGCATAAGTAGGATATCCCACCGGCGCGCGCACGGCACGACTGGCTGAACGATAAGTTACTGAGTGACGCGTGAGCGGCGCGCCAGATTACGCTAATTTCTCATACGATATCTTTTGTTTCACGCGTCAGCGCGAGTCGTAGCTCTCTTTCGCACTCATTGAATACAGTACTATATATTCAATGAGTATACTGTATACTGTTTCCATTCGTTTATTTTATTTTTGACAGTTCACGCCTATAAAGTACGACATTACAGTAGAACAATATTTTGAAATAAAAGTAGATACTTTCTTGACGGGTAACGCCCACTTAGAGTTGTGCCATTCGTAACGAATGACCACAGATAACAAAAACGATTTTGAATAGAATCAATCAATCGGAATCATTTGAAATAAAATTACATTAAAATGCTAATGAAAACAGTTAAACGTAATATAGTACCCAATATTAGGATCGAATGTATTTGCTGCAAATTAATTAATATGAATAAAGGTATACGTATTGAAGTGACTTTTAATAAGAGTTTAATTTAAAATAATTACAATGATTACAACGAAAATAAATGTTTAGTACCTACTTGTAATAAACAGTTAAACCATGTTGGAATTCATAGTACTTTAAGGATTAAATAATTAAAACAACTAAAAGGTAATTTGTTAATATTTTTATTTATAAACAATCGTCTGTTTCGTCGGAATCGGCGTCGTCGTCACTCGTATCCCCAGTAACACTAATTATTAATGAGTGCATGGGTAAGTTGTCAAATGCGACATCGCGATCCCAATCAGACATTATTTCTTTCTTCGTCTTATCTACGACACTCGCCCAGTTATGAGGCGTCACATTTTCACACGCATTTTTAAGCAACTCCAGCATTTTGTTTGCGGTGAAAGGAGGAGTTGTATTTATTCTCGCAGCATATCCTTTCACTTGCGCCCATATTAGCTCTATGGCATTATACTGGCAATGATATGGAGGAATTCTAAGGACGGTGTGCCCATGTTCTGCAGCCATTTCATCTATAACGTATCGTTTAGGCTGCTTCCTCATTTTTAATATTTTAAGTAACTCTACTTTTAATAGGGACTCGTCCACCTCCTCGCCATTGTTACGGAGCCAGTTTATTATTTCATTTTTTTTACTGGCTTGCGTTGGCATTTTGTTAATTTGCCGAGAGTGATAGGACGCATTATCTATAAATATTGTTGATGGCTGTTCGAGTGACAATAACATTTCCCGAAACCATTTTTCATATACTTCGGAAGTCATTTCTTCGTGGTAATCCCCTGTTTTCTTTGATTTAAAAGCTAACATAGCATCTTGCACAAATCCTTTTGCGGTTCCTGCATGACAAATTATAATTCTTTCACCTTTTCCCATTGGCACTGCGGTCGAGGAGCTAGCAGTGTTGTCAGTCCAAGTTTTTGATACCGTGTGATTCGCATTGAGCCAAGTTTCATCGGTGAAAACAACATTCGACCAGTCTTCTATTTTTTAGCTTGTCTTAAAAATTCGCATCGATACAAAGCAACATCATTGCGTTCCATCAATATTTTTCTTTTGTCACATTTTTTGTATTGGAATCCAATCCTATTCAATACCTTCGCCAAAGAAGACTTTTGACCACGGAACAAGCCACTAGTTTTCAGAGATTGTACTAGGTTATGTAAAGTAGGAATCTCTTTTCTTTGGTAATAATCGTATATATGACGACGAATAGCATCACCATCAAAACTGTCAATTGCTGTCACTTTAAAGGGCTGACGTTTTTTCTTAGGTGTAGATGGCTTGTTTTGTTCCATGCCACTACTGCCGTAGCCTTCTTTAATTATTTTTGAAACTGTTGGAGCAGTAATACCTAATGCTGCTGAAACACGGTCTCTGATTTGAGTCACTGGTATAAGAGGTCCACCATTACGGCTTTCCCTTTCAAAGTACTCATGAAGTCGCAACACAAACTCCCTTGTTTGTCCTTTAAGCTAGGAGTGAGGCGTATTTATCATAACAGTTCAAAAGAACAGGTAGAAGACAAATAACAGATAACAGTTGTTCTCACGGTTAACATATATCTGTTCCACAGACCTGATCGGTTCTTAAAAATATAACAGTTGTGATTAACAGAACTGTTCTCATCACCCGTCTCTTTTTAATGTACACACGAATGTCACTTGTTAAAACGAGACACACCTAGTATTTATGCGAAAAAAGCAATTGGCAGTCATGTACGAAGAAATCGTCTTTGAAAAATGCTTCTTGAATTAGGTCGTGTTACCTGTTTTATACGTTGACGTACATATTACGTACTTGGTCTCCCTCATACCATCTGAATAGGCCTTTGCTAGAACGAGAAGCACCTAGTATTTTAACCATAAATAATAACAACGCGTATCCAATCATACTGCCAAACCGAACTTGAAAAATAACAGGCTATTATTTAAGAACAGATAATAGGAACTGTTATTTGGAAGGAACAGTAACAGGAAGAACAGATATTGAGTTTGACCTGTTATAACACAACTCTACTTTAAGCACCTTTCCTTTAGGCATTTTGAAAGTGATGAAGGCAGGTACGATGTTCTCAATTCAACCAAATGTAGGAATTCACGGGTAAAACAATACGGAGGAATATAAATACTCAACTCGACGTATGAAAAATGTGAATTAAAATTCAGCGAACGGAAAACACTAGCACGGGCGCGGGCGTCTCGTTGTGAGTGACCACAAAATGGCGGCGCGCGTCACCTGTCTGCCCAGTGTTGCCGTTTCACAATTTGTTTTTAACAACATTACTATTGCCGACGGAAGTGATAAGAATATTAACTTAACATGAGTAAATGGTTTATTTTAATATAATTATTAAATCAAGTAACTTAAATATCCCTGAAGTTTTATAAAACAATGCATGGAGCAAAAAATAAAATATGTATTAAATCGATTAAAACTTGTTCAAAAATAAAATCGTTTGTTATAAAAAATTGATTCGATAACGCATCAGGCCATCACTATTTGATTCAGTACTCGATGTGTCAAAAATAAAATAAACGAATGGAAACAGTATAAGAGTCGTACTAAACTTCGTTTCATAGGAGCACAATCGCTGGCGCTCCACTCGTTACAAATTGACGCTACATGTACTTATATAGGCAATATAATAGACTTATTATAGGCATAGTAAAATATAAAGAATGTAATGTAAGGATTTATGTTTTATAAATATATATAAATTATTAAATTAGCTAAGTATGTAATTTTCGTGGGAGTGCACTGCACCAGCGCTCTTTCGGATGAGCCGCCTCTGCAACTAACTATTAATATTTGTTTTTTTTTAAATAAGTCACAATTTTACAACATCTAGTAACTACAAATGTTTTGGAAAATTCATATTATATTGAGTTAAAACAAAAAGCTGTACATAGAAAAATAATAGAAGGTTCTTATTTATAGATTAAAATCATTAAATTAATATATGATCAAATCTACTATTTAAAAATCATAAAATCTCAGCTTAGCTCAGTTAAGCTGAGTTAAGATTAGACAGACAGATGGGTTAATTTAAAAAAATTATCAATGGCAAGGAGTCCTTATATCATGAACTATTAATAATCAAACTATTTGTTTATAAAAATAGTATTAATATGATGATTGATATTATAAATGAATAGAATAACATACTTTTTCTGTTGGTGTATATCGATATGAACCGATTCTGATTGTCCGACAGTTAAGTGATGTAACAATTCCTTGCAAATGACTTTGGCTAATTTCTTCCCTGCTAGAATCTGTAACAAATTAAATAAGCATTAAAGTTTATTCACAGCAGTTAATAAATAAAGTGTGAGGTTCTGATTAAACAATTTTATCCATTGTGTAGCTCGTAATAACCATCTCTTTATATCGTTTGATATTTGTACTGTTGCATATGGGAGCTATTCTAATCTGTAACTTTCTACTTGATTTGTCTATTTGCCACTTTTATTCTATGCTTATCTAAAAATGGCAAATAGTAACTAACAGATTTGGGTAGTAACTGTACTCACACTGGTGCTTCAACTTTATGAACAGCAGTTTGACATTCTGATCCACATAACTAAACTCACTTGATAGGCCCTTTTCTACATTGTGTGAGGGATTTTGGCAAAAGTTCCCAGGTTGGTATGACACAGGTTGGCAGAGTTCCATAAGACTATTGCATAGTATTTATGCTATCCATGCGGTTTGTAACGCAGCTTAATTATTATTAACCAAACTGACCAAAACTTAACTTGCTCTTTATAATTTCATTAAGAGCGAGTATTACTGAGATTTTTGAATTTACCGAGATAAAAAAATAAATAGTTTTCTTTAATGATCTGTCCAAGAACAAACTTCATAAATATGTTATTTAAGGTATGCAAGACAGTATTTCGTCTCAAGGCAATTCAATAATCGGTCTCAAATTCGCAAGAAAAATGTATTATAGTGTAAATTAAAGTACAGTCAACAGGCGGCACAGTAAACGGCGTGTTATTTTGATACAGCATTTAAATAAATAAGTAAAATAAACTTGCTATGTGTCTGCAATTAGTAGTTTTATGAAAAGTGGAAATCACAATTTCGAGGGGGACAATAGAAGTGTTTAGTTGCTGTACAATTAGTCTTAGTAAAAACATATGAGTACCTCTGGTATAATTGAAAACTCGTGCAGACATTTTCGGCGCTGTATCACTCTCTAAAATAATTTATCACACGATAAACAATAAATATTGAAGTGAACCACATTTTTCGATAGCTGCCGAATGTTTTTTTTTGTTCTCAATTCTCAATGCAAAGGTATAATTGTATACAGCCGGGTTGACATTCTCTCGACGCATGTCGATTCGGTAAACTTTGTCCGCCAAATAAAATAATGTCTCAATTGTTCTATTAACAGTCGACCGTGATAATTCACTTTTTAGTAACGGAATGCAATATGTGTTTTATTACAACAAAAATATCTATCGCTCGATTATGCTGGTGTGCAAATAAATTAACAGTCGTCCCATATTCATTTTAATTACATTAAATATTACGATGATACTCATTTATTAGGAATATATCATGCTCATTGATGTCGTTATGAAAAATAGATCAAACAATGCGTTAAATAGATTAATTTACTTTTATTTGCAGTTGGCTCAATAAACTAAAGCGATGTAATTAACGTTTGCAATTATATTCAGGAAAGTTACAAATAGTAGTGGATTGAAGACATTGATTGTCTTTTAATCGGGTTTTCACTCGATTTTTGAAAAGTACCGACAAAACGGGGTGAGTCGGACCCATTTATTCAACTTCATGCGCTCATTTCATATAATTAATTTCAGTGTTATACGTCCGTTGTTGTACCAAATATCTTGTCACGCTTAATACTCATAGAAATACATTTTAAAGAAACAATACACTGTTTTATATATTCCGCTTAAATAAAGTTCGGTTCAACTCAGAGAGGTGGGGCAGAAGGAACGTACGTCCAATAATGAAAATCTGCTAGGGTTGTCGCCAGATATAACTATAGTTAACCGATTATGGAAAAGTGATTAAGTACTAGTGAATAACCACACCACATATGAAATTATTTCGTCATTGACAGTTATTGTTATTACTACCAAATACATTGCTCTGAAATAAAATTAATGCACACAGGAAAATATTTTTGATTTGTCTATCCGCTTCTTTGATTGTCTTTTTTATGGCAATTGTTTAAAACATTATGCCAATGTCAAGTTTGGGTAACTGGACAAAGCTTGTTTTTTTTTACTGTATATTGTTCTAGTCTCCGAAATAACCGAACCAATTTTGATAAGACTTTTACTGACATATATATAATTTTTAAGGCATGGGGTGCTCACATTTGTGACTTGTGTTACAATATCGTGTACGGTTATTTTTAAACATTAAAGATTTTTTTGAAAACAGGGACAGCGACCAGAGTGCATTGACGTCACTCAACGCGCGGGAATTTCAAAGTATCACCCTTAATTTATTAATCTCGGTGATTTGTTACAACAATGATAATATTTTACGATTTTCATGACAATGGAGACCGAGAGACGTTAAAAGAGGAGTTATATCATAAGAAATCAGTCAAAAATAGTCCATTTTAATAGAAAGCGAAAATTGGTCGAAGGCCGTCGACGCTGATTATAAATTTATAACCACGTGACAGTTTGGAGCATTTTAGCGGGAATTTTGCAAACTATGTTTGTTTTTTAATGTACTTTTTAAAATTGATTTATAATTTTTTCGTAAAATTATTATTTTCATATTTATGTAAGGTCTATATTCAAAATAAAACTGATTCCAAAAATTAGTGACCATACTTATTTTTATCGAACGTTTTCATCTTTAACCATTGAGGTATTATACTAGAGCGGACATCGGAAACAAAATATCTGCGTATTGTGCGTGCACACGGGAAACCAGTGAAGCGAGAGCAAGATGATGTCCTGCGTAAGCGTAACAGAAATAGTGATAGAAGGAGCGGTACAGTACCGTTTATTTTGTTACATACATTTTGTTTGCAGTGTCCCCTCTAGTATACTATCTCAATGTCTTTAACGCAATAAGATTTATTTTAGTTTCGTTTTTACCAAGGCGTGTTTACCTTTAAGTAGTTTTTCAAACTATTATTTAGAAATACATGACAATTATATCGGAAATGTTAAATTTCAAATTTTGTTTTCGAAAAGGTTTTAATGGAATCGTACCTTTTTACGCATCATCGGATATACGCAAACGAAATCAATTAATATAAGTTGATTTCGCAAGCGACAGCGCTGTTCCCATACTCCTTTTACGGTTTACCGTACCGACTTAATGGATATGATGTTCCGACCAACCCCTAGGAACATTAAAAACTAGCTTCGTTAACGTATGTTTTTTTTTATTTGTTCTATATTTTAGTAGAATTATTCATTTTGTGTTTTTACAGGGTCTATCTACAGAATAAAAGCGTTTACAAAAAATTAGTCAACGTCCCTATTTAAACCCTTGCGTACCATAGCGTTTAGCAGACTGGAATCCTGTAACATACCCTGTATATACTTACCCTGAATGTGCAAGAATTCCGCCACGGTATCCTAAATATCCAAAAAAAAATATTGTTTCTAGAAGTGTTTGAAGTTAAAAACATAACTATCGTTTTCGTTCTTACTCCCCCGGGGATCCTTCTTATCTAGTTGACCGTTTCTTAAGTAGTTCCGGAAGTACCAACAAACTATTAATCAAATAAATAATTTTTATCTGATCGATAAATCTTCTATAATAAATTTTATTTTTAGTAATTTCATTTTATTGTATATAATCATAAAGTTAAGCGATATTTGCCGCGTATTGGCAATTTCATTCAGAACTTTAATTATTTTTTATTTACATTGATTGTTTCTAATTAGATCACTATTCACAGCGCCTAGCATGTTTAACACAGAAACGTCACATTTAAATGAAAAAACAATATAATATATGCAAAAAAGCCACACAATTCCCATCACTGTGAAAATTCTACAATATCGCAAAATATTTGATTTACATATTATATTCATTTCTTTTTCTTCTTCTTACAAACATGAGTTTTGTGTTTGTGTAATTTCAGAGCGTAATAATGTTATTACATAAATTTATACCACAATATATTATGAGCAGCAGCCTCTCGGCCGGCCCAACTTTGAGGCCATCAAGCACATTGTTGGTTTTAGTCACATACATAAACTATCGTCTTTTTAGCAAAAAGGTAGGCAGTTTTACTGCCAGTGCAACCATAGTGCGTCTTGTGTGTTCTGGTGATAGGGGACGAGCCTATTGCCATATCGGGCACACAACTGACTCAGGCTCGATAATGAATAGGAAAATTCGATATCACTGCCCGACCTGAGATTCGAAAAATAGGAATTGTATTACTCATTTTCATCATATGTATGTTGTTTTTGTGATCTACGGTAACTGAATTATTTTATGATTACATGGATAACATAAACCTTGTTTATGCAACTCTTCGATCAATTATACACTAGATACACAGTTCCCTGTAAAAGTTCTTTTAAAAAGTGGCACCGATGCATGACATAAAAAAAGTAAACAAAAAGATCACATATTCCAAATATATTAACACAAATTCCACCTTATTCCTGGAGCTTAAAGTAGCTTTTCACATAATATTGTCTAAGTTCTGCGACGTTTTAGAAGCAACGGTCGGTGCGTGACTGAAGGCAAAAGAGTGCTTAAAGCACTCTTTTTTAGCGCCATTTTCTAAGCGCTCATGTTGTATCTAGTGTATATTTGATCGAAGATGCAACTATATATCACGGAGCGCCTATGTCATGAATTTACATCCTATAATTACCAGTCATATAGTGTCATTTCTGGGAGTGAGAATGACATTACCAAAATAAAGATGCCAATTCCGTTAACAAAATATTTTTAGTCCTAAATATTCTTTGACTTACTTATTTTACATATGTGCCTTTTACTTTTGAAATATTCTGTAAATATTTTAAGTGTCTACCTGATACCGTTATTATTATAGAGCAAATATACTGGGTATATCAAGACTGCTACCGAAAACGAAGCCGGGTGGTAGTTTTAGTGAGTACAAACACAATACTACTAAAATTTTCGCAAAAAAAAAAACGCGACAATTTTTTTTATGATTTTTTAAACATTGTAAGTTTTGGGTGGTAAATCCATAGATTTTGCTAAAATAATAATTTAAACGTTTTTATACATTAGAGCCCTTATAAATAAAAGGGTATACATTATTATTTTAGGTAAAAAATGAATTTACCATCCAAATACGACCATAGGAAAAAAATTACAAAAAAAATCATCGCTGTTTTTTCAACATTTTCTGTTGCAATGTGTCTGAAGTCACTAAAACTACCACCCGGCTTCGTTTTCGGTAGCACTCTTGAGATACCCTGTATAAGAAAAAAACACATTCATTATATGGAGACCCCGCGTACCCGCGTGTATAGCGGCGACGGAAATACATAATTTCTAACTATAACGGTTAATTACATCTCAATGAGTCTCAGTAATAGGGTTCCGTTTTCACTTTTTAGGGACGGAACCCTAAAAATAGACATAATGTAATTTGGAACAAATCAGAAAAGAGATCATAAGATTTGGTCTCAAGCGTATTTTATTAGCTTTATTCCTCATTTTATTTTCATTCTACACCATCGGAATTAGACTTACAAGAAAAATAAGAATATCATAAAATATTAACAATCAACTATTTTTTTTTTATTTTTATTTTAATCAACTGACCGGTTGCCGAGGAATTGTGCTGTTATTTTATTTGGAAGTGAGAAAAGCGTAATGATTAAGAGGACCTTGCTCGAATGAGCGGAACCAAATCTCATGCACACACGACGTGCGAGCGAGCGCGCTGCGCAATACCTATTCGACGCCATTTTTTCGCCGCGATCGGAACGATACATTTCATCATTTTGCTCGACGTTCCCATCGAGTACAGTTAGGAGCGGTCTAACCATACTGAATGATTAATTCACCAAATAACACTATAGCCATCGTGGTGGAGGTTTTTGAACGCCAACTAATAAACGAGAGGCCGCGAGTTCGATCCCTGCATTGAAACCATTTTTGTGTTTATTTATTTCATCTATCTATACATTTTTTTTTATCAGCCCATAAACATCCCACTGCAGGGCACGGGCCTCCTCTACAATCGAGAGTACGATTGAGAGTGGTTAGGCCATATAGTCCACCACGCTGGCCTAGTGCGGGTTGGCGGACTTACATACTATAGAAATTTTATAAATCGCTATGGTATGCAGGTTTCCTCACGATGTTTTCCTTCACCGTTTTAGTGCGTGGTGATTGACTATCAATACACACATGACTCCGAAAAGTCAGAGGTGTGCCCTGGGATTCGAACTCGCGACCACCGTGAACATGTTGGCAGTCGCGTCTAGTCCGTTTACCAACAGGCCACCACGCACTTTTATATAATTTTAATACCAATATTACAAAGAGGAAATATTTGTACTTTGGCATTTTTTGGATTTAAAATTTTTAATATTTGTATTTTTGTTTTTCTATTCTAATATTATAAAGAGGATACATTTGTGTTTTTGAATTTTTGTTTTTAATGAATAAACTCAAAAATTACTGGACCGATTTTTCAAAATCTTTCACTTTACGAGTGGTATATTATCCCGGAATAATAGAGGCTGTATATTTACCTAAAGGGTACATAGTTGTATTTAACCGAATTATGATTTTTTTACATTCATATAGCTTCAGCGGTTTTGATTTTCCATACAATATTTCAAAACTGCTACACGCCATTATTTTGCATTTGTAATAAGGAGTTAAAATATTTTTCAAAAAAAAAAAATCTTCAATGGTTTTTTATTTTCATTTCAACCCTTTTAGCCAAATATACAGCCAATGTTACTCCAGGACAATGTTGGATTCGAATAGTGAAAAAATGGTTGAGTAATTTTTGAATTTATTCATAATAAACAAACATCGTAATATTAAAAAATCTAAAATATAAAAATGTAAAATATTTATGTTACAAAAATGCAAAAATTCTAATGTTTCCCCTATAAAATATTAGATTAGGTAGATAGATGAATTTATAACGGGATAACGCCAGGTAGAAGAAGAAGAAGAAGATAGATGAATTTATAAACAAAAACAATCCATATGGGGATATCGATGCGGGGATCGAACCCGCAGCCTTTCGGTTTTCAGTAGGCGTCCAGCCAACTGCGCTACGGTAACTGTAATGTATAAGCGTGAATTAATCATTTACTACGGTTAGACCGCCCCTAACCATGCTCAATGAATATGTCGAGCGAAATAGCAATATTCAATTTACTTTGATATTGCGGAGACAAGCGACATAGGTCCGTTTAGCACGGCGCCTCGCCCCTTACTGATTTGTTGGGCGACAACGGGGACGTGCTCGCGATTTAGAGTATCAAAAATGTGAAAAAATTCGTTAAAAATAAATGAGACAGAAATTAGAAAAAATAAAAAGAAGGCCCCATCCGTCTTGCATTTCTTAATATCCTGATAACAATAAAATAATCCTGGTGCTCATACTTTACGAGAAAAAACGTTGTAAATGCGAAAACAACAGAACACCTCAACAAACTTGACCGGCTTCTCAATAACTGCATTCGATTCATTTTTAATCTTCGTAAGTATGACCATGTTTCTTCGTTCCGATCTCAATTAAAATGGTTACCTATTCGCCAGCGTCGCTCGCTACACGCTCTCTCCACGCTTTTCTCTATTCTTACGTCCTCTTCCCCACCTTCTTATTTAACTCCAAATTTCCAGTACTTAGGTAGTAACCATGATAGGAACCTTCGATCAGCTAACAATTTTCCTTAAGTGCCCCTCTCATAATTCAAACTTTGTTCACTCTTCCTTCTTTATTCAATCTATCCTACTTTGGAATTCGCTCCCTCTCGAGATTAGGACATCTACGACACGTTTAGGTTTCAAAATGAGAGTTCGAAAACTGTTCCTAGACGGATTGGCAGAACTATCATAACATTTTTTTTATACCGGGTATCTCAAGACTGCTACCGAAAACGAAGCCGGGTGGTAGTTTTAGTGACTACAAACACAATGCAACAAAAAATTTCGCAAAGGAACGGGACAATGATTTTTTATGATTTTTTAAATATCGTCATTTTTGGGTGGTAAATCCATAGTTTTTGCTAGAATAATAATTTAAATACTTTTATACCTTAGATTATTTATAAATAAAAGGATATTCACTATTATTTTAGGAAAAAATGTATTTACCACCCAAATATGATCATAAGAAAAAAATAACAAAAAAAAAATTGTCGCTTTTTTTTGCAACTTTTTCTGGTGCATTGTGTCTGAAGTCGCTTTAACTACCACCCGGCTTCGTTTTCGGTAGCAGTCTTGAGATACCCTGTATATATATTTATGTATGTATATGTATACAGGGTGGACAAGAAAACGGCGCACCTGCCAATATACATTATAGTATATGGTGAAGGAATCTTAATTAAGACGGATTTGTATGGCGCTAGCGAATATTAAGAAACATGCCGAGAAAAAAAAAACTAACGTTACACATGCTACCCCTTAACATGTTAAGCTAAAGTGATTGAACCTTACAACTGAACGGTAGACATTCAACAATAAATAAGCAGAGCTCATTATTTACTTATAAGTCGATTGTGTACATCACGCTCAGGGTACATAAAAAAGATATTAAATTAATACTGCCAACAGTCACATACATGGGTACTAACCCCACACTAAGATACAAATCTTGTGTCGCGGGTATTAGAAAAATAATTATGGTTCACGGAATTTATTTGTCTCGGGGCGGGAACCGAACCCGCGGTCTCTCATTTCACAGGCGGTTCTTACCAACTGCGCCACGGAGGCCGTCGGTGACTCATATGGGCTGGTTAGTTGTCATTAATGACCACCAAAATAGTTAACTGACCTTGTAATGTAAACCGTAATGACCTTGATAGGCAAAGCTGGAAGCGCAGGATCCGCCAAAACCCGCACGAAAACACTGTCACAGTTTGGTAGCACAAATCACTTTTTCTTTTACATTTCACATAACACAAGTTACATCAAAAGCTATCAAATTGGGTAATGTTCAAAGCATAGTGAAATTAATAAAATTTACTCAAAATAACTGAAAACGAATTTACAATAATATGCACACGACTAATACATGCACACGCGATCGCAATCCGAATTCAACTAATAAAAAATAAATTATTATTTTGATTCTTGAAAGATAAAGGCCAGTTCACATTAGATACAAAGCTTTCCTATTTGAGTTCATAATAATTCATCTGAACAATTAGTATTACTACTGTATCAGACCATATACGTGCCACTGCAGGGCACGGGGTCTCCAGTGCAGTAAATTAGTAGTTAGTGTTTATTGATTTCACTAATTTTATCTCAAATAAGTCTCATATGCAAATTCTATGCTATAATGGTAGACGACATTTCTCTAGGTATAAGAATTTAGAAGAAATTTTATCACTTTAAAGTAACATTATTTTCAAAATACATTAAAATAATGTTAAATACAATAATAAGCAAAGTAAATAGGCAATTTGTAATTGACTGGATCGGCTGATGACATATTTAAATAACATTATAAGCTCTTGAGCAAGTATCAGTATCAGTCCAATAAGATCTTTTTTTTAACGTTAACTTTTATATCGGAGTACTTAATCCAATTAAGTTATATCAAGTGTGTAGTGTGAACACACCTCAAGATGTCGGTCTTCTTTTGCAAAATGCTAAAAGTTACCGACAAAGAAATTGCCGCCTTTCGGCACGCACTCACAAACGGCGGCGGCGACCTCAAAGGAAGAATAATCGAGCCGCGTTGGATCCGACAAAGTACACTATGACCGGCGGCTTCCTTTGACTAATAGGGCCGAATTGGGCCATCATTTTAAAAATATTATTTTTTATTAATCAGTGTCATCAGATTATTTTTTCAATGAATCTAAATTATTTAGAAAATTTAAATGTTATGTAGGTATTACCAAAACTTTTCTAATTATAATTAAATTCGCAATCTGACATGATTTAAGCGATAACCAGTGTGATTTCTTGGTATCTTTCAGTTTGGTTTTGTGACACTAAGGAAAATAATGACAAACAAAATAGTCAATCCATACACGATGCAACTGCACCTAAAGTTATTATGTTGTTAATTTATTGACGCTTAAATCTAAGTACGTCCCTGTTTAACTGATTGATTTATTTGAAATGAAACAAAAAATATCCTTTTTTGAAGTTAGAGAAGGATAAATTATACAGCTAAGAGTTCATGACCTTACTCATGTGTAAACAGCTGTTAAAGCGAAGTTTAAGAAAGTTTTGATGCTGTTAAAAATGGTTTTCGTGGTATATTTCGTTAACCGTTCAATTAACGACGAAACGAAAAAATACGTATGTGTTTAAATCTTGTTCATCATCCATTCCAACTGATTTTATGCGAAAAAGTGGTGATTAAACTTAAAACTTTAAACGGTCATAACTTCAAAACGGATAGGTATATTCCAAATATTATTTTTTTATTACGATATTAATGTTATGCCCTTGTACCCAACTGAGCAAGTGCGCCATTTATTTGCGCTCCCTGTATATATATATATATATATATATATATATATAAATTGTCGCTTTTTTTTGCAACTTTTTCTATTGCATTGTGTATGAAGTCGCTTAAACTACCACCCGGCTTCGTTTTCGGTAGCAGTCTTGATATACCCTGTATATATACTGGGTGGAATCGCTTATCGTCACGAAAAAAATTGTGCATGGCAAGTACATGATTTAGAACACTTTGGCATACTTATTTTAATTTTTTTATGTTTTTGTTTATGTAGTGTAAAATTAATTTACCACTATTAGTTACTAATTTAGAATAAGTTATTCATAAAACAACGTTGTTTAGAGAAAGATGACATAAATGAAAAAAATCTTCATAAATACACATTATTGTTACCCTACTTTATACAATATGAATTCGAGTAGAAACTTCTAAATCTAAGTAATAAAATCCTTTGATCGCGCCGCCCTCACCGCCGCGCCGCCGCAAGCGCAAGTACAAAGCGTGCCGCCGCGCCGCGCCGCCCGCTCCCGCGCCGCCGACACCTTCCAGGGATCTTGCCACTTCCTCAGTCGTGCGAAATTCGGTGCCGAGTGACGTTGTACGAAATTATTTTGGTTATTGGTTAGTTTCTTGCGGTCAAAATGAGTGATTAAACGAACAGTGAGTATGTGACAATAATGACATGCTATGTTCGATCCAATGAAAACTTGGGTCATGCAAGAAGGATGTATGCAGATCCAGAACATCTGCAGTCTTTGCGTAGGAATGGTATCATGAATGATGAATCCACGAGTTCCCAGCACAAGAACTATTTTAACGACTTATCCGAGGCTACTCGATCATGGTAAGTTCAGACTTCCTAATCATGCAAGAATCCGTGACCTACGACAGCGAAGTCGTCTATTCTCGACTTTATTAAAACGTTTAAATAAAAACATATGCAGCTTTTTCTAAGATAGTAGGTACGTTATGAAAATAATAATGTAAATCTTAACAACTTACCAACAACTAAATTTACTTAAATGATCCTAACACACTAAAATTCTAAATAAATCAAAATGTTATATGGTAATATTTAGAGTAATAATACCGATAAATAGGCGCAAAGTAAGTTCAAGGTCGATGCGCGACAGTCAGCTGTTGTGTGGCGTGACTCATACACTCGCGCGCCTGAGTATTGACATTTCGTTGCACTTTTAAGTGTAGGGTGATTTAGATAATATGCGTTTTGGGGATATCTTGTACTGATGTTGTTTATGGGGTAGTTTGTATTTTTTAATGATAAATTTCGTATATAACGTTACTTTCACATACACAATACACTATTAAATTTTCCGGACGATAAGCGATTCCACCCAGTATATGTATTATATATTTATGTATATTATATCTTGTATTTATGTATATCATATTTTATATTTGTGTAGGTACTAGTATAAGTATTGAGTATATACTGGGTGGAATCGCTTATCGTCCGGAAAATTTAATAGTGTATCGTGTATGTGAAATTAACGTTATATACGAGATTTATCATTTAAAACTACAAACAACCCCATAAACAACATCAGTACAAGATATCTCCAAAACACATATTATCTAAATCACCCTACACTTAAAAGTGCAACGACATGTCAATACTCAGGCGCGCGCTTGTATGAGTCACGCCACACAACAGCTGACTGTCGCGCAGCGACCTTGAACTTACTTTGCGCCTATTTATCGGTATTATTACTCTAAATATTACCATATGACATTTTGATTTATTTAGAATTTTAGTGTGTTAGGATCATTTAAGTAAATGTAGTTGTTGGTAAGTTGTTAAGATTTACATTATTATTTTCATAACGTACCTACTATCTTAGAAAAAGCTACATATGTTTTTATTTAAACGTTTTAATAATGTCGAGAATAGACGACTTCGCTGTCGAAGGTCACGGATTCTTGCATGATTAGGAAGTCTGAACTTACCATGATCGAGTAGCCTCGGATAAGTCGTTAAAATAGTTCTTGTGCTGGGAACTCGTGGATTCATCATTCATGCTACCATTCCTACGCAAAGACTGCAGATGTTCTGGATCTGCATACATCCTTCTTGCATGACACAAGTTTTCATTGGATCGAACATAGCATGTCATTATTGTCACATACTCACTGTTCGTGTAATCACTCATTTTGACCGCAAGAAACTAACCAATAACCAAAATAATTTCGTACAACGTCACTCGGTACTACCGAATTTCGCACGACTGAGGAAGTGGCAAGATCCCTAGGTGTCGGCGGCGCGGGAGCGGGCGGCGCGGTGCGGCGGCACGCTTTGTACTTGCGCTTGCGGCGGCGCGGCGGTGAGGGCGGCGCGATCAAAGGATTTTATTACTTAGATTTAGAAGTTTCTACTCGAATTCATATTGTATAAAGTAGGGTAACAATAATGTGTATTTATGAAGATTTTTTTCATTTATGTCATCTTTCTCTAAACAACATTGTTTTATGAATAACTTATTCTAAATTAGTAACTAGTAGTGGTAAATTAATTTTACACTACATAAACAAAAACATTAAAAAAAAAGTAAGCCAAAGTGTTCTAAATCATGTACTTGCCATGCACAATTTTTTTCGTGACGATAAGCGATTCCACCCAGTATATCCTCGATTTACGTCTCAACCCATTTTTATGCACCTTCTGAATTTATCTCTGCACCACCTGAAGGTTGGCTGTTAGAAAATGCCTTTGGCATTAAGCCCCGCCTGTATACTATTTGTATATTATGAAGTATCAAATAAATAAATAAATAAATAAAACAGAGGTCACTTTGCAATTTTATTTTAAGTACTTTTAATACACTTGTAAGAATTCTGAAAAGAAGGGGACATGGTCCATATAGTGTAGATCAACATATTATATTTTTTTTGAAGACCTAACAATCAAAATCTCCAAGAAAAAACGTTATGAAAAACGCCATTTCACATGCCATTCGAAATCACTGCCGTAAGGTATCCTCTTAATGAATATAACTACATAATGTCGAGGCTTAGTTTAAATAAAAATAATAATGTTCCATCTATTTTCATTGTTAAAGCACTAATTGATAACTTAAACGTGTTTTTTATAAAATTTAATTTTTATTTCATTCGATTAGTTGTGTAATAAAGCTTGTCGGAGGTACATGTATCTAAAACTCCTAGATCTATAAAATGTAGTATTGAAATGTGTTTCAAGAGAATCTATATATAAATACGTGATGCAAAAACTTTGGACCCCTTTTTACGAAAATTGCGCGGACGCAGGAGCATAAAATTTGGCATACTTATAGTTTATGTGTAGGAGAAGTGCAGAACGCTAATATTTTTCAATAATAATGCTTAAAAAGTACATTAAATAAAAAAATAAAACGTTACACACACTACCATGCATTTCACACACACATACATACACAAGTATTAGTACACGCCATGGTACACGCATACATACTCTGGTGTCAAATTGTTTCTTTTCTTTTTCATTTTGTTCTTCTGAAATCGACATATAAAAGAAGAAGGTTTTATTTGCCTCATTTATTATAAAAAAAAGATTTTAATAATAATGCATAAAAAGTACATTATATCAATAAATAAAACATTACACAAAACCAGCATGCATTTGACACACGCACTACACAAGTACTTGTACACGTATACATACTCTGGTGTCAAATTGTTTCTTTTGTTTATTATAGACATAGTTGAAAGTCAAACAGAAAAGTTTTATTTGACGAATACTACGTGAAATACTGAGCGCTTATACAAATTGTGTAGCAGTAAGATACATTTAAATATACAGGGACTATCATTATATGCATAAAGAAAGTTCTGTAGCAGCAATCTGCAATAACAACATTCAAGTACAAAAAAAAAATATAATTTGCTCTTAATTTGCTATTGCTGGTTCAAAGCAATTATTATAGTTTACGATTTCAGTAATTGCATATACTTCAGGATAAATAAGTGATTTTGAGAGATACGTACATTTAAATGTGCACGAATTATCAGAATAACAACATCATCATACAGGTAAAAACTTTTTCTCTTCTTGATTTGGTCGAATTTCGACCACTGGGCGGCCACTAGTATAACTAAATTCACATTTTTTTTTTATTGCAGTGAATGGCGAGCCGAGCAAGCCGTTCGCCTGATGGTAAGCGATACGACCGCTCATAAACAGTAGCAACATTCCACTGCGCTCGCCATCCTGAGACATAAGATGTTAAGTCTCAATATGTCCAGTAGTTAATCTGGCTACAATGTCCTTCAATCCGAAACACAACAGTGCATTTAAGCAGTGTTGTTTGACGGGAGAAATAGACATTGCGGTGGTACCTACCCAGATGGCCTCTCACATATGAGAGACCTACCACCAGTAAATAAATTTATTTTCTTCTCTTGAAATAATTCTTGAGAATTTGGTTCCCTCGTACAGTCAAACCATAATCATGGGTGATTTCAATACCTGTCTCCTTAAGAAAGATTATCGCTCATCCTCACTTGTGAATACTATCCAATCCTGTATATCTTTCCATACTTCCTCTTTCAGCCACTCATCACTCTCCTAACAATACTCCTTCTCTACTAGATCTTATTTTTTTTTCTTCTTTGAATAACGTCGCGAAACATGGGCAGTGTTCTGCGGACGCTTTCTCCTGTCATGACCTCCTATTTCTTTCCTATAGACTTCGTACCCCAAATCCATACCCAAGATCCTTTTGCAGCGAAATTTTCGTGGTATTAACCTGGATAATCTTCGCAGGGCTGCTAATAACATCGACTGGAGTTTGCTTCTTCACTCAGACTGTGTGGATGACAAGGTGCATATTTTCAATACCAAATTAATTGAACTATTTGACAAGTATGCACCAGTTCGCTCTGTTAAAATTAAGCACCTACCGTCACCTTGGCTTACTGCCGAAATTAAAGAACTTCTTGCTAAAAAAGCGTCGGCTAAGTCAAGGTACAATCGTCGCCCCAACAACGAGTCGAATTGGCTAAAGTATGTAGCCATTCGAAATCACTGCCGTAAGGTGTGTAGGAATGCTCAACGCCGTCATATTCACAACTCAGTTGAAAACGGAGACCCAGCTAAAGTCTGGAAATTTCTTAAGACATTGGGAGTGGGTAAATCTCACCATGATTCTATTCCTAAATCCATTGATTTAAATTCTCTAAACCAACATTTTTCTTCATCGTCCAATTTCGATAAGACGATTAAAAATATCACTATTCGACATCTTTCTACTCTTAAGACTCCCGATTGCTCGGCTTTTGCTTTCAAACAATTTGCTGCTTGTGATGTTGAGAAAACTATTAAGCTTATTTCATCTAATGCAATGGGTAGTGATCGCGTCCCCCGTAATATGATTCTTCCTATCCTTGATGAAATCCTTCCTATAATTTCCCATATCTTTAACCACTCCATCACTACTGGGATTTTCCCAAGTGCTTGGAAAGAAGCCCACATTATCCCCATTCCTAAAAATCCAACGCCTCTACACTTTCGGAATTCCGACCCATTTCCATTCTCCCTTTCCTTACCAAGGTTCTTGAACGCCTGATCCACACTCAATTGAACGATTTTCTATCCAAAAATGATCTCCTAAACCCGCTCCAGTCGGGGTTTCGTCCTGGGCACAGCACAACCACCACCTTGACTCATATTACGGATGGCATAAGATCCGGTATGGAGGAAGGCAAGCTGACAGTCTTAGCATTGCTGGACTTCAGTAACGCCTTCAATACCATTGATTTTGATGTATTGCTCAGTATGCTGCGTTCTCTCAACATATCTCCAACAGCAATTGACTGGTTTCGTAGTTACCTGTATGGGCGCCGGCAACGCATCTGTGTTGAGGATAGTTACTCCTCGTGGTGCTCCTTATCTGCTGGCGTTCCACAGGGCGGCGTGCTATCTCCTCTACTCTTTGCTGTTTTTATCAATTCTATATCTAATCATCTTCGCTCCTCCTACCACCTCTACGCAGATGATTTGCAAATTTATACTCGGGCACCTTTTGATAAGGTTATTGAGGCGATTGATAACATTAACAGAGACATCCAGCACATCCGTGTATGGAGTAAGACTCATGGCTTAAGAATTAACCCATCCAAAACTCAGGCGATTATTATCGGTAGTCCTAGAATGATTTCTAAACATAATAGGGACCAGCTACCACTTGTAATTTGTGACGGTACTACCGTCCCTTACAGTGACAAAGTTAGGAACCTTGGAGTAGTTCTGGACAAATCCTTCACCTGGGGCCCACAGCTTCAGGAACTTAGTCGAAAATTGTTCGCCTCGGCAAGGTCCTTGCGAAGATTACACAACCTTCTACCTGTTGCTACGAAGATTTCATTAGCGCAAACCCTCCTTCTCCCTATCCTTGATTATGCCGATGTCAGCTATCCTGATCTCACCGAGGACCAACTTAATAAACTTGAGCGCCTTCAAAACTTTTGTATTAGATTCATATTTGGTTTACGCAAATATGATCATGCTTCAGAGTTCCGTGTTAAGCTCAAGTGGTTGCCCATACGACTTCGTCGGAATGCTCATATTCTTTCTCTTCTGTACAACATATTGTTTAATCCTCTTACCCCCTCTTATCTCAAAGATCGGTTTGTATTTCTCCACGACTCACATAGTAGATCCCTGCGGTCGTCAGAGAACTTGAAGTTGAGAATGCCCGTACACTCCACCACATTCTTGGATAAATCGTTTACTGTCCAGGCTATTCGTTTGTGGAACGCATTACCAGTTGTGGTAAGACGGGCACGATCACTATCATCATTCAAAAAACTTGTCAAAGATTACTATCTTTCTCACTGAACTGACTAACTTCTGTGGATAATTTACCTATTTTGTATGTACTGGAATTTTATTATATATATACAGGGTATATCAAGACTGCTACCGAAAACGAAGCCGGGTGGTAGTTTAAGCGACTTCAGACACAATGCAACAGAAAAAGTTGCAGAAAAAAAGCGACAATTTTTTTTGTTACTTTTTTCCTTTGACCATATTTGGGTGGTAAATACATTTTTTCCTAAAATAATAGTGTATACCCTTTTATTTATAAATAATCTAAGGTAGAAAATGTTTAAAATATGATTTTAGCAAAAACTATGGATTTACCACCCAAAAATGACGATATTTAAAAAATCATAAAAAATAACTGTCGCGTTTAAAGATTTTAAATAAAAATTTAAAATCTTTTATACCTTAGATTATTTATAAATAAAAGGGTATACAAAAATGTATTTACCACCCAAATATAGCCATAGGAAAAAAATAACAAAAAAAAAATTGTCGCTTTTATTTTCAACTTTTTCTGTTGCATTGTGTCTGAAGTCGCTTAAACTACCACCGGCTTCGTTTTCGGTAGCAGTCTTGATATACCCTGTAAATATATTAATATATTATGTATATTATGTATCTTCCAATGTATGTATTGTTATTTTATTATTTATGTATGCATATTTCTATATATATGTTTATATAACATAATATGTGTATTTATTATTTGTAATACTCGTAATTTTATTAAATTATTTGTACTTATTTGCAATACTTTTCCTTTCTAAGTAGGTTCTATCCTTTACGCTTTAGACTGCCCTCTATTTATCCTATTTTTAAATCCATCCCATGGTTGTCTGTAAGACATTGCCTTTCGGCGATAAGACCGCCAATTGTACTTTTTATGTATGTGATTTCTGTTTGTATTTGTTTTCCTTTTGTGCAATAAAGTGTAAATAAATAAATAAATAAATAACCAAAATAACACCACAAGGCAAAGTTAAAAGTTTTAACTTTTATACTTTTCTAGTAACTCCGTGCTCCTTAACAGTATTTTTTTTTCTCTTAATTTTTTACTAGCTGCCCGGCCCAACTTCGCCCGGGTGCATATAGATTTCTCTACAATAATATGCACGTATTATACACATAAACCTTTCTCTTGAATCACTCTATATATTAAAAAAAGCCGCATCAAAATCCGTTGCGTAGTTTTAAAGATTTAAGCATACAAAGGGACATAGGGACATGTTTTATACTATGTAGTGAAGAGGGGTTATAAATACAAATATTTATATCATCCTCATTGGGGCACGTCACATACAACTAGTCACCGCTACGTCTTAATACTTAACATAACATATTTATATAAAGATTTAGCTTTATCCGACAAGGGATCAGACAGTATCGAATTAAATATTCCTGTTAACTTCATATCTATCTCAAATTTTGTATAAAAAGATAATCTTTCGGCTTCGTTTCGAAAACATTCCTTTAATACATGCAAAACATCCTCAATTAACCCACAACAGTCATATTTATAACTAATTATTTAACATGTTATTGTTTTTAACTTTTAACTAATAATCATTAATCACTTTTAACCGTTTATCACATGTTTACACCCAAGCACTGTACAACTCACCATGATAAATTATGAATAATAAAAAAAAATTAAGTATCAAAATAATAATTAATTAAAAAAAAAAGCAGTATTTGTCGCTCGCTTACTCGACACTGAGCTGTAATTGGCTATTTGGATCCGGTAAATGGTGTCTTCATGCATCTCACTTTCATGTTTACCAATACAGCCATTCTACCTCTTTCACATTGCCGAACTATGTTCTATACTGCATCTATGGTTACATTACAATCATTAGGGATGCTCAATGTTAAAAACTCTTGTTAAAAATTCGTATATATTTTTACACATTAAAGACAATATTTGAAAACCTAATATATTATTTTGAGGGTCTAATTGTTCGTCATAAATTTAATAAAAATATTTAAATTGTTTAATTTATTACCCGTTATCAAGTAACTACAAACAGCCATCGGAGTGAACTGCGTCACGGCTCGGGCGGCAAGTTGTAAGTATCAGTCAAAATTGATTCATATTGATAGAATACGAGACTGTTACCGATTGTTGATGTAGATAAAATTCAATTGAAATGTTGGATTGTTTTACCAGGAATTTAGAAAATAATGCATTATGTTTATTTTTTAAAAATGTTATTTTTTAAAATTAAAATGTGTGTATTTTTAATTTCCAAGTACCTGTTTTAGAATAAAATAAAAATCGCCGTTCAAATCTATTCTGCATAAAAAATGGTTACACGTGTAATTGATTAGATTGATTTATTCTACTTTAATTTGGCTTATCAGGGCTCTTCAGATCTACACCAACAAGTAGTACTGTACTGTATTAGGACATATACGTCCCACTCTAGGGCACGGGCCTCCTTTACAATCGAGAGGAGGATTGAGAGTGGTTAGGCCATGTAGTCTAGTAATGTAAAATAAACTTACCATCCATTTGATCCATTCCAATACCGCTATCTGGTGTTCCACCTTCGATCTCGCTCAGAGATGGCTCTTTCAAACTGATTGACTGCTCATGCTACAAATAATAATTTTCATAATAATATCCGCAACTGTATTTGTATATTTTAACACAAATGTATGCAATATGTTACTGTATACAATTTTTAGGAATTGTGCATAATCTAAAATAGATAAGAAATTTATGATATGATTATTTTTAATCAAATTTTCAAATGTATACATTTCCTAGTAAAAGTATGTATTGCAGAATATTTATTTTACACCTTTCCTAAACTCGGTCGGAATTGTACATATTTCCTAGGAATTGTATACGTATAATAGACTATACAGGGTATATCAAGACTGCTACCGAAAACGAAGCCGGGTGGTAGTTTAAGCTACTTCAGACACAATGCAACAGAAAAAGTTGCAAAAAAAGCGACAATTTTTTTTTTGTTATTTTTTTCCTATGGCCATATTTGGGTGGTAAATACATTTTTTCCTAAAATAATAGTGTATACCCTTTTATTTATAACTAATCTAAGGTATAAAAGTGTTAAAATTTTTACTTTAGCAAAAACTATGGATTTACCACCCAAAAATGACGATGTTTAAAAAATCATAAAAAATAATTGTCGCGTTTCTATGCGAAATTTTTAGTTGCATTGTGTTTGTAGCCACTAAAACTACCACCCGGCTTCGTTTTCGGTAGCAGTCTTGAGATACCCAGTATGACTAGTTTCATAAATGGGGGTATACAGACTTTAAAAATAAAGGTTGTTTTAAAATAAAACAATATCATTTAAAAATATGCACTGATTATTTTGGCAATCAAAACGAGTGTCGTCAGCTGTATGTAAACATTCGTTCTACAGATTATTTCGCATTCTCATTTTTATAACATAAAAACATCACAATAAATGCGTCAAATACATATTATCACACTCTTATTAGTAGTTCCAAATTTGACCACACACCTATAGATTTTAGGTAATCTGTATGTTTACTTGTGAAGCCATTTTAAATCCCATTCTTTTCCTATACGTAAGTAGTTCATACAGATGGATGACAGCATAGAAAATCGATACGAGATATGATCATATGGTTCCAACTCAAAATATATTGAATTTAAATTGTGGGTTTTAGCTAAAGTATGCAGCATTATTTTTTATGCATGTTATAAAAAAAAACTTATTTTAAATCTAAATAATATATATATGCGGATGGAAACACATAAGTCAGTATTTTGTATACTGTTCCAGTAACATACAAATAATGAAAATTGGATCTAAAAATTCTATAGTAATTTTATGGGATGTACCTGATTACTCATCATTGAGCTGTTTGAGTCTTCTTCGTCTGAACTGAGAGTCAATATCACAGGTTCAGGATCTGGCTGTTTACCCCGCGGTTTTCTTACCCTTGTTGGTTTTTTCTCCTGTACAGGCTAAAAGAAAAAAAAAAGGTTCACTTTCTCTAGCAATTTGATACTGCTGCTTAAGCAGTGACTACAACTTTTTATAGATCAAAGCTTATAAATTGATAATTAATTTTCTTCTACCAAAAGGCGCAGAACGGCAGGATCAATAGGTGCAATAAAAATCGCTTTGTTTGGTCTGGATAAGATATTATTGCCAATCAAAGCAGTTTATGACATTCTCCACATGCAGAAAAAGTTATTTTTAAAACAGATAATAATTAAGTCTCAATATGTGTCGCCATTACGGGGGCTATTTGCCAATACTCGCCACGCTTGGCAGGCGGGTTGGCGAGCGCAGTAGGGGACTGGCGTTAATGACGCTGCTGCCCGCCATTAACCGGGGAAAGGAAATAGGATTTGTGGGTAGAGGATGTTAAAGGAAAGGAGAGTATGGCCTGAGGGAGTGGATACTGCAGTCACGGACGGGAAGTTAAGGTGACTGCAGTAGCTCGGGGGTCGAGGTCGCGTACTCGTAGCACCTATACTAGGGCAGGCCATGACCACTAGATAGGAGCATCCCTGACCAAGCACTGGATGGACTGACTGGATGCAGGCTGCCTCCAACAGGTCTCTGTGGAAATCATTGGGGGAGGCCAATGTTCATCAGTGGACTTCCTTTGGCTGATGGATGGATGGATGGAATAATTAAGTATTTGTAATACTAGTAATATTTATATTTTGTATTTTCATAAAACTATCTGTTGTTCGATTTAAGGTTAATATTATGAACGTGTTGAAGTAGATTTTGTATAGATTATCCCATCAAAAACATCCTGTAAAAAATTCCAAGTCTCGCAGCTCAGTTTTTCTACCGCAAAATGTTGAGATCCATGTAATACCAAGTCGATTAATTTATTTAGATCGACTTGGCCAGTAGCATTATGTATACATTGTACCATATATTATGTTTTCATGCGATGGCCAAGTCGATATATTTATTTACAACGTAAAGAATTTTTAATATTGATATGATAATAACTTACGTAATAACTTTATACAGAAGGTGCCTTAAGCAAGGACTAAATAAATTAATCGACTTGGTATTACATGGATCTCACAACTTTTTGCGGTAGAAAAACTGAGCTGCGAGACTTGGAATTTTTTACAGGATGTTTTGATGGGATCTCAAGCCTTTTTGTAGAGTACTACTTTTTTCCTTTTCGGTACTTTTTATTTCTAGAATATATATAACGATTTTTCTTTAAGACAGATGGTCTTATGGTTTTTTCTTATTTTTGTAGGTATCAATTTATCACAAATATAGCGGATTTGATTATTAGTGTTCTTTTATGGTAATTGATATTTTCGAGCTATTTAGTCTATTTATTTGCAAGTTTTTCTTAGTCATGTTTTTCTAGAGGAATGTTGTACAGTTTCATGGGCTGAATACACCCTTTCCCTCTCTATACCCCCTTCCTGTTATGCTTCATATATATAGATACCTATCTACAACTATTATTCCATTATATACGAGCACAACGAATTAATGTAACTTTGTAATCCTATACATTTATATGGGATTACAGTTATTCACCCTTAATTTAGACACTAATTATATTCTAAATTTGAAGGTTCTATGTCTGCTAGAAGTGCCTTAGACTTTTGATGATCGGTCAGTCAGTCAGTGAGTGACAAAATTACGAAAGTTTGAGAAGTTATAATTCTTAAACTACTGGTTCAAATTGAATGAAATTTTAAATATACCGTGTTTACACAATGCCTGCTTAGTAACTGAAAATTCAGGCTTCTTGCTTTAACCACAACGAAGTTATGGGGGGTTGAAAATGGTCAGAATTGCTTCGAGAAAAGGATGGTACGACTGTGCCGCTTTTTAGCTCTACTTGGAGGGGGCACTGCCGTGCCCCCAGATAACAATTATTTAACAGCCACTGGATCGAGGCGTGGCTAGTACCAAAGTAATGCATATCAGGATTATGCTTTAAACCTGTAAAACTGATCATAACAAATTTATAAATTATCAGAATGACTTACCGTCTTATTGTATGTCTTCATAGTATTCTTTAATAAATTTAATTTTATACCTTCACTGCATGTACTGAAAAACAAATAATTATTAAGTAAACAATTTAGGGAATTCTATTGAACTTTCATTTCTAGAAATATAAGTAATCCTTACTTCTGTTTTTCTAATATAGTTTTCTCAGGTTCTTTTTTTTTCTGTTCTACTTTTTTACTAGGTATTGGTACACTTTTAGGCTCTTCTGTAAATACTCGTCTACATCTGAAAATAATGTTTTTTTATTAATTACAATTTCAGTAAACAATACACACAATAAATGCCATAATCAATATAATTGGACATCAGTTGTTACTGCTTTCATCGATTTTTACCTTTCACAACGGCTAAAGTTAAATCCTGTGTAGCCACAACATTTACACACAGCCAGCATACCATCTACGTGGCGGGGTGGAGGAGATCGTTGTCCAGGAGACTCGGGGCTATTATTTACTAAAATAAAAAAGCAACAGTCAACATATAAACAAATTTTGTAATGATTATATTAGAGAAATTGACCCAAATCATTTGTCTTGCATGCAGGACTATGATCTATTGTACTAATTAATGTGAAACAAAACAACAATGTACAAACCATTTTCTGGACATTGGACTTTTTCAGGGGTAGACATTTCACTACTCTGAGGTTGAGACACATTTGGCGAGCCTCTACTATTTATATCGCCTACTAACATCTGAAAGTCGAAGAATAATGATTAATTTCTAGTTAAATTAACATTATATTTAAAATAATTATACTTCTACATCTACCATGTGTAAATATAAAGAAAATACTTATTGTTGAAAGATTATTTGGTATACTACTAGCAGTTGGGCCCGGCTTCGTCAGGGGGCTTAGTTTTTGAATCCAGTCCATTAACAACAAACTATTTCGCGTACTAATAGTTTTAAAGTGAACGTGACCGCCGCGCGGTCAACTACATTGTTTTTCCCGTATCGTGCCATTATGTTCTCTTTTGTCACATTACGAAAAGTTCCATCCATTCAAAGTTTTGAAAGAATATTAAATATGTACATTTGAATTTCGACTTTTTCTAAAAATAGTATTTAAATTACAACCTCAACATGGTTAAATAAATTAGTAGTTATGGATTTCTCGGAACTGTCCGTGGATTTTATATAACTTTAGTAGAATTTATAAATTGTGTATTTGTAAAAAATATCCATTTAAATCTTTTGGTTCTCACGTCAAACATGTATGTGATATGAACATTGCCGTTCGACCTATCCTTCAAACATTGATACTATTTTAAAAATATGTTAGGTTCGTTGAAGACCATTTAGAATACTTACAGGATGATTTTCTAACATTTCTTCAATTCTAGTAGTAGTGCCAACTGATACAAAATAGTCAATTTCACTACTTGTATTCTGCATACACTGTATATGGGTTTCTTCTGAAAATGGTACATTGACCTGTAGGCAAGAAAAATATTATAATGATCGAAAAATAGAATAAAAAAATAAGCTATATTTCGTAACAAACATATTTACTTGTTCAAGAACTTCTTGAAGGGTACAACTTTCTTTTGGTAGTGTGAAGGTTATAAGTCTCTGTTCTCCATTTTGTAAAAATATTAACATTTTAGCTGACTGAGGTTCTGACGACTGTTCCGAAGGCCCACTTATAGCTTCATTATTTTCTGAAACATATGTTTATATTGAAATTGAATTTAATTTGTTTAACCAGGTTACAATAGCAATGCACTCACCATGTTGAGGAACCTGTTGTTGTGTTTGCATCGGAGGTACTCGCTGTACAGGCCTTTGCTGTTCTTTACTTCTGACCAGAGTCTGTCGGCCGGTATCCCTGTATAACGAGGCATATTCCAAATATGAGCAATAAGATTCTAACATGTATAGTCTTATTACTAAATAAATTGTCAATGAATAGACACTGTAACCTAAACTAGCTACCAATGTTGGAGTTATTGAATTCTGTATTTCACAAGTATCTTAATAAAACATGGCGAGCTTTGTCTTTGTGTAATGTGGCTCCTCACTAATAAATATCGACTGACGACTGTAGGCTTCCACAAAATAGCGCCATTGTACCCTGTCTTTGGATTGTCACATCCAGGATCTGCCAGCGACCTTTCGCAAATCGTCACTCCACATAGCTGGAGGGCGCCCTACACTACGTTTGACAAGACGCGGTATCGAATCTAGAACACGTTTGCCGCAGCGGTTATCGGTTCTTCGACCGATATGACCAACCCACTGCCATTTCAGCTTGCTAATCCTGTGTGCTATGTCAATAACTTTGGTTCTCTGTCGAATAAATTACGGATCTTATTGTTTAATGAGACACTAAGCAAAGCACACTTCATAGCTCGGTGAGCGACCTTGAGCTGGTGGACCAATTATGAGTGTACTCTCAGCACTGTAGGTCATGACAGGTAGGACACATTGGTTGAAAACTTTCGTTTTTAGGCATTGTGGTAGGGGTGATGAGAAGACATTTTGGAGGAGGCCCATGTCCAGCAGTAGACATTAAAAGGCTGTTGGTTTTGGACCAAAAGCTATTTGAAATTGTGTTATTGAATTGAATGGCAATAAACACAATGGATAATGACACACAAAGAACAGGCAATGTTTAAATATTCTTAGCATAGATAAACAATTATATTACCTAGGTTGTTGTTGTTGTTGTTGCTGTTGCAAAGGCGTTCGTGGTGGTTGATGTAGTCTCTTGTACTCAGCCAGAGTGATTCTTTGGCCATTGGTGAGTGTTAATACTTGTCGTTCTTCCTCGGCACTGTCGGGTTCCATTAAGAGTTGCGTGAGTGTCTGCGGCATCTGCTGTATGTGTGTGGGCTCGTAGGAGATCTGCTGCTGGTAGTGCTGCGGCGTGAAGGCGAGCTGCTGGTGCGGCGCCGCGACGGGCGGGCCCGGGTGGCTCTGTCGTATGGTGGGCGGAGGCGTGTGGAATGATTGCGGTGGTTGCGTGTTCATGTTATCACTCACTGGATTCTTCGTAAGTATTGCTGCCGTTATACTGTCTTCCAGATCGTCCATATCGTTCGCGTTGTTAGGCTGGACGACGACCTTTTTCACTTGTTGCACTTGCTGGGGGTGGGGTGAAGCCCTCTGTGGAACGTTGGTGAGGGCGTTCTGTTGAGGTAGTGGTCCATTATTTTGGTTTGACTGCACAACCGTGTGTTGGGGTATTTGGGATTGCAAGTTCTGTGTAACGATTGTACCCTGCGGCGTTATTATTCGTGTGGGCTGTGAGTGGGTCTGTTGGTTCTGCTGGTTGAGAATCTGCAAATCAACCACAAAATTATTTAAAAATCGGCATTATTTTAGATTATTAACTTTAATATTATAAAAAAAGAATATTACTACACATAATTATTCATAGTACAAAAAATGGTTGTGTATTTTACAAACATAATACAGGGTATATCTAGACTGCTACCGAAAACGAAGCGACTTCAGACACTATGCAACAAAAATGTTCCAAAAAATTGTCGAATTTTTTTTGTTATTTTTTTCATATTGTCGTATTTGATTGTTAAATATGTCTTTTTTCCTAAAATAATAGTGTATACCCTTTTATTTATAAATACTCTAAGGTATAAAAGAGTTTAAATTATTATTTTAGCAAACTATGAATTTACCACCCAAAAATGATGATATTTAAAAATATATAAAAAAATTGTGGCGTTTCTTTGCGAAATTATTTGTTGCATTGTGTTTGCAGTCACTAAAACTACCACCCGGCTTCGTTTTCGGTAGCAGTCTTCACATACCCGGTATATGTTGACATATTTGACAGCATCCGTGGCACGGTTGGTTAGACGCCGCCTGTGAAACAAAAGGCCGCGAGTTCGATCCCCGCACCGAGACAAATTTTTATGTGATCCACAGGTATTTCTTTCGGTCGAGGTGTTTGTGAGACCGAGAAGTCTCCCGCAGTACCTCACGTCACACGACTTGATCTTAGTGTGCGGTCAGGACTATGTATGTGACTGTTGGGCGTTATTTATTTATTTTATTACAAACTTATCACATTAGTAATCTAAAATGTTTTAATATAAAATAAATAATCATAGCTCCACAGTACCTGATGTGGGTTTAGTTTGAGTTGGTTCAACTGCTGCGGGTGTACTTGCTGGCCGATGCCGTGCTGCGCCAACTGATGCTGCTGGTGTTGCTGCGCATGCGGATGCTGTCAAAATGATCACACAGTTCATTGTACAAAAATACCAAATAGGTATAAAAATAAAATCAGAAGTTATATACAGGCAAATATTTCGCTCTAATATTAAAATTCGGGGATAAGAGTGCCTCATTATCATATTTGTTACTAACTTTTACGTGCAACTTTGTGTGATTCACTGTATTTACAATATGTTTTATATCTTAAAATCGATAAATACACTCCAAAATAAGATATTACATCCCCGTTCCTCCCCTAAAAGTGACATTTAATAGAGCAGTACACCAGTCACATTTAACCCACACGGAATCTTTATATATATCTGACCTGCACCTGGTGGAGCGGCGTGCGCGGTCGCGGCGGGCGGTGCAGCGCATGCGCGGCGTGCGGGTTGAGCACGCGCGGCGCCGGCGCGCGCGCCGCCCCCGCCACGCCCGACACGCCCGCCACACCCGCGCCGCCCACCACGCCCGCGCCGCTGCCGGCCGGACTGCCACCCTGGAATATACACATTGTTATTACCTTGCCTATTTTGCACCATGCAACTCGTTCATATTTTTAGTACCTGGACTAAGACAAAACATCATGAGGCCTGCGCATCTAAATATTCCATACAATAAATTTAAAAGTATGTGGTAGGTACCACCGCAATGTATTTTTCTCCCGCCAAACAGCAGTTTACTGTTGTGTTTCGGATTGAAGGACATTGTAGCTAGAGTAACTACTGGACATATTGAGACTTAACATATCATGTCTTAGGATAGCGAGCGCAGTGGAATGCCAAGCATTGCTTTGTAATTTAAGTTTTTTTTATTGCAATGAATGGTGAGACGAGCATGCCGTTCGCCTGATGGTGGGCGATACGACCGCTCATGAACACTATCAAAGTCAAACAAAACCTTGAATTACTAAGCAATGATTGGCATCCATTGTACTCCCTATTCTGAGACATAAGGTATTAAGAGCGTTTATACCCTGCACGCGCTTTTTGGCTTAAAAACAGGACTTTTCAAATGAGTTAATAGCCACCAATAAACAATTTAAAGGAAAAATAATTATTACTAATTTTAGAAAAGGTTGTCATCTAGGGATTTTGGTGGAAAACATTATAGATTGATGGATAATTTGTGAGTACTATACGGATTACTGAACACAAGTTTCGTTATTTAGGCTTTAAATGGCAATTTAGAAGCTTAAGATATCCGAAACCACTAAATATAAGATGAAAATAAAAATATTATCAGACTAATAAGACCCTTATGGAGGGATTTTGCTGAGAAAAATAATCTTTTTGTGTTTAGTTCCTGAAAAATAAAAATTTTAACTATGCGAAATTATTCAGAATCTCTCGTCAAGAACATATTTTTTTTCACCAACTTATCGTACATAATTTTTTATAGCAATTGCATATTACAATAGAAGAACATCTTATCAATAAATTACCATTTTTATATTTCAACAAAATTAGTTTTCATATTATCTACAAATATTTTAAAAACCACTATAAAACAGGCTGTCCGACGTGGATCAAATCAGACCGCCGCAAGGCCTTCTAGAGGGAGGACGTATCGCTCGTCGCTCCGGCCTGGCTGCAGTCGATTATGCCGCGCGTAGTAAAAATAGCCACGCGCGGAATGCGATTACCACATCTTAGTACTTTGGTAGTAAAATATTTAATTATTTTTATTACCTACAATGATTTTGTAGTCAGTATAAATTATGTTTCAGGTAATATAATGGGATGTAATTCCGAGGCTAAATTATGTTATGTATTGTAATATAAAATTAAATATATTTCGTAATTGTAAGGGGTTGTAAGGCCCCTAACACTATTTATGTGTTCGAACACGAAATGATTAATAAAACGTCCGTAGTGTATACTGATTGAACACTGATTTGAATGCAACTTAACAATGTAATAATAACGAAAATATGATTAGTATCCAAAATTTGTATTATTCTTTGCTTGCACAGTAATATTTATCTACTTATAATGCAAATAAAATATTTTTATGATATTATATTACAGTTACATTTCAATTGAATATTTGAAGCGCACGGATCAAAGTTGTTTGAGCCGATTGTATAGCGAGCCGACGCGGCAGCTCTACGCACACAGCTTTGGTCGCTTATGTGTGCGTGAAATCAACGAAGAAATACCTATAGTTGACTTTGCGCGCAAGGTGTATACGCTCTTAAGTCTCAATATTTCCATGTATCTGACTACAATGTCCTTGCTGTTTGGCGGGATAAATAGACATTGCGGTGGTACCTACCCAAGCAACATCATATAAGAGTCCTACCACTAGTGAGAATTAATATTGAATAAAAGAAGGCATAGAATTGGCAAGTTGAAGTGGCAGTGGGCCGGGCACATAGCTCGTAGAACCGATGGCCGTTGGGGCCGAAAGGTTCTCGAGTGGAGGCCACGTACAGGCAAGCGAAGTGTCGGACGCCCGCCTACAAGGTGGACGGACGATCTGACTAAGGTCGCAGGAAGTCGCTGGATGCAGGCCGCTTCCAACAGGTCATTGTGGAGATCATTGGGGGAGGCCTATGTTCAGCAGTGGACTTCCTGTGGCTGATATGATGATGATGATGATGAAAAGAAGGCAGTAAAGTTATACAGGGTGTGCAAGAAAACGGCGCACCTGCCAATATACATTATAGTATTTGGTGAAGGCATCTTAATTAAGACGGATTTGCATGGCGCTAGCGAATATTAAGAAAGATGCCGAGAAAAAAAAAAAACTAACGTTACATATGCTACCCCTTAACACATTACGCTAAAGTGATTGAACCTTACAACTGAACGGTAGACACATACATACATACATAAACTCACATCTTGTTCCCAGAAGGGGTAGGCAGAGGTGCCAGGGCACCCACATTTCGCCTTGTATGTTCCGTCCCACAATGTGATAGGTGGCGAGCCTATCGCAATATCGGGCACAAACTCCTGACTCTGGGCTGATACTGAATAGAAAAATCCAATATCACTTTGCCCAACCCGGGATTCGAACCCGAGACCTCAGCTTTGTAACCGTACCGTAGTACAACTACGCCACCGAGGCAGTACGGTAGACACACAACAATAAATAAGCAGAGCTCATTATTTAATTATAAGTCGTGCGATTGTTTACATAACGCTCAGGGTACATAAAAAAGATACTAAATGAATACTGTCAACAGTCACATACATGGGTACTAACCCCACACTAAGATACAAATCTTGTGTCGCGGGTATTAGAAAAATAATTATGGTTCACGGAAATTATTTGTCTCGGGGCGGGAACCGAACCCGCGTTCTCTCATTTCACAGGCGGTTCTTACCAACTGCGCCGTCGGTGACTCATATGGGCTGGTTAGTTGTCATTAATGACCACTAAAATAGTTAACTGACCTTGTAATGTAAACCCTAATGACCTTGATAGGCAAGGATGGAAGCGCAGGATCCGCCAAAACCCGCACGAAAACACTGTCACAGTTTGGTAGCACAAATCACTTTTTCTTTTACATTTCACATAACACAAGTTACATCAAAAGCTATCAAATTGGGTAATGTTCAAAGCATAGTGAAATTAATAAAATTTACTCAAAGTAACTGAAAACGAATTTACAATAATATTCACACGACTAATACATGCACACACGATCGCAATCCGAATTCAACTAAGAAAAAATAAATTATTATTTTGATTTTTGAAAGATAAAGGCCAGTTCACATTAGATACAAAGCTTTCCTATTTGAGTCCATAATAATTCATCTGAACAATTAGTATTAGTACTGTATCAGCCCATATACGTCTCACTGCATGGCACGGGGTCTCCAGTGCAGTAAATTGGTAGTAAGTGTTTATTGTTTTCACTAATTTTATCTCACAGAAGTCTCATATGCAAATTCTATGCTATAATGGTAGACGACATTTCTCTAGGTATAAGAATTTAGAAGAAATTGTATCACTTTAAAGTAACATTATTTTCAAAATACATTAAAGTAATGTTAAATACAATAATAAGCAAAGTAAATAGGCAATTTGTAACTGACTGGATCGGTTGATGACATATTTAAAAAATATTATAAGCTCTTGAGCAAGTAAGGACCATTCTACCAGTCCAATAAGATCTTTTTTTTTAACGTAACTTTTATATCGGAGTAGGTACCTACTTAATCAAATTAAGTTATATCAAGTGTGTAGTGTGAACACACCTCAAGATGTCGGGCTTCTTTTGCAAAATGCTAAAAGTTACCGACAAAGAAATTGCCGCCTTTCGGCTCGCACTCACAAACGGCGGCGCGGCGGCAACCTCAAAGGAAGAATAATCCAGCCGCGTTGTATCCGACGAAGTACACTATGACCGGCGGCTTCCTTTGACTAACAGGGCCGAATTGGGCCATCATTTTAAAAATCTTATTTCTTATTAATCAGTGTCATCAGATTATTTTTTCAATGAATATTAATTATTTAGAAAATATAAATGTTATGTAGGTATTACCAAAACTTTTCTAATTATAATTAAATTCGCAATCTTATGATTGAATGATGATTTAAGCGATAACCAGTGTGATATCTTGGTATCTTTCAGTTTGGATTTGTGACACTAAGGAAAAAGGACATATATCCTTTTTTGAAGTTAGAGAAGGATAAATTATACAGCTAAGAGTTCATGACCTTACCCATTTGTAAATAATGGTTAAAGCGAAGTCTAAGAAAGTTATGATGCTGTTAAAAATGGTTTTCGTGGTATATTTCGTTAACCGTTCAATTAACGACGAAACGAAAAAATACGTATGTGTTTAAATCTTGTTCTTCATCCATTCCAACTGCTTTTATGCGAAAAAGTGGTGATAAAACTTAAAATTTTAAACGGTCATAACTCCAGAACTGATAGGTATTTTCCAAATATTATTTTTTCATTATGATATTAATATTATGCCCTTGTATCCAACTGAGCAAGTGCGCCATTTATTTGCGCTCCCTGTATATACCGCATCCCCTTGCAACAATGTCACTTATGCAAAAATGCAACTTTTCAATAGAAGTATTTGAAACTTTGACATCGTATAAAATAGTGATATTTCAAGACATAGACAAGTTGAACAGCTTCTATCACTATATCAACTTTTAATTCACCATTAAAAAATATGACCATGTAATATTCTAAAAAGTATAAGTTTATTTCTTTATACCTTCCAACCTTGCAATCTTAATATATATAATTCACGTGTCACGTTGTTTGTCCTCAATGGGCTCCTAAACCACTCAACTGATTATAATGAAATTTTGTAGATATGTGTTATTTGTTCCAACTTAAAGGGTGAGATAGTTTTTATCTCGATTAAACTGACGAAAGTATATAATAAAGGAAAAAAACATTTTGCCATACAAAATGTTCAAGGGTTTGTAACTGTCAAACATTTAATTTTCATACCGTTGATACGGTAAACTCTTCCCTCAAATTAATTTATTTAATTAATAAACGTATTTAAATAAAGGTTTCGAATCGACAACATATAGCCACAGTATTCGATTAATGGCGTATTTTAGGTTTTAAATATGTAAATTAATGACAGTAATGAAAAGTGGATGACATTTAAATTGGTTGTCAAATATTTATGCATGCGTTCAGAAATTTATTTTGTGTAAACTAAAGAGAATATATTATGAAG
The DNA here is from genome assembly GCA_009982885.2 of Hyles vespertilio. Classification (NCBI taxonomy): domain Eukaryota; kingdom Metazoa; phylum Arthropoda; class Insecta; order Lepidoptera; family Sphingidae; genus Hyles; species Hyles vespertilio. Next base: position 21,453,735 of record CM042825.1, on the reverse strand, counting down.
CTACAAAAATATAGCACAATTAAATAAATAATAACGTAAGAAGTTATACCTCTTTTCAAGATAGAATGTCACTTGAAAACGAAAAATCTTTAATTTTATAACACATAAAAATAAAAACTGAACTGAACTGAATAAAATAACAATTTTATATAATTATGGAGAATATTGCATGGATTCTCAAATTAGGCTTTGCCTGTGTCTTGAGAATAATTTGAGTGTGAGTGTAATATTTTTGAAACACAGGGGTGAAATATTGCATGGATAATAAAAATCGCTAAAGTGTTTAATGTCAAAAATTTATAAGGCGCACTATTTGGATATGGAGAAACGGGATATTATAGAGTGGGAGGTAGGGGAGAGGACTGGGATAGCAGACAGATTTGATAGGACGAAATGTAAATGCACGGTATAAGACGGGATGGTTAATGAAGAGAAAGGACGGGATGTATCGGGAAGTGACCAGTCACTTATCCATCCAGAACAGACACAACACTGAAAAAGAACAGACGGGATGGGACGGAATTGAGCAGGACAGTAGGATAGCAAATTCATGTTTAGGTATACAAGAGCTTATACGAAAAATAACATCTATTTGGTGTGGAGTAAAATAAAAAAATATCTGCATCCAGGCAAAGGTTGGTCGGGCTTTTTTGCTGTGCTAAATAATTGAATATAAAATTAATCATACAGGGTATATCAAGACTGCTACCGAAAACGAAGCCGGGTGGTAGTTTAAGCGACTTCAGACACAATGCAACAGAAAAAGTTGCAAAAAAAAGCGACAATTTTTTTTTGTAATTTTTTTCCTATTGCCCTATTTTGGTGGTAAATACATTTTTTCCTAAAATAATAGTGTATACCCTTTAATTTACAAATACTCTAAGATATAAGAGAGTTTAAATTATTATTTTAGCAAAAACTATGGATTTACCACCCAAAAATGACGATATTTAAAAAATCATAAAAAATAATTGTCGCGTTTCTATGCGAAATTTTTAATTGCGTTGTGTTTGTAGCCACTAAAACTACCACCCGGCTTCGTTTTCGGTAGCAGTCTTGAGATACCCGGTATAATAACTAAGCCATAGCGAACGTGGTCGGGTCGGCTATGGTATCTATTAATTGATTTCAATGAATGTCGTCGGAGTAGTATCAGTGTTATAATATCTCCGTAGCAAAATAATGATTTGAATCTGGAAAGATGGGATAGAATAGAATATAAGGTGGATAAAATGGGACACAAGAATCGGTACAGGATGAGAATGGAATTGGATAAGCAGTTTAGAGAAAGGCTGTCATATTGATTTTAAATAAAATATGGACTGGAATCTATATTTGCACCCAGGCGAAGCCGGGCCGGGCCGCTAGTTTATATATATAAATAAATAAATAAGTAAATAAGCATCTGAGCTGGTGTCATACCTGCTGCGGATGCGTGTTGAGCAGGCGCGCGTTGGGCAGCGGCGAGCGCGCGGTGAGGCGGCGCGGGCGCACGCTGCGCACCGGCGCGCGCACCAGCGTCACGCCACCCGCGCTCAGCGCCTGGTTCAACAGCCGCGGCGCCGCCGACCGGGTCGGAGTGCCCTGAAATACAAGTCGACCGTCTCATTCATAGGTTATTGATATAAACTCACTTAAAATATTAATATTAATGAATTAAAGTGTAAAATACCTACGATAAAACTTAAAACTACCCAATGTAATGATTGTGCATTTTAAAAGAGGCTATAGAGGATAATTATGATAAGGATGACCACCTGGACTTTTCGAAGCATAAAGGTTTCTTAGATTAATATGAAAGTGTAAAATACCTACACAAAAACTGAAAACTACCTAAGAGTTATATGTGTTTATTGAGCATTTTAAAATAGGCTTTAGTGAATAATAATGATAAGGAGACCTGGGGCCCTACTATACAGGGTATCTCAAGACTGCTACCGAAAACGAAGCCGGGTGGTAGTTTTAGTGACTTCAGACACATAGCAACAGAAAATGTTGAAAAAAAAGCGACTATTTTTTTTGTTATTTTTTCTTATGGTCGTATTAGGATGGTAAATTCATTTTTTCCCAAAAATAATAGTGTATACCCTTTTATTTATAAAAACTCTAAGGTATAAAAGAGTGTACATTATTATTTTAGCAAAAACTATGGATTTACCACCCAAAAATGACGATATTTAAAAAATCATAAAAAATAATTGTCGCGTTTCTTTGCGAAATTTTTACTTGCATTGTGTTTGTAGTCACTAAAACTACCACCCGGCTTCGTTTTCGGTAGCAGTCTTGAGATACCCGGTATAAATCCGAAATTCGAATCTTCGTGACGTTTTTCGTTTCAAAACCTAGGGCCCTACTATATAAATCCGAAGTTCGAATCTTCGTGACGTTTTTCGTTTCGAAACCTACTCTGTAACACGAAATTCGAAACTTCGGATCGAAGAATGAATGATTCGAATATATCGGCAATCCGAACATTTACATTTTTATTTACTATATTCATCCGAAACGAAGTTCGAAACTTCGGACGAACGAAGTTTGTGACGATACGTATGTACAGTCAGCGACAAAAGTCGTTGAACACATTCTAAACGCCAAAAGTCTTTCACACATGAAGCAACAGAAGTGGTTGAGCAGGGTCGGCCACAAAAATTCGTTAACACCTTAAGGTTACAAAAGTTTCTGAACAACAAAAGCAACAAAATTTCTGAACACACAAATTGTACATAACTCAGTAATTTTTTTGATATCTTTGTATTGCGCACGCCCACCGACTTCGATATGAACCAGTTAGCTGTTAACTATCTGGCGAATTTTCGTGACAACTCATAACAATATTCAATGTAATTATTCTCAAAATATTCCTAAAGCCACAACGCGTGTTTTATATCAATGGAGACAATTAAAAATAATAATTATTAGTCAGAATGGAAAATACTTTTTCAAAAGTTTCTGAGCGACAAAATACCTGAACACACCAATGGTACATAAGTTTCTGACCACCTATAAAAAGCAAGTTTGCCGCAGATGTGTTCAGCTACTTTTGTCGCTTTGTTATGCATTCATTGTAAAATGTTATTTCATAATTTATGATTTTTGCTTTTCTCTGTATTAACTTATTGTCTTCTTTTTTTTTTTATTGCAATGAGCAGCTAGACGAGTATGCCGTTCGCCTAACGGTAAGCGATACGACCGCTCATAAATAGTAGCAAAACCAAACAACACCTTGAATTACAAAGCAATGCTTGACATTCCACTGCGCTCGCCATCCTGAGACCTAAGATGTTAAGTCTCAAAATCTCCAGTAATTACTCTGGCTACAATACCGTTCAATCCGCAACATAACAGTGCATTTATACTGCTGTTTAACGGGAGAAAAAGACATAGCGGTGTTACCTACCCAGATGGCCTCTTACATATGTGAGACCTACCACCAGTGTTATTGTGAAATAACATTTATTTATGAGAAGTTTTTAGCATGTTTTATATCAGTGGACTTAATAAATAACAATAATTTTATTAGTCAGAATGAAAATAGTGGCCGCAATTTTGAACTTTTTACATATTGGGCAATTGGTCTCAAATTTTATTTCACGGTTTATATTTTTTGCTTTCCTCTGCATTGACTTATTGTTTTCTGTTTTTGTGAAATAATATTTATTTATGAGAAGTTTAAATGTCTTGTTCATCTCTTATTGGCACGAGATATTAAACAAGAAATTGTTAAGATTAAAAAGACATTTATCACAACAGATTTTTCTAAATTTCACTTCATGAGATATAGTAATTGTATAGGTAAAATTATGCTAGTATCGGACAGTACTAATCTATAATTTAATGATGTGGGTAAGACAGTTACAATGTGCTTATATTGGAACAATAAATACAGTAAAATACCCACATGTCAATTCACAAACCAAGTCTTGCTGCCAGGGCCGCATTCAAATCTTTGATTTTTGTTTAAATAATTTAATTTTTATCTTGGAAATACGAAAGTTATCTTTTTCTTTTATTATTGTTGGCAAGTCGTTTTACATTTGTGCCCCTTCATATCTAATACTTTTTTCAATGTAATTTGTGCGTGGTGTCGGCATACAAATTTTACTTGAATTTGTAAGTACTCTAAGTCAGAGTTATTTTTTATTTTGAAAGGTTAAATTTGAATTAATTTTATTTACTATTAAGTGTTGAATTTATGTAAATAATCAATATTTAATATAACAAATACGATAAATTATTAAACTTCTTGAGTTTTTATGTACCTACTCTTGTTTTTACGTGGACCTTTTATTGTCTAAATCGTACGTATCGTTTTCCATTGATCTTACAATTTTGAATATCGGAGCAAAGAACCCAGTGGATATTGATTTTGAAACCAATCGGACCAATAACTAAAAAATGGCGGCCAAAATATTCTATTTTGACTATCAATTTAGAATATCGGAGCGAAGGGTCCCTCAGATATGTATTCTGAACACAATTGAATCAAAAAAGTTCAAAAATGCTGCCACTGTTTTCTTTCTGAATCTAATAATAATTATTATTTATTTACGCAACTGATATAAAACACTCTTAAAACTTCTCATAAATAAATATTATTTCACAATAACAGAAAACAATAAGTCAATGCAGAGAAAAACAAAAATTATAAATTATGAAATAACATTTTACAATGAATGCATAACAAAGCGACAAAAGTAGCTGAACACATCTGCGGCAAACTTGCTTTTTATAGGTGTTCAGAAACTTATGTACCATTGGTGTGTTCAGTTATTTTGTCACTCAGAAACTTTTGAAAAAGTATTTTCCATTCTGACTAATAATTATTATTTTTAATTGTCTCCATTGATATAAAACACGCGTTGTGGCTTTAGGAATATTTTGAGAAACTACCGCCCAAATACTGGAACGCAACTTAAATATAAATGGCGCTTAACTACGTTAATCGCGATTAAATGTACTGGCTAAGTGGGCCGTGCGCTGTTAAGAGCAAATTATTATTTGAATAACGTTCGAATATTGTTATGAGTTGTCACGGAAATTCGCCAGATAGTTAACAGCTAACTGGTTCATATCGAAGTCGGTGGGCGTGCGCAATACAAAGATATCAAAAAAATTACTGACTTATGCACAATTTGCATGTTCAGGAATTATGTTGCTTTTGTTGTTCAGTAACTTTTGTAACCTTAAGGTGTTCACGAATTTTTGTGGCCGACTCTGCTCAACCACTTCTGTTGCTTTATGTGTGCAAGACTTTTGGCGTTTTGAATGTGTTCAACGACTTTTGTCGTTGACTGTACCTACTCTGCAAATGTTCGTATTGCCGATATATTGGAATAATTCATTCTTCGATCCGAAGATTCGAACTTCGTGTTACAGAGTAGGTTACGAAACGAAAAACGTCACGAAGTTTCGAACTTCGTTTCGGATTTATATAGTAGGGCCCTTGGAATTTTCGAAGCATAAAGGTTTCTTAGATTTACGCGAATTTTACACATTGAAATAAATCTATGATTTACAGATTTTATCGGAGCCGCCGCCCTTACATCACGAAAGCTGTGAAAAAGTAACCGAAACGTAGAGAAGTTTAAAAATGTAAAAATTAAACCAAATCCGCGATAAAAATCGTAAATAATAGTTTTCGAAGCAAATTACATCCCATCAAAAACATCCTGTAAAAAATTCCAAGTCTCGCAGCTCAGTTTATCTACCGCAAAAAGTTGTGAGATCCATGTAATACCAAGTCGATTAATTTATTTAGTCCTTGATTAAGGGACGTTCTGTATAAAGTTATTACGTAAGTTATTATCATATCAATATAAAAAATTCTTTACGTTGTAAATAAATAGATCGACTTGGCCATCGCATGAAAACATAATGTATCGTACAATTTATGCATAATGCTACTGAGCTGCGAGACTTGGAATTTTTTACAGGATGTTTTTGATGGGATCTCACGTCTTTTTGTAGAGTCCTACTTTATTCCTTTTCGGTACTTTTTATTTCTAGAATATATATAATGATTTTTCTTAAAGCCCTCTCTCTTATGGTTTTTTATTATTTTTGTAGGTATCAATTTATCACAAATATAGCGGATTTGATTATTAGTGTTCTATCTTTCATGGTGATTGTTTTCGAGCTATTTAGTCTATTTATTTGCAAGGTTATCTTTGTCATGTTTTTCTAGAGGAATGTTGTACAGTTTAATGGGCTGATAAACACTCTTTCCCTCTTTATACCCCCCTCCTGTTATGCCTCATATATAATATATATAGATACCAATCTACAACTATTATTCCATTATATACGGGTACAACGAATCATTAACTGCAAATGTATCTTTGTAATCCTTTACATTTATATGAGATTAAAGTTATTCACGCAGTTGGTGTATCTAGAAAACTAGACAGAAATTATGAAATGTTTGAATTTTTCCTTACTTTAGACACTAAACACTAATTATATTCTAAATTTGAAGGTTCTATGCCTGCTAGAAGTGCCTTAGACTTTTGATGATCGGTCAGTCAGTCAGTGAGTGACAAAATTGCGAAAATTTGACAAGTTATAATTCTTAAACTACTGGTTCAAATTGAATGAAATTTTAAATATACCGTGTTAACACAATGCCTAATTAGTAACTGAAAATTCAGGCTTCTTGCTTTAACCACAACGAAGTTATGGGGGGTTGAAAATGGTCTGAATTGCTTCGAGAAAAGGATAGTACGGCTGTGCCGCTTTTTAGCTCGACTTGGAGGGGGCACTGCCGTGCCCCCAGATTGTTGAGGTGTTAAAATATAGAGCGGTACAAACTTACACTTTGATTGATATACGCCGCATGCATCACAACCTGCTGGTGTTGTATCTGTTGCGGCTGCATGTGCTGGTGTTGTTGCTGTTGCTGCTGTAAGTGCAGCTGTTGTTGCTGCAACTGTTGCAAGTGGATCTGTTGTTGATGATGTTGTTGCTGTTGCAGATGCTGGATGAGTTGCGGCGATGCTCTCGATAACTGTTGTGGTTGAGATTGCTGCAATAAAATATTTGCGTATTTAATTGCTTATCGAAAAAAAAACATTTTCTAGGGGTTATAAAAAGTAAATTTTAGACTGACTGATTGTTGAGAAGCATGCTGCGACGGTGGCTGCGGAGGCGGGGGCTGCGGCGGCGGTTGTTGAGCAGGATGTATTACAGTTGGCTGGGACAGCACATGCGCCGGACTCACTAGCTGCTGGCAAATAATGAACTCATTGAAAAATAACAACACTGTCAGCAAATGTGAGTACAATGCGTTTCAAATAAGAATGGGAATGATCTGGCGCCATATTGTGTCTTTATAGCTGTCAAATCAAACAATTTAGGCAGGGTGAGCAAACAAGATTTCTTAAATTATTATTTTTACTGAATTTATAAATTCGTCTTATATTTACTTTCTGGCGAATAGCTGCCCACAAAGTATATAAAAATAAAAAAGTTGTGTTTTTTAAACTAATTATTACTCAATATTTATGTTCATTTTCCCATATAACATGTAGTTAGTGTTTCAATTTATTTGGCTAATTTATGTTTAGGAATATGACTATGTGAAAAAATGTGGTTGATGCATATTTTTGTTGTTAACCATACTTTTCATGTGATATTTGACAGAGAAGAGTCATTGACTTTCCCATTCTTATTTGAAACGCATAGGGACTATTTATAATATTTAATACCATTTAGTTGCCTTACAATAAAAATCAAGTATGAAGTGTTTACTTAACACCCAGTTATACCAAAAATCCATTAGGTGATAAATGTAAGTTACACAGTATTTGTTAGCCCTAATAAAATTACTACAAAATATCCAAGTTAATAATAAGGCTAGGCACCATAAGACAAGAAGCAAAGCATTCCATTTCATTATTGGGAAAATAATATGAAAATTTATTTACAGGCAATATTATAATACTATCACATCCACAAAAAACAAAAATAACAAATGAACATTTTATACTTGCTGCAAACAAAACTTTATAATTTATCACTATAAATGTTTAACTTAATCATCATGGCAAAGAGTATTTACAATATGTGGTTTTTACAAATCATCCATGTGGATTAAATCCTGGATCAGTATTTTTTTAAGATAAATCATTTAGATTCTTTTAAATGATGAGAAAAGTTTATTGTGTTTGACAGAATAATTTTGATAATTATGTTTAGACCAAATTAACAAATCATATTTTTTTCCTAGCCTACATAAACTATTGTTCATAAAGTTTAGTTGGTCTATTAAAAGTTCTACTTTGTTATTCTATCACCATTAAAAGAAACAATAAAAACAGAAAGTTATTGCACTGGCAATATAAAAAATGCCAAAATCAGATAGAACTGTAAATAATAATATTTTAACAAGTGTTATTTTCACATTTAATTAATTTCATTCCTGTGTCCACTTGTAGCTTCTAAAGACATTGCATTGAGATGTTAAAAAAATTTATCAAGAAATTGAGTTAAATGTGATATCATGCTAAGCATAATATTAAGATAGGAACTACAACCATATTATATATTTTCCTACGCAGTGCATAGTAATTCAATACACAATTTAGTCATCTAACATACATGTTGAGGACGTTGTGGAGTTGACTGTTGCATCAAAGATGCATCAAGGATCTGCTGTGCTTGTTGCAACACAACCTGAGCATCCACTGGTAAATCAGAGGTGTAGTAAACCTACAAATAAATTGTTTGTCATATTTTATGCCAACAATATCATGGTATGTAACTTTTGAATTACAATTATAGTTTGTAAACTTCTATGTGACATGTTATTGGAGTTAAAAATACACAAATTTTTATGTATACATTTAAAATATCTAACTCAAAATATAACAATACAAACATTTACTTGTCGTGTATGTGAATTCAGAAATATGTATATAGGTCTATTATTGTGTTAAAAATAGTAACATTTAACACAAATATTTGTATATTTTCACCTGATGTCTATGTAATGCTTGTTGCTGCTGCTGCTGCTGTTGTTGCTGCTGTTGTTGTTGCTGCTGTTGCTGCTGAGTCGGCTGTGGTTGTTGTTGGGACTGTTGTTGTTGAGTTTGTTGTTGTTGGAAATCAGGACGTGGTGGAGGAGGATCATGGCGAATAATATATTGCTGTGGGTATTGCAAACCATCGCTAACAACCAATTGTTGAGGCACTCCATCACTAACAATGATGTCATTTGGCTGATCAGCTTGTTGAACTACCACCTTTGAGGGAATTATTTTAGTACATATTAAAGTTTGGTCCTCAGACATAAGGATATTGTTATATCTGTCAGAAGCAAGACTCTTATTAAGATATTATAATTAAAATTATGAGCTTAAGTATCATTTAAATACTGTTTATTTATGTTTAAAAAACTTACAATAGAACCAAACAGTCATCAAAAGAAGCTAACATTTTTACACAAACCATCAATCTTCTCTTAATGATTACTTCCATATGTTAAAATTATGTGTACTTTAAATAAAAATGTACCTGTTGTTGTGCATACTGCTGTTCATCCTGATTTACAATTATTCCATCCAAACATATATTAGGACAATATCTTTGCAAATCTTCTAATGTCAGTGAATGCCCTTGTCCTACAATCTGATAATATTGTGCCATAGCTAGTGCTTAGCCTAAAACAAATAAATAATTATTATTAACTGAAGAACTGTGATTATTGAATTACAAAATAACATAAAATAATTAATTATGTTTAAGTCATAAAGAACTTGTAAATATTACTTAAATGAGTAATGATGTTTAATAAGATGAAATTAGCTCCTATTACAGTTTTTCATATGGTCTAACAGTTGTTGTTGTAAAACAACATAAAAAATCCTAATTAATTAGTAACTATTATGGAAAGTGAAAGCATACTTATATTCCCAATATAAATTACATGGAAAATTATATAAGGTTTTGACTACTCATGTGCAGGAACATAATTAAATGCATTATCAATATTTTCAAAAGTAAGAGAAGGCTTGAAGGGGTCATCCCATGTCATAAAAAAGTACAAATGCACAACTGAGAAAGTCAAAGTTCATGAATGAATCCTGAATATTCATTAATTCAATGGTTAATTTATATTTGTTGCAAGTTATATAGTTATTGTTATTTTTTTAAATGGTTTACATACTAAAGAAAAAGACAAGGAATGTACTTGGTTTATTAAAATATTTCAAATTAAAGTTTAAATTGTAATATGTGGATTTGTATTAACATGTTGACTGGCTATCACAAGCAGGGTGTATTATTTCCATTTATAAAACAACTGAGCAGCAGCCACACAAAACATTACTGTACTGTAATATTTTTTTTATTAGTAGTGGTTTTAAATTTGAATATTTTTTGCATTGCAAAATATAAAACAGCAGCAGAGAATGAGTAAGTCAGGTAAATAATAACACAGTAGGTTGCACTGTTAATATAAGCACACTTTAACAGTGATGGAAAACATTATGATAAAACCTGCATATCATATTGATATTTTCAAGAATTTATGTCATGCAATCTGCCAAACTGCAATAGGCCAGCATAGTAGATTATGGCATAACCACTAAGCACTCTTAATCAAAGTTTTGAGTGTAGAGAAATACTAGGCTCAGCAGTTGATGTTTATAGGTTAATAGTCTGCCTTGTATACAATATAATATTATAATGAATCCAGCAATCTGTATGTTATGGTATTATTAAATGACAATAATAATATACAACATTTATTTTCATGATATTGGGCCCATCACTGCTAATAGCCTAAATTTTAAAGAAATCAATATAACAAAACAGTCAATACAATTTTAGAGTACAAATAAAGTACTGTAATAATAATAGTCTGGGTAAAATTCACTTACAAAAATACAAAAAAATAGTATATAGTTTTATTAAATAAGAAATATTGATGATTTTCTAAAAAACTTATCAGAATTTAACACTTCAATTGTAAATATTACTCTTTTTTGATGAATTTATTTAAATGTGTTAATAAGTTGGCTACATCTTTAAAATAGAGAGATATTATCAATTGTGGCTTTGGCTATGAAAATATGTTATAATAGAGGCAAGTGACAAGAGATTTAAATATTTTATTATTATGTCAAATAATACATTTAATGAATATTTAATTATATATTATGTGTTTTTAAGCTAATGCAAATTAGTCGGTAGTCACTTGCCAATATGTTTGTTTACAAAGAAAAATTTCATCGTAAGAATTTCGATAAAATAACGTATTGAACTTTACACAAATACGATACACTGGGTTACCCAAAATATTACATAAACGAATAAAGATATTAACGTTACGGTAGGTATGCTTTCCTCTCTGATGACAGCTTTATGCCATACACCCTGAACTCTACATAAGGGCAACAACAGCCAGCAATTACTTCTTCGTACGAACACTTCAACTATGGCGACGACACGACCACTGCCATTCAGTCACTACTTTCATCAGATTATGTACACATCACTATTGCAATTTTACCACTACGAATAATAAGAAAACTTCGTCAATGTCGTTAAAAGAAAAGAATTAAATGGCTTCGATTACTGTGATCCAACCTAAATACTTTGAACGGAATTGTTTTACGGGATTTACTGTAAGGGTACTTGTTTGCTTCTTACCAATATTTACTAGGGACATTTTAAATGTCTTATGTATACATTACAAACGAATTTATAACATCAAAATGTAAATTTTTAACTCAAACGCCAAAATCTAGAAGCAATTTACATTATGGCGTGTGTGTCACTTTTTTCTAAATATTTTTTTTAGTCTATGTTGCTACATTCGAAAATTTTAAATATGGGGAACATGGGGAACCAGTATTTCCGTCGGCAACAATCGTGACACTCTCGTAAATACACCGATAACAACAATTTTATTTATTTAATTGACGTAGAAATCGACTTCTCCTCAATAGTAACTCGTGTGACATGTTTATTTGTTGCTTTATGGGCGTCTCTAGTTCAGATTGCTACAAGGATTTTCTTATTTTAATTTATTAAATACCTACTATTTTATTCGTTCTAGTTTTGTGCTCAAGTGGTCTGTTGTTGGAAGTGTTATAAAGATATAATATTTTAATATTAAAATAAGTATTAGAAGCAAATTGTAACTTGTATGACATTTTGTTGCCGTCCTCCTAAATAACTCGTGCAAATGGATGATACAGTGACTTCGCCAAGTACGTTGTTATATTAACTTCATTTGAAACTATTTTCACTGCTTAGTTCCTTTGCTAAATGGGTTTGATTAAATTTTAGGTAACAAAATGGCAGATTCGGCGTCAGAAAGTGATTCTAGCTCTCTTGATGGCGGAGCTATGTTGCCTCCTAGTACGGTCTCCCGTGATCAACTACAAAAAAGAATCGAATCATTGCAGCAGCAAAACAGGTATGCATTGGAATTTTGTGCAGTACTATGTATACGACTCTTGAAACGCTTGACTTTTTTCGTGATCTGGGATGAAGTTTTATGCGACATACTGCTGTCGCAAACTTGCAATTATAAGGCACTTTATAAATTTATTTACAGGGTGTTGAAAGTGGAACTGGACACCTATAAACTTCGAGTAAAAGCTCTGCAAGAAGAGAATCGTGCCTTGAGACAAGCATCAGTTTCTATTGTAAGTTTACCTAAAAAAAAGTAGAAGATAGGCATATTAAAATTGATTTTTATTTTCTGATAATGAATGTATATTTTCAATGTAAAAATATGTTCATTGTTTCTTAATTACCTTTTTATGTGAATAGAAATCAATTGAGTCTGGATACTTTATTCTAATTTAAATTGGTTTTTAGAATGTATTTTTCACTGTACAAGACATATAGTATATACATTTATGACTTCTTGGAGATTTCATAGTATTTAAATGATTGACAGAAATAAAAGGGAAATAATAAATACTATTGGATATGTTACTTGATCTACAGCAAGCCAAGGCTGAGCAGGAAGAAGAATATATATCAAATACATTATTGAAGAAAATTCAGGCATTGAAAAAGGAGAAGGAAACACTGGCTCATCATTATGAACGTGAAGAAGAATGCCTCACAAATGACCTTTCTAGAAAACTCAATCAGGTAATATTTTAATTCAATTTGCATAGATGTTATACAAATACTATGTATTTTGCTAGTTAATTACATCTTGATTACGTAATATGCCTATGCAATTGCAATTAAAATAGATTTTGCACCTATAACATAGCCTAACACCTGTATAAATAAATGGTATTCATAACATTTGGCGCACACAGCTTTTATCAAAACTGCATTGATGCTTTAGCAGTTAAAAAAAATTAAGATACATTCATTGTGGGGACCTGTGTTTAATTTTTATATTCAGGACATCTAGATATAAAAGTGGTGACACCATATTATTTTACTGTATTTATTTATTTAGGAATGATAGAGTTTTATACTAACATAATATGTAAAAACTGTTTGTGAAATACAGCATTATAAATTAATAAATACATGAAAACTAAAATTATTTTGGAATACAACAAGTATTAACCATGTATGAAGTTACAATTTTAATGATTTAATAAGTTGATGATTTCAATCAACACTTAACATTAGCTATTGACAGCCTCCGTGGCGCAGTTGGTTAGACGCCGCCTGTGAAACGAGAGGCCGCGGGTTCGATCCCCGCACCGAGACAAATGTTTGTGCGGCCCACAAATATTTCTTCCGGGTCTGGGTGTTTGTGAGACCGAAAAGTCTCTCGTAGTTCCTGATACCCACGACACAAGACTCGATCTTAGTGTGGGGTCAGGACTATGTATGTGACTGTTGGGTGTTATTTATTTATTTATTTATTATTAACATTTGTAAGATAACTGCATATCAATAAACTTAAAATCACATCAATTTTCGTCTAGAATTGAAATGTATAGTTCCTTTTTGACTTAGGACTTTTCCTGATTGACTTAGGACACCCCTTATAACTGTCACTGCATTCGTGTTGGACAAAATCTGATCGATACTATATCTCAGAAAGTCTGTAATCTACTATTAAATCAATTTATTAACTAAATGAATTTCTTTTTTTATTTCAATGAATGATGAGACAAGCAAACCGTTCGCCTGATGGTAAGCGATACGACCACTCATAAACAGTAGCAACATTCCACTGCGCTCGCCATCCTGAGACATAAGATGTTAAGTCTCAATATGTCCAGTTGCTCTGGCTACAATGTCCTTCAATCCGAAACACAGCAGTGCATTTACGCAGTGTTGTTTCACGGGAGAAATAGACATTGCGGTGGTACCTACCCAGATGGCCTCTCACATATGAGAGACCCACCACCAGTAAACTAAGAGATGAATAATTTATTGGTGTGATTAACAGAGTTTTAAGTAATTGTTTTATTTATGAGCAAATCGTGTTTTAGTTACGCCAAGAAAAATGTCGTCTGGAGCAAACTTTGGAACAGGAACAGGAATGTCTGGTCAACAAATTAATGAGAAAAATTGAAAAGCTTGAGGCTGAGACACTTGCGAAACAAACCAATTTGGAAAGGCTGCGCAGGGAAAAGGTATGTATTTGAGCTTAGGTGTTTAGCCTATATATGTGTTTAAGTCTAATTAGTAGTTAAACAATTTTTCCTGTGGTATAATGAATTAATCTAACTGTTACTAGTGATTGTTCATAATATTTGACCCCTTTGTCCTTGAAGCTGTGAGCTGAAAATCAATATTTTTTGTTAGTACTTGGTGATTTATACATTTAACATATTATATATATTCTAATCAGTCTGCAACCATTATTTACAAAAAGGTTTATTAATGACAACTTGATTTTAGTGAAAGGTCCTACAATTTGGTTTGTATATTTTTGCTAAGTTTGTGGGGTGTTGTCATAGCAGTATACTTTTTAGTATACTGATATATTATGAAATAATATATATAGGAATACAATTGAAGTATAAAATTCAATATTGCTATGTCCAGCAGGGGACTGCAACAGGTTGATGCTGATTGATGATGATTCAATATTGCCTTTCAGGTTGAATTAGAAAACACTTTAGAACAGGAGCAAGAAGCCCTGGTGAACAGGCTTTGGAAGAGAATGGACAAATTAGAAGCTGAGAAAAGATCACTGCAAATAAGGCTGGACCAACCGGTGTCTGATCCAGCCAGTCCTAGGTGACAATACAATAATATGAATGATATTGTTATGTTATTATTTTTTACATATTTATTTTGTTACATCATGGATATTTGTAATGTAATATACATATTCTACGATTAATGATGTTTATTTCTGCTAGGGACATCAGTAATGGTGACACAGCATCTAATTTAAGCAATCACATCCAGACACTTCGTTCTGAAGTCGTTAAATTAAGGTATGGACATTGTTTATGAAATGGTTTATATTACATCCAATTATGTATTTATATTTCAATGACCTACTTTGTATGATAATTTGTAAAAAAATAGATTTATTTATCTGTCATAATAATCTTATTAATCATGGATTAACTGTGCAAATGTTGTGCCTCAAGATAAAAGGGAAAATGAATTTTTTGAAACATTTCTAATATACAACTGATAGTGAACATGAGAGATTTATTTATCCAAAACAATAAAAGTAAGTAAAAGTAAAGAAAGAGTAAAAGTTTTACCTTGAATCTGAATACAATAAAACCTTTATACAATTGAATTGTTTTCTAGTATGCATAGTAACAGTATGCAAATACCTTTCAAATAGGAATCAGTTGGCTGTCTCTCAAAATGAAAATAAAGAAAAAATGCATCGTTTTGCTTTGGAAGAGAAACACATCAGGGAAGAGAATTTGCGTCTGCAACGAAAACTGCAACAGGAAGTGGAACGTCGGGAGGCGCTTTGCAGGCACCTGTCTGAGAGCGAATCCTCACTCGAAATGGAAGAAGAAAGGCAATTCAATGAAGCACTCAGTGTAAGTTTCTGGTCACAAATCTACATCACAGTGGTGTAGTTACAATACATTTAAGTTAATCAATAATTGAAACCCGGAATGTTCTTATTATTATTTACTGCTGTATAAGCACATCAATTTAATTTTAAAGTTGAAAGCCTAATGCGTAGAGTGAATCAAGTTGTATTGAATTAAAATAATTTCCATTATGCTGGGGAGCCAGCGGCACGTTAAATTAAACTTTCAAGAACCTAAAATACCCAGCTGTCATAACTATAATTATGCTCTGCGGCATATGTAGCTGGCTTAGCCGCCCGACACGAACCCGCCAGCAGTGCCGTCGGCAACTATGCCGTGCCGTGCTACACACTAGTGTAGGAGGCATTGTTGAGATTGTATTGTCATGTTATTGAAATAATTTGAAGTTGCGTTTATTGTAGGGTTGAATGAGTCTATCTATACTATAGAAATATACGAAAAAAGTCGCAGAGTTGGATATTAGAAATGGATATTGTTGTGGCCAATAAGTAATCCCATCAAAAACATCCTGTAAAAAAATTCCAAGTCTCGCAGCTCAGTTTACTACCGCAAAAAGTTGTGAGATCCATGTAATACCAAGTCGATTAATTTATTTAGTCCTTGATTAAGGGACGTTCTGTATAAAGTTATTACGTAAGTTATTATCATATCAATATTAAAAATTCTTTACGTTGTAAATATATAGATCGACTTGGCCATCGCATGAAAACATTTAATGGATCGTACAATTTGTGCATAATGCTACTGGCCAAGTCGATCTATTTATTTAAAACGTAAAGAATTTTTAATATTGATATGATAATAACTTACGTAATAACTTTATACAGAACGTCCCTTAATCAAGGACTAAATAAATTAATCGACCTGGTATTACATGGATCTCACAACTTTTTGCGGTAGTAAACTGAGCTGCGAGACTTGGAATTTTTTTACAGGATGTTTTTGATGGGATCTCACGTCTTTTTGTAGAGTCCTACTTTATTCCTTTTCGGTACTTTTTAT
This sequence comes from Hyles vespertilio, assembly GCA_009982885.2. NCBI lineage: Eukaryota > Metazoa > Arthropoda > Insecta > Lepidoptera > Sphingidae > Hyles > Hyles vespertilio. The sequence goes on along the minus strand of CM042825.1, from coordinate 21,436,759 downwards.
TTCTAGAATAATATAATGATTTTTCTTAAAGCCTCTGTCTTATGGTTTTTTCTTATTTTTGTAGGTATCAATTTATCACAAATATAGCGGATTTGATTATTAGTGTTCTATCTTTCATGGTGATTGTTTTCGAGCTATTTAGTCTATTTATTTGCAAGGTTATCTTTGTCATGTTTTTCTAGAGGAATGTTGTACAGTTTAATGGGCTGAATACACCCTTTCCCTTTGTTATACCCCCTCCTGTTATGCCTCATATATCTTAATATATATAATTCACGTGTCACGTTGTTTGTCCGCGATGGACTCCTAAACCACTCAACTGATTATAATGAAATTTTGTAGATATGTGTTATTTGTTCCAACTTAACGGTGGGATAGTTTTTATCTCAATTGAATATACGAAAGTATAAAAAAAAGGAAAAAAACATTTTGCCATACAAAATGTTCATGGGTTTGTAACTGTCAAACATGTAATGTTCATAGCGTCGATACGGTAAACTCTTCCCTAAAATTAAATAACGTATTTAAATAAAGGTTTCGAATCGACAACATATAGCCACAATATTCGATTAATGGCGTATTTTAGATTTTAAAGATGTAAATTAATGACAGTAATGAAAAGCGATTGACATTTAAATTGGTTGTCAAATATTTATGCATGCGTTCAGAAATTTTTTTTGTGTAACCTAAAGAGAATATATTATGAAGCTATATAAATATAGGACACTAAAATGAATAATATTCACTCGTAAGAAGTTTTACTTCTTTTCAAGATAGAATGTCACTTGAAAATGAAAAATCTTTAATAAAATAACACATGAAAATAAAAACTGAACTGAACTGAATAAAATAACAATTTTATATAATTATGGAGACTTTGCAGGGATTTTCAAATTAGGCGTTGCCTGTGTCTTGAGAAACCAGTTAAATATAATTGTTAAATATAATTGTGTGTGAGTGTGAGTGTATTTTCTATGAAAAATTATATTTCATCTCTTTATTACTAACAAAAAGTAATGGCGTAATATTTTTGGAAAACAGCATAGTGCGGGTGAAACAAGGGATGGAATATTGCATGCATATTAAAAATCGCTAAAGTGTTTAATGACAAAAATTTATAAGGAACACTATTTGGATATGGAGAAACGGGATATGATAGATGAGGTAGGGGATAGGACTGGAATAGCTGACAGATTTGATAGGACGAAATGTAAATGCACGATATAAGACGGGATGGTTTATGTAGAGAAAGGACGGGACGTATCGGGAAGTGACTGAACAGACGGGATGGGACGGAATTGAGCAGGACAGTAGAATAGCTAATTCATGTTTAGGTATACAAGAGCTTATACGAAAAATAACATGTATTTGGTGTGGAGTAAAATAAAAAAATATCTGCATCCAGGCAAACGTGGGTCGGGCTTTTTTCTATACTAAATAATTGAATATAAAATATTAATAATTTAATAACTAAGTCATAGCGAAGCGTGGTCGGGTCAGCTATGGTATCTTTTAATTGATTTCAATGAATGTCGTCGGAGTAGTAACAGTGTTATAATATCTCCGTAGCAAAATAATGATTTGAATCTGGAGAGATGGGATAGAATAGAATATAAGGTGGATAAAATGGGACATAAGAATAGGTACAGGATGGGATTGGAATAGGATAAGCAGTTTAGACAACGGCTGTCATATTGATTTTAAATAAAATATGGACTGGAATCTGTATTTGCACCCAGGCGAAGCCGGGCCGGGCCGCTAGTAATATATATAGATACCAATCTACAACTATTATTACATTATATACGGGTACAACGAATCATTAACTGCAAATGTATCTTTGTAATCCTATACATTTATATGAGATTACAAAGTTATTCACGTAGTTGGTGTATCTAGAAAACTAGACAGAAATTATGAAATGTTTGAATTTTTCCTTACTTTAGATACTAAACACTAATTATATTCTAAATTTGAAGGTTCTATGTCTGCTAGAAGTGCCTTAGACTTTTGATGATCGGTCAGTCAGTCAGTGAGTGACAAAATTGCGAAAGTTTGACAAGTTATAATTCTTAAACTACTGGTTCAAATTGAATGAAATTTTAAATATACCGTGTTTACACAATGCCTAATTAGTAACTAAAAATTCAGGCTTCTTGATTTAACCACAACGAAGCTATGGGGGGTTGAAAATGGTCTGAATTGCTTCGAGAAAAGGATAGTACGGCTGTGTCGCTTTTTAGCTCGACTTGGAGGGGGCACTGCTGTGCCCCCAGATCACAATTTGTTATCAAATCAAAATGCTTAGCAGTGGATTTTCTTTGTGTGGGAATTATGATGGCGATATGTAATGTATTTGTCATAGACATGGTTTTTACAGCCTTGTTATATTTTTTATAGGCTCGATCGCGCAGCGTGTCGTCTCCGGGCGGCTCTCGGCCTCTCTCGCCTTACGCGTCCCCACTGCTGCCGAATGCCTCTGGACTGCCGCTTCCACGACCATCATTGCATCTCAATTCCCAGGTTAGTTTTTTGCTTTGTGTAGTTTTTATAGTTGAAGAATTTGACAGCCTTCATGGCGCAGTAGCTTAGACGGTGTCTTTGAAACGTGAGGCCATGGGTTTGATCCCCGCACCTAGATAAATATTTGTGTGATCGACAAGTTTGTTTCGGGTCTAAGCGTTTGTGAGGCCGAAAAGTCTCTCTTATATTATGATACTCATCACCGCGGCCCCGGTGCTACATTGTCACTACTACTTATACAAAAATGCAACTTTTCAGCACAAGCATTTGGAACTTTGACATTGTACAAAAATATAATATTTCAAGACATAGACATGATGAATACCTTATATTACAATATAAACTTTAACTAACAGTCAAAAAAAATTATGACACCATAATATTGTAAAAAAATATGTATGATTATTTTTAAACTTCCAACCTTTGTAATTTTTGCATAAGTGACAGTGTTGCACCTGCGGTGCGATATGTATAATAAGTATAATATGTGTGTATTGATTTATTGGTGCATTCGTGCAGGGTTGGCGCACTGGCGACCGGTTCGTGAAGCCGGCGCTGCCCGGGTCGCGCGTGCTGGACGCCGCCGCGCTGGCGCCGCCCGCCGCGCCCGCCGCGCCGGCGCCGCTCGCCGCGCCCCCCGCGCACTCCCCCGCCGCGCCCGCCGCGCCCGCCGCGCCCGCCGCGCACGCGCTGCTGCAGCCCGCCAGCCCCATGGACACCTCCTCCAAGGACTAGGCGGCGGCGGCGCGCGGGGGTGCCAGAGAATATATAATAACTGCGCAGACGTGACGGCGCGGCCGGTACGCGACTCCCGCATCATTATCGTTGGTGAATTCCTAAATGTCTGCATTTTGTTAGGTTTATTTCCAAATTGTGAGTGTCGTACGGAGCACTGAAAGTGTCGACTTTTTTAGCGAGCTAGTATTTATACGTGATTTTTGTTTTATGCAGATCGTATACCGCGAATGAAAAATGTGATCGGTCTTAGTCGAAATCTTAGTAGTTTACGGACGATACATGATGGTACAATGTTTGTCTGGTTGTTGAGAGTTCTGAAAGTTATTATCTAATCTCACCTCTATAACGTGCACGTCGCTCACTGCCCCGTCGATTTGGCACGCTCCTAGGTCTACACTCATATCAACGGTACTGCCTCATACATTTACTGACATTAAATGCAAGCCTGTCGTAATCTATATCGCGTTAAAATAACACAAATAGCCAGACTAGAGGCACTTATCTATTAGTCATACGAATGACAATTGTATTTAACTGGTTCAATAAATTGGATACCCACGCTGTGTCAATCGATTTTGTACAGGTTGTCCCTTCATTTTTGTAATATCCCATGTATAGACTGTAACTAACAGTAGACCATTAAATAGGAACCACGCATGGAATGATCCGATTATGAACACAATGTGCGCTATTTGCACTGCGTTATACCTTCGAACTTTTGGCTATTATCCATAATATTTTACATTTACCGATTTGTTACAAATAAAACCCAGCGTTAGCTAGTTTATCCAGCCATTCATATAATGTAGGTTGGACGAGATTGTGCTGTTGGGCTATTCCACGGAGAGTGTGGGCGACTTTGTAATGATCTATTAGTAGTCATAGCTAGTTATTGAATTAAACTTTTAAAAAGTATATGTGGGCTTTAAAATTGGCGGCAGTGGGTTTTATTTTATCATAAGGCTGTGTATTAAATTACTTGTGAGTAAATAGGTGGAGATACGATGATTCTGAATTGTTTGTTTATTATGTGGCTTGTCACTGTTGCTTGCAAAAGTTTATGAACAAGACAGCGAAGTGGTGAATCAGGGTCGTGCAAAGTTAAAACCTTGTTCCTTAAAAGGAGTGAGCTATAGTCAGGAGCATATTATATATTGTGTAATATTTTTCAAAACTAAGTCCATTCTAGCTTATACATGTACCCATAACTATGAAACTATGGTCTATTCTAATCTTATGCGTCGTTTTAGATATAAAAGCGATTTCACATTGTAACAATTTGTATATGTACTTTATTATTGAACACAGAAATGTTGTTAATAAATATTTGTAAGCCATGGTGTGCAATAACCATACTGTATTTGGGTTCTTTCATACTACTCCTACACGATGTTGAGTGTAGGAATTATGATAATAATTATATTATGAATGTTATATTGTCCTCAAGGGCGGATTGTTGTGTTCGATGTACACTAGTAGGAGTAGTGAGTATCCTCAGACTCAAATCAATTACGCAAGTTTTCACATAAACATTTTTTTTTCATGTTATATTAAAACGAAATAATATACGCATTAATATTATAAGGCATTTTATTTACTGTTGATTTGCCTTCATATTACCTATAAATCATTTCCCTTTCCTCTCCAACATTGTTATCTTGTGGAACACAAGTCATCATGTATAGTTTGGCAAAAAAGTATGTTTTTAATGAGGGCGCTAAAATCAAATTCAATATTAATATGGCAACCGGATATATTACGACAGAAAATGTTTACGATACTTGTTAATTATTAGTAGTCTCTCTAGTTTATTTTAAATTATAAAACAAATAAAATCCGTACGAAAATATACAGACATACTTATGAATTATACGTTGTCACAAACACAATGGACCCTATTAATAAACTCAGATGAGCGAGGGATTACATTTTAGCCCAAAACTTTAAAATTGACTAATTTATTTTGACCGTTCTTTTTACTTATAAAATCAGTGGATTGCCAGGCATTAGCAGGATTATCATATTAGGCTCTACGCACACAGCTTTGGTCGCTTATGCGTGCGTGAAATTAACGAAGAAATACCTATAGTTGACTTTGCGCGCAAGGAGTAAACGCTCTTAATGCTAAAGTTCACTAGTAGTGTATGCTCGCTAGTAGTGCATATGCTCGTGAAGTAAAAGTTAACAAAGATTTTTGTTTGTTTTTTCTTTAATAAAGTAAAAGCAGATAAATGTTTAGTATCGAGTGTGACCCCCTCTAGCTGAAATCACAACTTGAATTCGTCAGGGTATGCTAGCGAGGATATCCCGGATACTTGCTTGCGGAATACGTTCCTACTCCGCGGTAATCACATTCTTCAGCTCTCTGATGGTCTGCGGAGCCGGTTGTACTGATCTCACGCGTCGTTTCAGAACGTCCCAGACATGCTCTATAGGATTGAGGTCGGGACTTCCAGCTGGCCAATCCAAACGACGAATGCCGAACTCTTGCACATACGCTTCCACATCGCCAGACCGGTGGGCGCGAGCGTTGTCGTCCATAAAAATTGAGTCTTCGCCTAAAGCGGCCAATGCGGGTTGTGCATGAGGAATTAGAACTTCCGTTATGTATCGATGTCCAGTCAGTTAGCCGTTTTCAATGAAGACTAACTCTGTACGATCCATTGAATTTATTCCTGCCCAAAGCATAACAGAGCCCCCACCATAAGGTGTGATTTCTTCAAAACAAGCCTCTGTAAAGCGTTCTCCTCGTCTTCGTAGTACTCGCCGACGTCGATCTTCACCGAACAGAGATATTCTGACTTCATCGGAGAACAATACCCTATTCCAGTCTTCTTGAGTCCATGACTCACAATTTCGAGCAAACCTAAGCCTGGCAACTCTGCGCACACGGAGTAACTTAGGGCCGCGGGCCGGGCGACGACTGCGTATATTGGCCGCGAGAAGCCTCCTCCTGACCGTCCATAGACTAATATGCACATTTCTTACTTCTTCGAGGTTGTTCTTAAGGTCCACATACGAAGACTTGCGATTTTTCAATGCGCGACTTACAAGAAAACGATCAGGGTAGTTGGGTACATGGTTTTCTTCCAGAACCAGGCCTTCTCTCGACGGAACCGGTGTCTTGATACCGCTGCCAGGTCCTTTGAACCGTCGAGCGACTCACACTTAGCCTCTGAGCCACGAAGCCATTGGCTGCAACCCTCTTCGAGCAGCGCAATAATTTTGGTAGCTTTTACCACTTTCTCTAACATTATTGAGACAGCTAAACAGCAATAAATGAAAAATTGACTAAAAGTTATAAAAACCAATGACGTTTTACAAATAGACACGTCATACACTAACATAATGGCACAAAAAAAATGGCGCGATGCGTATTGTAATTTCAAATTGGTTCGAAGAAAGAGTAAAAAAGCAAGAAACATATGTTAGAAGAAGATGAATAGACATCGCTAGTTACGTAACAATAAGTGCCGCACGGTTATTGGCCAAAGCGCGTGTGACGTAGCACCAAGCATGAAGTACGAGATGACGTGGCGAGAGCTGTCAAACGTCGCTCTGAGAGCGAATTTATTAATTTTATTCAACAAAAAATTAAATTAGTGTGTACTTGCGCACTAAATAAAATATATTTATTGTTTCACAGTTTCAGAATCATTTGTACATTATTTTAAATCACTCTAATCTATTTTTCCGCATTTGGTTTCGAGAATACAAATAGTCAGAGAAACGTGTATCCGCGACACTGGTTGAAACGTGACTAATTGCAAGGGAGGCAAATACCTTCCAAACGTCTTGCCACTATAAAGCTCGGACAACGCATCTATGCTTTATAAACATCTTAGATAAAAACCGATATTATCTTTTGGAACTTCGCACCAAAAATGTAGAATAAAAAGTGGTTTTCTGTAAAAATGAGCATCAAACGAAAATTTGAATTTAGAACGTACTGTTTTAAACACCACGGCATTTTTTAAACCGGCCAGTAACATGTACAAATGATTGAAATCATTTTGGTACCGTATTTTTTTAAAAAAGAATTAAAATCAAAACCGCCCGTTTTTTTTGCAAATGAGTGTAGATTGAATTCTCTAGCCCAATGCCTAAAGTTAATCATCCGCTCATCCGAGTTTATTAATGAGGCCCAATGAGATTTTCAATAGTGTCGCCATAATTGTTTTATTTTCTTTGTCACTTTATCACATTCTTTTTTGTCAGGTTATATTTTAGAATGTTTGAATTTACTGTATGAGAACAACTGAGGATACCCTAGTAGGTACTTTCATGTTGCTGCTATTTGGAGTGGGCCACAGCACGACTTTATTTGGGGCTGAAGAACATAGGTGGAGTTGTGCTACCGGTTAGCCGATTCGTGCTGGTCACTTTAATGAGGAAGGTCTGTCAGTGTTCTCAATTTCCTTTAATGTCATGGAATGATTACTACTGAAATAGTGTGAATGTTGAACAATGAACTTGATGCTATTAACGTTCATTTTTACACATTGAAATAAAACTATTATTTACGGATTTTATCGCGGATTTGGTTTAATTTTTACATTTTTTGAATTCCCGACGTTTCCGCAGTTGCGTTCCGTTCCGTTTGACGTTTCAGTCCGCCCCGTGACCACGAAAGCTGTAAAGTAATCGAAACGTCGGGAGTTCAAAAAATGTAAAAATTAAACCAAATCCGCGATAAAATCCGTAAATAATAGTTTTATTTCAATGTGTAACATTCGCGTAAATCTAAGAAACCCTTGTTCATTTTTACATTTTAAAAAGCATATTGACTTTTATAATAGATGTGTATCTGGGGGCGCGGCCGAGCCCCCTCCAAGTCGAGCTAAAAAGTGGCATGGCCGTAACATCCTTTTCTCGAAGCAATTTAGACCATTTTCAACCCCCTATAACTTCGTTGTGGCTAAAGCATGAAGCCTGAATTTTCAGTTACTAAGCAGGCATTGTGTAAACACGGTATATTTAAAATTTCATTCAATTTGAACCAGTAGTTTAACAATTATAACTTATCAAACTTTCGTAATTTTGTCACTCACTGACTGACTGACCGATCATCAAAAGTCTAAGGCACTTCTAGCAGACATAGAACCTTCTAATTTAGAATATAATTAGTGTTTAGTGTCTAAAGTAAGGGAAAATTCAAACATTTCATAATTTGTGTCTAGTTTTCTAGATAGACCAACTGCGTGAATAACTTTGTAATCCCATATAAATGTATAGGATTACAAAGTTACATTTGCAGTTAATGAATCATTGTACCCGTATATAATGGAATAATAGTTGTAGATAGATATCTATATATATGAGGCATAACAGGAGGGGATATAGAGAGGGAAATGGTGTATTCAGCCTATGAAACTGTACAACATTCCTCTAGAAAAACATGACGAAGAAAAACTTGCAAATAATGACTAAATAGTTCGAAAATATTAATTACAATGAAAGAAAGAACATTAATAATCAAATCCGCTATATTTGTGATAAATTGATACCTACAAAAATAAGAAAAATCCATAAGACAGAGGCTTTAAGAAAAATCGTTAGTGATATTCTAGAAGTAAGAAGTACCGAAAAGGAAAAAAGTAGGACTCTACAAAAAGACGTGAGATCCCATCAAAAACATCCTGTAAAAAAATCCAAGTCTCGCAGCTCAGGTTTTCTACCGCAAAAAGTTGTGAGATGCATGTAATACCAAGTCGATTAATTTATTTAGTCCTTAAGGGACCTTCTATATAAAGTTATTACGTTAGTTATTACCATATCAATATTTAAAATTCTTTACGTTTTAAATAAATAGATCGACTTGGCCAGCAGCATTATGTATAAATTGTACGATACATTATGTTTTCATGCGATGGCCAAGTCGATCCATTTATTTAAAACGTAAAGAATTTTTAATATTGATATGGTAATAACTAACGTAATAACTTTATATAGAAGGTCCCTTAAGGACTAAATAAATTAATCGACTTGGTATTACATGCATCTCACAACTTTTTGCGGTAGAAAACCTGAGCTGCAAGACTTGGATTTTTTTACAGGATGTTTTTGATGGGATATTATTTGCTACAATCGTATCTAAATATATTCCAAAATAATTACATCATAAACAAAAATTAGCGTGCATCAGCTATTAAATAGTCGTTTAAGAATATTAACTATAGATGTCACATGGAAGCTGGATGTCCATCCATCCATCTAGTTATTTCTATTGAAAAATATAATATCATAGCAATATATTCATTTTACGACCAAATCGTAGTGAAGATTGTATGTAGATTGGGGGGTTTCTTTGTACTCTGACACGACGACGAATGTTCGAACTTCGCACGTTAAACTGTAGGAATACGCCTCGATATTCGAATCCTGGACCGTACGTCATGTACCGTATTTTCATAGAGAATAGTATTGATTTTTATTAGAAGTTGAAAACTTTTATCTCAAATGTTGAAGTTCATCATTCGAACATCGGAACTTCGTCTCGGAGTATAGAGAAACCCCCCTGGGCTCAAAATGTCCCGGGCGAAGCCGGACCCAACCGCTAGTAAATATTATTTGTTATTATCTTTTTTAACAAAACTCTACCGAATGGATTTCTATGAAATGTGACAGTATTGCAGTTGGTTAATTAGAATTATTGAAATGGTAGAGCCATACTGTTATGAAATGAAATTGGTTTAATAACCGTGCAGGTAAATAATAGCTCTTACGATAAGATCATTCACATTGGACTTAATGTTTATATACATAACATTGTACCAAAATTTATATTATAGTCGTATAATATTGCAATAAGTGCATGGTGGCCTGTTGGTAAACGGACTAGACGCGACTGCCAACATGTTCACGGTGGTCGCGGGTTCGAATCCCAGGGCATACCTCTGACTTTTCGGAGTCATGTGTGTATTGATAGTCAATCACCACGCACTAAAACGGTGAAGGAAAACATCGTGAGGAAACCTGCATACCATAGCGATTTATAAAAATTCTATGGTATGTAAGTCCACCAACCCGCACTAGGCCAGCGTGGTGGACTATATGGCCTAACCACTCTCAATCGGTAGTCGATTGTAGAGGAGGCCCGAGCCCTGCAGTGGGACGTATATGGGCTGATACAGTATAATATTAATTACTATTTTATATTTTTTCCAAAAAAGATGTTTTCCTTATATTTAATTTGCTATATTAATATAGGAGAAAATAATCCTTATGATCCATCCTTTTGATGAGTATCTTAAAATGTAGGGTGTTATTTTTTTAACACAGGACGGGATCGGTTCCCGTTTCGGACATGTGATTATTCAAAAGTCTTTGCATGCAGTTAGAATTGTTTTAAAAAACAAAATGTTGTCTTCTTCTTCGTCTTAATATTGCATATAGACTATTTTACTGATAGTCTATATGCAATATTTAGAATACTTCTCGTCCATGTGGTATAAGCGTTTAACGTCCTGTAGGCTGCATACCGAATTTGTTACATACATAAACTCAAGCCTTTTTCCCAGAAGGGATAGGCAGAGGTGCTACCTGGACACCCACATTTCGCTTTGTATGCCCATGATGAGATAGGCGTATATCGCCATATCGAGCATAAATTTCTGATTCCGTACTGATAATGAATAGACTCAGGGTTCGAACCCGACACTTCAGCTTTGTAACCGTACCGTAATACAACTTAATTAACCGGATTTATTGCCAATGTAATAATGTTAGGGCTATCTTAAGTTGGAAAAATCGGGCGAATGTCTCGACTCGAAATGCCGGAATACTAAATAAAGTAAAGAGGAAATATCATAAGAGTTCTAAAAATCCCACGGCATATACTATTACTTAATTAACATAATTAAGTTATACATAATGCATTTACTGTTTGCATGATAATAATTTACTTCAAAATTTTTCTGAAATCTTTGCTAACTAAATATCCAAGTAGTTAGGGAGAATTGTACCTAAATGTGGGGTTAACACTCATATCATCTTATTGTTGTTTGATGATTTGTCTGTAGACACACTAGTGCGAATCATTTGAGAATAATGACATGATGAATGGGGACGTGCCTTCTACGATTGTGATACTTGCAGGACTTTATCCACTATGCTGGCCTTGTGCGATTCTTGCCATAGCCTTTAAAAAAATTGAAGATTCTCTTGAGTTTAAAGTCCTAGATTATTTCTTCTAGGTCGTTTTGTAGGAGATAATAAATACACCCAACAGTCACATACATAGTCCTGACCCCACACTAAGATCGAGTCTTGTGTCGTGGGTATCAGGAACTACGAGAGACTTTTCGGTCTCACAAACACCCAGACCCGGAAGAAATATTTGTGGGCCGCACAAACATTTCTCTCGGTGCGGGGATAGAACCCGCGGCCTCTCGTTTCACAGGCGGCGTCTATCCAACTGCGCTACGGAGGCTGTCTTCTGTCGGAGATAGAGTCTTACTATAATAGGTCTTTGTATGAGATATAATTTAGGGAATTCGTTTTTGGACCGTTTTATAACTATTAACTCAATATAAAGTAGCAGGTTTGCTGCTGCATTTCGTTTGATGAGCGGGCTTACCAGAAATCCTAAAGTGGTCTTGTTAAGGCCTATGCACAACGGGACGGAATAGCAAGGAATTTTTCCACCGGCCAGCCGCTTACATACTGTAGTATTCCGACAGCCTACCATGGCAAATACCCGTGACGCGACGTGGCGTTCCACGACATGCCGCGGGGCGCCGAAGTATATGTTGATAACGCCTTCTGTTGGATACATATGTCTTTTCCAATAATAAAATGTGAAGAGAGATAAACTATTCAAATGTGACTAGTATGCATTCGGGTGGTAGGAAATTTTAGACGATTACCTACGCTTGGACCGCCTCTTCTCGCAGTGTGTCACGGCGTTCTTCGGCATGCCATGGCATACCGCAGAGCGCCGCAGCATCAGGCCGCCGAGAGATCCCTTGGCGCGTTCTCCGATGCCGTCTCAAGGAGTCCCTAATAAACACGGCATCAATTTAAAACATTGGAATTTATGTCATATCTACCAGATAAGTTTGTATAGCCTTCGTAAAAAATAAAATCCGTTCCCATTCCGTCCCGGTGCGCGCTGGCCAGTATCCTTCTTAATAATGACAGGCGTATATGAAGGTGGAAAATCCGTCATACAGTAGGGCGTGTAGGTTCTGTCTGAGAATATCCAACTTCGAGCAGTCTGGCATACTTATTAATGTCAAGCCCGGAAATTATGATCTCTATCATGCCGGCACATTATTTGATTGCGTTCCACTTACTGTGAAGTAAATTGTAGAGACTTGCCAGTGCCAGTATAAAAATAATATTAAAGAACATTTTTCTTCGGTTGATACTTTGTCGATAACGTTTTTTACATTTATACATAAATTCATGACTTTTTCCTAGAATGGATAGGTCTGCAAGCAGGAGACCCTCGCCTGTCCGCTCCGTGAACACGAAAGCTGTAAAGTAATCGAAACGTCGAGAAGTCAAAAATTTACAAAATTAAACTAAATTCGCGATAAAATCCGTAAATAATAGTTTTATTTCAAGGAGACCCTCGTTTCACCTTGTATTTTCCGTCAACCAATTTGATAGGGGCGAGACTATCGCGATATCGGATACAAATTCTTGACATCGGGCTGATAACGAGTAGAAAAATTCAATATCGAGAAGTAATATAAGTAAGCGATGCGACCGCTCATGAACAGTACCAAAACCAAACAACACCTTGAATTACAAAACAATGCTTGGCATTCCACTGCGCTCGCCATCCTGAGACATAAGATGTTAAGTCTCAATATGTCCAGTAGTTACTCTGGCTACAATGTCCTTCAATCCGAAACACAACAGTGCATTTAAACTGCTGTTTGATGGGAGAAATAGACATTGCGGTGGTGGTGGTAGGCAGCCTCTCACATATGAGAGACCTACCACCAGTTATCGGGATACGTAATACCTATTTTTGCTGAGGAGTGCCGGTCACAGGATAGGAACTAAATGGATTAAAAGACCATCTTCGCGAATAAACTATATTGTCGGAAACTAAGTAACACACTACTACATCGACAACCGCGGAAGAGCACACGGGCCACGCCCGCGCACGCGTCTATCCCGGACAACTACCAACTCGACACTCACGAAGGGCGACGGGGTGTGAGCGCGGGCGATACCCGTAGGCACGGTATGGTACGGGAGCCGGTGGTGCGGATGGGAGCGATATGGGGCCCGCGGGAGCCGTAAGATGGCGCGCTATACAGTATATATTCTGTCACAATGCTATTCTATCGCAATAAAGAAACTGAATAGTATGATATTTATTTTATCCATTTGAATGGATTGCTTTAACGACTTTCAACAAGACTCTACCAATTGCTGCTGTTTACTGGTCGTAGGCCTCTCATATGTGAGAGGCCGCCTGAGTAGATACTACCTGTTGTGTTGCGGTATGAAGTGTATTGTAGCCAGAATAATAATACTCTCAATATGTGCATATTGAAGCGCAACATCTTATGTCTCAGGGTGGCGAGCGGAATGTAATGCCAAGCATTGCTTTGTAGTTCAAGATGTTGTTTGGCTACTGTTCATGAGCAGTCATAACGCTTATCATCAGGCGAATGGAATGCTTATCCCGCAATAACAAATAAAAAAGTTGCATGTTTACATGAACTTATAAATGATAGACTAATATTTGATATTTATTATTCATTTAGCTATAGTTATTAATCTAACAACGTCCGATCCCTAAAGCTTATGTAGTAGATAAATATTAATGAAATCAAAACAGTAGAGTTAGTACATATTTATTTTGCAGTAAATGTCGGTTTATGTGGATTACAGACGGGCGCTATCTCCGCCGGCCTGTTCAATGGTCAAGACGTAATCGCATTTTTAACACACGTATCATAAACCTAAGCAAACTCTTTCCTAAGCAGAAGAAGGTATATTTTTATTTATCTTGGACGCTCCTGGGCAGCAGGTAAACCGATTTGCATAATACCTCCCACCGTGACTTTGTAAATATTTTACGATATGTAAATACACATTATTTTTCTCTTTCAAGAGTCTGAACCGCCGATATGATGCGGGAGACCTCAATTTGGATATTTTTTTATGACGTGGACATCAAAAGGTCCGCAAATCTTTAAAATATGCACTATGTATTACATGTAAAACTATTATTTATTTACACTTTAAGAACCAGTACTTGTTAGTTTATCAGAAAATGCTCCAGAAAACAACTTATGAATAAGTATTATGTATTTATTTACTGATTAAAAATGTGTTTGGTATCTGTTAAACATCACTATACGACGACCTAACTTGATTCAAAACAAAAAAAATATTGAAAAGTAAATCTCAGTCATGATATCACTTTGCGTTATCTCATATCCAGTATCTACGCACGTCATTTTATTGTTAGGCGAAGTGGTTTTTGTTTTTTATTACTGGATAGATAGGTAGCTTACTATTATTATGTTTTAATTCGATGTTTGTTTTGCAGTGGCTTAGCTATTTTCCCTTGTTTTTATAAATAATTTAATTAATATACATAAGTATGTGCATCGACACTAATAAGAAATTCAATAATATGTAGTTCTATATGTATGCAAATAGCAAAATCGAAACGTGAGTATTGAACGTTCAGTCACGTCATCAGATTATTAACTTAGTTAAAGTAAACTTTGTTTGAAATTAACATTCAAATAGAAACGCAGCGCGCAGTCCGACAGGCGACACTCGTAAAACATGTTTACCCACAGAGAGACTAATAGTTGGCGTAGCGTTATTGATCCTTCCAATAATTATCGAACACGTTTCATGTCACCATGTGTAAGCACATGTTTAAACACAAATGAGAACGAGTGTGGCGGATATACGGAGACATTCTCCATCATTAGTTTACGCACGTAATCGTAAAGTGGAGGCGAGCAGTAGGTACAACTAACAAAACTAGACACGGAGAGAGTAACTATCGGTTATATTCTGTTCGAGCGGAAATGACTCTTTTTTGGGGATCCGTACATTGGCCACATTTTTCGTGTTGTTTTATTGAGTTTTAACAGAAGAAAAATTTCATTATAAGCTTAATATACCTACTCTTTTGTTGAGGGTCCAGGATACATATGCGTAAAACAGGGTATGTCCCAACGTTGGCTATTTATTTGATCTCAGATTTAATAGAGCCAACATTTTAATATCAAGCTGCAATTCGGTTATAACAAATATACCATTTGTTTTATTTTAAATTTTTTATCACAATGAAATAAGATTATAATTACTAAATTTAAAGTAACTAGATGGAAGGCCTTCTTGCAAATTATTTACAAGTTAAATTAGTCAAGAGTAGAGTAGCTTTATTTATATATTTTTTTTTTACACTTTATTTCCACTTTTTTTGACGAGCATGCTTTTCGTCTGATGGTAAGCGATACGATGGCTCATGGAAAGTAGTAAAACTAAACAACACTGTGAATTATAAAGCAATGCTTGGCATCCCACTACCCTCGCCAGCCTGAGACATAAGATGTTAAGTCTCACTATGTCCAGTAGTTACTCTGGCTACAACTTACAAGGTGGAGCGCCGTAAAATGGGCTATGAAAGAGAGTGTCGAAAGAACCCTAACTTCACACTGTAGTTACACATGTAGTCACATCTGGGAAGTTAAGAATTCAAAATGGAGGTAAGTAAATGTTGATTTTCTATCAAGTCAATTTTCAAACAGCTATCTTTAGCGTTTTGTTAACGCTTTAAATGGCACTAAAATATTTGGTGCAACATGTTTTAAGTTCGGTAAATACGCAAATTGAGTGCGGAATTGTTGTCTTGGATATACTTGTGTCTAATATACCTACTATGTACATATTTCTAAAATGATGTCTTTATTTAGTTCTAGAGACTGTAGGTCCATACCTACTATTATATTTAGATGGCTAAATAAATAAAATATTATAAATACCTAAAGCGCAGATATATCTATGTGTATATAATAGATACCGTCGAATACAAGAAGCTTATACGAATCACATTTTCACGTTTATATATTCCGTCAATTTTACATCCTGATGTGACGCTAGTGACGTAATGTTTGCTCGATCGCATAATGTTGTTGCGTATTCGGTAATTCCATTGCAATTTAAGATCTCTTGTTAATAATTTCTTTTATTCACAATATTTTATCATAGATATCTAATATACCGGGTATCTCAAGACTGCTACCGAAAACGAAGCCGGGTGGTAGTTTTAGTGACTACAAACACAATGCAACTAAATATTTCGCAAAGAAACGTGACAATTATTTTTTATGATTTTTTAAATATCGTCATTTTTTGGTGGTAAATCCATAGTTTGGGCTAAAATAATAATTTAAATTCTTTTATGCCTTTGAGTATTTATAAATAAAAGGGTATAATAAAAAGGTAAAATACACTATTATTTTAAGAAAAAAATGTATTAACCACACAAATATGGACATAGGAAAAAATCGCTTTTTTTTTGCAACTTCTGTGCATTGTGTCTGAAGTCGCTTAAACTACCACCCGGCTTCATTTTCGGTAGCAGTCTTAATATACCCTGTATACATTGAATTTAAAACTACCATATGAGTAGAAAAATAACTCATGTACGTATTGGTCTTGACATACTGTCGAAACGAATACTTGTATATATATTCAGTAACCACCACCAATTTAATGAGAAGGTAAAGCTCGCCCAAAGTCATTCAAACAAGCGTGGAAGACGCATATGGCAGTCTTGTCACGGTACTAAATAGTATTTACGCCGAGGTGTTAATTTCAGGAGGTTAGAGTAGCGTGAATTTTATTTATATGAAAAGTTAATTCATGCCCTGCTAGCACGTAGTGTTTAAACGGAGGAGTTAGCACGGGGCTCCGAATAAACACCGCGACGGAGAATACGCGCGAGCGTGGGGCGCGTGTATGTTGTACGCACTATGCGCGCCACCGACTCCGCCGCGCCAAGTCGTCGCGCCGTGTGTAACCGTCTCTACATACAAGATATATTATAATTTTACGCACAAATATTTTGAATTTTCATTTTTTTATTTGGAAAATTAACAGCTATAAATAAAGCATACATTTCTTTTAAGCTAACGGAAAGCCAACCTGTTACGAATCAGATTGCAGCAAATTACAATTATAATTAATAAGCGGGTGGTCATTATAAGTGTTGACTGAATACTGAGTATACTTATGTTATAAATATTCTTGAAAAATGTAAATTAATAAACTGTATTAGAATTATAAATGGCAAATTGTTTTCAAATACAATCGAAGGCTCAAATAATTGTGTTTCTAACTTATTATAATGAGGTTCATCTATTATGTAGATTCTATATTATATTTACTTATTTTTTCTTTTCTAATTTATTCCGTAAATAGTGGGAATGTAAAGAACAAGTAGGTATGTGAAACATATTCAAGACAATACATTTAAAAACGTATTGGGTAAAAAGCTTTATTGTTCTATGTTCGGAGATAGGTATTTCTTTGTTTGCTCTACATTTGTAAAGATTCCATTTCCTCAAACTATTTTAAAAAGAATTATCTGTGTAAACACATGGATAAAGAGAATTTCGGTTCAGTAGTTTCTTAGAAAGGCCCGGGGCATGTTTGAACCGAGCAGAGGCGGTTTGAGATGCGGTTCTCGTAATCTAGAAAATAAATGTGTATGCTAAAGAAAATGTAAGTCAGTATATTTATCTGTTATCTAACTGAGATTTATTTTCGTATTTGCTATTTTCTCATTTTTTAGCTACCTGGGTACGAATCCAAGATTCAATTTTGTTGCTAATATCATTAATGAAATGGGATTACTAAGTTTTCTAGTTTAGAGGTTATTCATTTTAAACTATTTTTATGGTTCTGGTGTAAAATTGCTTATTTCGAGATACGACAAAATCGCTTTCCTGTGTCGATATATTATTTTATTATGAGATGTATATATTAGGACTTCAGACTTCAGTTCAATATACTGAACCAATATAGGTTGAGAGACGGCTGAATATTAGAAAACTTACAGTGCCAAGTGCCCACAACAGCGCAGGATGTAAAATACTTCATAATTAATGATGAGTGAACATATTTAATGTTTATTATAGGTGAAAAATTTTTTTTGTGTATTCTACAAGTTTGCGATTTTGATTTATCAATTATGCATTGTTATAGATAAATCCATTTTCCAATTCCTATAAGTATTTTCAATAGAAAATAGAGTACTGGTTTACTCTCAGTTTCTTCACATGATAAATATTTTTTTAAAGACAAAATTATAAGCAGGAATAGTAAATGTATTTTGAAACGGAATATTCCCAAGTTTGTAACCTAGATTCGGTAAACACGAACGCCAGTCACCTCCGCTTTCAAGAAGTGCAATGTATGCGTGTAAGTATCGACTATAACGGTCTGGGATGTTTAAAAATGAAACATTTCTGTGGAGAGCATTGAGCTCGGTCGTTGTTTGAAGTTTCCTTTTCCAATTAACACTTGGTCGGCCGGCAGACCGTAACTGGGTGAGGCGGGCTCGATGCATTGGAATGCTGACTAGGTGTCTACAGCAGCCCCTCACACCATCTACAAACCGACACACTTAAACAACATACTATTCTTTCAAACCAATTTTTAATTATTTTATTAACGTAAATATTGCAATGCCACAATGCTTTCCTACTTTCCCAAAGCCATCCAAAATGACCGATACCGAGTGGCAAAATAGATAAAATCTTTATATGTTTGACTTACAATTAACTATGTACCGTTTAGAAAGTACGTCTACTACAAGTGTTTATAAAATGAGTGGCGATTTCAATGCAAGTTCAGAATTAGGTGTTTGTGTAATTTATTTACTTTTCTCATAGATACAACAGTGAGTGAGGAGTGAGGTACTTGAATACATTTAAAAGCTTTAAATCATAATACAATGCAATTTATATTAGTACGATTTGAATTCTATTTCACGGTAGAGCCACAGCAAAAGAATCATATTAAGAAAAGTTAATATAAAGTTAGTCGTTGCTACTGAGCATAGATTTTTGTAACCATGTTTTGTATTGTATTTATTTATAAATTTCATAAAGAAAATAAATTATTTAGATAAAGCAATTTCTATACAATTTAATTAAAATCGAGAATTTGAAATATTGGTAATATTGATCTGTAACGTAGAGCTTTTTATAACATGTATTACTTTAAGGTAAATTAACAAATTTAGTAAAACAGACGAAACTTATTTATTAATTATATTTACAATATTGATTGTTTACCAATATTGTACGTTGCAATTTTGATATGAAGTATTTAGAGCTAACGCAATAAGTCACATTAAAATTTAAAGTGAAGTAATGCAAGCGTATATGGAATCAAAAATAATGATAATACAGTTGTTATCCGTATGACCGCCTTTTAGTTGCGCAGGATTGTCCCAACTATGGAAAGTCGGAGCCACCAATCAGTTTGTTTGTAAAACATTAGAGGCGGAGTCTCGCTCAGTTTGCCTGTTCACATCATCCTTCACAATACCATAGAAATTTGAACTGTATTCGTAGTGCAATAGAGTCCAAAATTGTTTATTTCCCGCGAGATAAAGTGAGAAACCTTTTGTTGAAAATGATATTCTATAGCTCAAACTTATGAGTGAATATCATGCAGTGAGTTTGTGGGTGGTGGCAACGTTATTTTGTGTGAGCGTTAATGAAGTGTAGTGTGGTCGAGTTTGCGGTAGTTGCTCGCGGAGTTGGCACGCAACCACTGATTTGTGATATGCGACAAGTAGGTGATTCTAATTTATAGTACACTTCGACACCTATCGGTTTCCTAAATTTGAATTCCTCAAATAATTGACGATATGTCTATCGAAAGGATTTCTGTAAATAGTGTTTAACGTGTTGTGAACTGAAGTGTTGTTTTATATTTTTTTTAATGTGTATATAAGTTGCTGAAATTGAGGACAAATTAAATAGCGAATATAGGTAAGACATTGCAATGATTAACATACTTTTCACTAACCATTAAATAACATAATATGTGATAATAATTTGTTGCAAAAATCATGTTCTGCAATTTTGTTTATCGAGTTCGAGTATTTTTTACAGACTTATATATAATATTTCTTGCCCACGTCCTTTATATTCTTATTGTACTAAACATCTTACATACTAAACGTATTGTTTAATGTGTAATGTTGACGTAATCCGTGGTATCCGGTTACAACGTTGTGCATTAATATTACAAAGTAATGCATTATTATAATTCCAATTACTTTATGGAACACATAAAACTTAGGTATATGATAATAGGGTTGCTCCGTGACAACCAGCAATGCCTACGAACATTTTATAACAATAATTATAACTTCATCTAATGACACATTTATTTTAGCTATTAATATCTATATTCGCAGGCATTAAACAAAACAATGACATAGTTTTGAATATTATAATTTATTCTTTCAAATTCAATTTACTTAAAGTGATAAGAACCCAAAAAAAACAGCATTTAGTTTTTTCAAAAGGCGGCGGGTGTGAGTGTTGTTTGCGCACACGCAATAATGATCAAACGCGGCACGTCACGAAGCAGTAAGCAGTAAGCTTGCAAGTTGGAACACAAAGCGTGGTCAGCTCCGAGCGGCCCCGGGCGGCGGCGGCGGCGACGGCGGTGTCCACGCAGGTTCCGTCATCGGCCGAACGCCTATCGGCGCGTCCGGCTCGCCACAAAGCCCTACAATAAATTTTTACAGCACACATAAAACCCTGACTTTTTAACCCGAGTTATTTGAATTAATATCAATTCGGAGTTCCTCAATGGGCTTTACTCGTCAAACTTTAAAGTTTTATGACGAGCACAGAATTGAGGAATAAAATTTAATTGAAACGTTGCCTCAAAAAAGTTTGATTGTGGTTATCAGCTTCCGAATTTGAATATTTACACTGAACGCGTATTAAAGAAAATAAACTCGACACCAATTCGATGGGGTGTGTCGTGAACACTAATTGTAACCATACATACGTTTTATTATCACGTCAAAATGGTTTTGCTGCAATTATCATTATTAGAACATTTTATATATTTACATGTGTAAACGTTCCACCGCATCGATTTATATTCATAGTAAATAAATAACTACGACTTGTTACGATGGGGAATCGAGAAAATCCTTCGCATTTTGGCAATGCCAAACGGAGTCTAAAACAAATAAATTTTATGGACATTATAAACATAAATTTAAAGCGCGGAAAACGACTATCGAAAAACCATTCATTCTAATTTATCGTATCAATATTTCTAGTTTTATAACATGCAGTCGCTTGTACGTATTCCGTATTGACATGGCCAATGTCCATTTCCGACCGTCATCACTATTTAAGAACCGATCATCAAACATATTCTTGGATTGTGTTATTGAATCATAGATACAATAGATATTCTATCTACTTTATAAAGTGTATAACTTGTATTCTAATTGTTTAAGAACATGTCATGGATGCAAGGTGTACAACCAACTCCGATTGTATTTAATGCGTATTCAAGGCAATCGAATATTGAGTAAACAATTGACCAATAGCTGAAAAATATATTTTATTTGTAAGGTCAAATCTTATTGATCATGTGTTGACTGTTGCAGTTATTTGATTTTAGTCTATTGTTTGATTAACATATCAAGGCTGGTGGTTGTATACATGCCAAGTGATAATGAAAATTCAAGTTTGAAAAGGCGATGACGCAAGACCATTAAAAATACTTGAGTTTTCGGCATCGTTCCATTTGCACAGCATGCTCGGCCTTCGTTACGCAGCCATTCCGCAAACTTTGAAATTGGAAAAGACAACACGGCCCGTATTGTTTCAATGGTTTCAATATCGGTTTGGTCGGTCTTGCATTTGATAATTAGCACCTCTCGACTCGCCGCTAACATGGGCGCTGTTGTGCGCGGATGACGCGGCCCCGACTCAAACGCTCGCTCCGGGCCAGCTCCGCGCGGAGTGGACAATTGCGCGCCGGCTCCATATCGCCGTCCGCCGCACACATAACGCTTCTATTTATCGAAGCGATTGCCATAAACCTCCAATCACTGGGCCGAGGCTCCTTTCGAAACAGCCCTCATAGCTCGTTGTTATCTTTGATATTTTATAGAGATCAGTAAAACGCCGGCACTGCAAAGCGATTTATCGACATTCCGAGGCGATCGAGACGTCGTTCGAGATTGACGTTAGTGCCACGTAGCGTTTGATAAAAAAGTTATTGCACGTAATTAAAAGCTCGTAATTGCTCACATTGTTCGGCGCATTAAGAGAGCATGTTGGCGGAGCATCCCTCGATACAGAGTAAGATCCGAAACCGAGGCCATCACTCGCACATCATATTTAACCTCGCCATTAAAAAGGAAATGTTAGCAATTCATCTATACGACTTAAGTTTAATATTTATACCTCATGCAGTCGTAAAACGATGAATAATGACGCTGCAGACGAGTGGGCTAGCGCTGTAATTACTGTACCTTTATACATACATGTTGCTTGCTTTCTTGTTATTTAATACTTAAATGTTGTACGAATACGATAGGCACCTTCATAGTTTCTCCGAGCCGGACATAAAACCAAATTACGAGCACTGAACTATAGTCAAGGGTTCATGGCAGGGGATTCAATAAAGCGTCGGCGTGCCGTCTTTATTTGCAAACATGATTCATAAATCATAACATTTTTGAAAAACCTATTCTCTAAAGAGTAAACAGGGTATTCTGTTTAACTATGTAGCGTAAAACATTAAGCTTGCTCGTGGTGCGGTGCCCGACAATCTGGACGATCCTCACTGTTCGGTATAATGCTTTGATGTACTTATTTATTGCATGGGTAATTGACGTACGTATTGTAGATGTTACTTGTTTTACAAAAATAATCGCCGGCTTTTACACATCCCAGTAATTAATACGTATTGTATTAAACCAATAAAAATGTAATAACCATTGTATAAATATGAGTTCAGTTGAAACGTACACGTGTAGTAGTTGAATTAGAATATGATTTTATTAGTGTTTTATTTATGCTGTTATTATATAATCATTCATGTTACGGATGTACGCCCTGTTGTTAAGACAATATACAAGATTTCATAACATTTTTTTATGATAACGTTTGCTTATAAATTGACATCATTAATAAAAAAAAATTGAAAGGAAACCCAGTTGGCATTCTTTTTATTTTTCATATAACATATTTATCAAATTGTTAAAATCTGAACTTTGAACTGAAATTTGGTGTAAAAAATAACTGTAATTTAAAAAAAATTAAGTTATTTAATTTATTTGCCCTGTTGCCAAAATATCCTATAATTATATTTAACTACTGATGTTACTGTTTGATGACAAAGATATACTTATTCCATTTTTTGTCTAATCTATAAATCTCCACCTTATCCATCGACACTATTCAATAGAATTATAAATAATAAAAACCTTAATTTTTGTTAATAAACAGAAAACTATCAAATAAATGTTTTAGTCTCGACCGGTTGTGGCTAATCCATAAAATGTCGACAACGCGTTGAAGTCTTTCACAGCGCGGACGGCCACAAACATTGTTACACAAATAAAATTGCGCTTCACTTAATTGTTTCTCTTTATTTCGCACACAAATAACTTTTAATAGTAAAATATGTAATAATTAAAGAAACGAACAGTTAATTCACCTTTTTAAGACATGGTGATTTAATTTGTTTTTGGAAAAGTAGAAATAAATTTATAATAAAATCTACGTAATACGTATGAAAATGTGTTACAAAACGTTTTGCAAGAAGTGAGTGCATGACGTACAATCGTGTTATGTGCTATTTAAATTGTTTAAAATATGGCGCACGTATCGATCTGTCGTCATGCTGTCTGATTATATTATTATATTTTTGTAGATGTATCTACCTTGACTACTACCTAATTTTTCTTACTTAACTTGCCTTACTTACTGAAAATGAAAATGAAAATAATGTATTGAATCCATTAAAATGTTCAACATCGTTTAGATTCAGTCATTTTTTTTATTTACCAACCGATTCGCAAAGCTGTTTTCACTAGAGAAAACGGGCAAGAAACTCAAGTGTTACTCTTTTCAAAACCAGTTTAGAATTTGCTGATTATTAAAGTTACAAATATTAAATCAGAGCAGGTAATTAATAATTTGTTATTAACATTTAAAAAATACGAACATTTCTACGTTATATTTAATATGGCTGCACGTGAACATTGACAGAGGGAGCGAGACATTATTATTATTTAAAATTATTTTTAACTACATTTTTTTAAAGTAAAATTCAATTAATAACAAAAAATCACATGATGGGACGCAACATACAAAGCAAAATGTGGGTGTACGGTTTGCACTTCTGCCTACCTGTATGTATTTAAGGGTATTTCTTATATTACTTATATTTTTCTATACATAAAGTGTAAAGTATAGAAAAATATTATTATTGATATAGTTATTAGTATATTGATGTAGTTTTGTATATTTATTATATAACCCTACAAGAGCACTTTGATGAAAATTTATACACGAAGATTTTCCCTCTGTTTTAAAAGTTTCGGATTATTTAGTGAAAATTACAATAACTTCATAAGTATCACAAGACTGAGACGTTTCAATACACAATGTAAATTCGCTTGTATAACACTTGTTATATCAAGATTGCTAAAGAAAACGAAGCCGGGTGGTAATTTTAGTGACTACAGATACAACGCAAATAAAAATTTCGCTAAATAATGTGTCAATTTTTCTTCGTAATATCATTGTGTCTGGGTGGTAAATCCATAGTTTTTGCTAAAATAAAAATTTTCACCCTAGCGTACCAAAGCGTCTTTAAAAATAAAAGTCTGTAAATTATTATATACCTACCATCCAAAAAAAATTTGAAAGAAAAAAAATCGTTTGGTTTTTTTGCAAAAGTTTTAGTTGCTTTGTGTCTGTAGTAAAACGACCTATCACCCGGCTTCGTGTTCGGTAGCAGTGTTGATATATCCTTAATATAATAATTTCAAATTTAACGATATAAAGATTTACGTCTATTGTTCTTCGCTTCTAAAACCAAAAATACGGTCAACATACATATAATTAATACGATCACAAAATAAAATGTTAAAATTGACAAAAATGTACCGTGTCAGAAGGAGTGTTAGGACGTTGAACCAACGTAGCCAGCGATAATGGGTACAATAAACAGTGAACGAGAAGATCGTGTCGAGCCCAACTCACAATAAAATATCCGGCTTATTTGCCATAACCATTGGATTTCGTGATTCTTTCAGTTTGTCAAGCACATACATTTCGTAACTGTCTAGAATTACTACGTAGTTACTTCACATATTTTATCCCATATTCAGAATTATAAATAAAACGAAATCGAATCGGCATTGCAGGAATTTGAATTTTAAAAGTCAGTAGTAAAATCTATGGGAATTTTAATGACACAATTGTGCGCAATAAATCATGTTGTCCAAACACATGTATTTGATATTTTATTATTTATTTGATCATTAACTGGTTTTGTAACTGGATTTTTAATCCATCATGTTTATTGCGGTTTTATTTGGGCGCAAACTAAGAAAGCACTGCAAAAGGAATGTTAAAGCAGAAATCAATTTTATGTTTGAATATTGCCGACGGGTAGCTTAAGGCTGGTTATATGACGAAAAAAAAGTCTTATTACACCTAAGGCATAGTTATATGGCGATAGCTTGTAAGATAAGTTTATGAGTTGTCGATAATAGAGGATTGCAATAATAGTAGTTGAACCATAAGTTTTAACTATCAAATAATCACAGTTTTTATATAAATTAAGCAATTTAAATTAGGTACTGGATAAGTAAGGATAGGTAAGTAAATATTACCTAAAAATAAATTTAAATCTTATTCAATGTGATGAGATAATGTACAACTAACAGTATTATTTATACTCT
Source organism: Hyles vespertilio (assembly GCA_009982885.2). Taxonomy (NCBI): domain Eukaryota; kingdom Metazoa; phylum Arthropoda; class Insecta; order Lepidoptera; family Sphingidae; genus Hyles; species Hyles vespertilio. The sequence continues at coordinate 21,410,523 of CM042825.1, read as the reverse complement.
CTAATTTGTTTCGTTCCGTTCGTAAAGAATCGGTGTCTATAAACCGATTCTTGTATAATTAATTAATTAATGTATTCTAATAACCCATAAATTGTGATCAATTAATTATTCATGTTAAATAAATACCGAGTGTAGTAAATAAGTCTTGAAGAAAGGATTTGGCAAGACGTAAACAAAATTACCTTTAGTCGGAATTTTAAAGTAACACTTTTGACTGCCTCGGTGGCGTAGTTGTACTACGGTACGGTTATAAAGCTGAGGTCTCGGGTTCGAATCCCGGGTTGGGCAAAGTGATATTGGATTTTTCTATTCAGTATCAGCCCAGAGTCAGGAATTTGTGCCCGATATGGCGATAGGCTCGCCACCTATCACATTGTGGGACGGAACATACAAGGCGAAATGTGGGTGCCCTCGCACCTCTGCCTACCCCTTCTGGGAACAAGGCGTGAGTTTATGTATGTATGTATGTACTTTTGATTTAACCAAGGAAACTATGTATGCTTGAAAAAAGTTTATAGTAATTTTCTTGTTCAGAAACATTCGTTATTCATTTTAAATAGTATATCTTTCCTTACTATATTTATTTAACACTAGCTGTACCCGTGACTGCGACCGCGTGGAATTTAACAAAAACTTTATTTATCTAAAATAAAAGAATTTTTCGAAAATAAATGTTGCCTAAGTTACTCCTTATTATATCAGCTACCTAACAATAAAAGTCTCGTCAAAATCGGTTCAACCATTTCAGAGATTCAGCCAGAATAGACAGACAGACAGAGAGACAAAAAAAATCAAGGTAATTTTCGTTATAGGAATCGTGTATATAACGATATGTAGTTGGACATTTTCTTTAATTTTCACTTTACAAACAGACACTTCAATTTTATTTATATGTATAGATTTAAAGCAGCATTAGATCCTGCTTCAAATAATTTGCTTATATCTATCGCGTTTACGGCAGGCGTCATCGCCTGATGTTATTACCTTATTGTTCAAAAGTTTTTCTTATTTTGCCTATTCCTCAGATCAAGTTCATCAAGTCAGGTTTCGAATAGAAAACAATCACTATTTTTGTTGGAATAAATGTCAGGTAGGCAGGAGAATATAATATTATATTAGGCAAACTTTTTCACAACGTGAAAATATATTGCTCTAATCCTACCTAGCTTTAAAGGAACGACGGGAAGTGCAGAACATTATATGAAATTTTTAAATTTTATAATGTAAGAGTAGAATCTAATAATTCCATAACAAGAGAAATACTCGTAGAAAATAATGTGCTATAGCTTGCATATTCTGAAGAATACTACTCCGAGTCCTTAAAATGTTTACTGGTGGTAGGTCTCTCATATGTAAGACACCGCCTAGATAGGATCACAGCAGTGTAAATGCACTGCTGTGGTCCGGTTTGAAGAACATTGAGGCCACAGTAACTACTGGATTTATGAGACTTAACATTGTATGTCTCACGATGGCGAGCACAGTGGAATGTCTGCATATTGCTTTGTTATTTATTGTGTTGTTTGGTTTTGCTGTTGTCCATGAGCGCTCGCATCGCTTACCATCAGGCGAACGGCATGCTCGTCTCGCCATTCATCGTAATAAAAAATGTTCTGAAGCAATTATTATTTTATCAAACAATATCTCTAATTGCTTTTATGTGATACTGGTAATATGCGGCTTTTCTTGGGTGTCATAAGTGTGTTTAATCAAATTTTACCCTTCTTACTAAGATTTTGTCCCAATGGCCATCAAAACTCATACATTTTTATAAAGGAATTGATTTAAATGTTCAGCAGTGCATTTCAAGTGACAAGATAATTATTTAGATATGAATCGATTCGACCACTCTCAATAACATTTTCAGATGAAGAGGAGGCCCGTGCCCTTTCTGTATCAGCCCATATACGTCCCACTGCAGGGCACGGGCCTCCTCTACAATCGACAGTACGATTGAGAGTGGTTAGGCCATATAGTCCACCACGCTGGCCTAGTGCGGGTTGGTCCGTGCCCTTTACTTGGACGTATATGGTGATACAGAACGCAGATATTATGAACAATATTATGTTGCTGGCGGTCCTAGCGCTGATATCAATTTACTTTCAGAAAAGCAATATACCTTTTTTATTTTCAATAAAGCAGAGCTTCGAGCACCAACAGGGTACCGCCCCTGTAGATATCTACAACACTAGGGGTACGGAAAGCCCTACAGAGGAATTTAATTTTTATACGATTTTCCATAAGTGACATATCTTATCGTTGGATAATTTTCGCAGAAAAGAGTTAGTTGCAAATTGTATATAGGTTTGAGAAAGATATGTGTTTAATATTTGTATGAAACTTACCTTTATTGTATGTGTTGTACTAGAAAACTTTGATCAAGATATATTTCTAAAAACGGCAGCAAACAGCATTTGCTTTTATAAAATAGATACTTGAAATCAATAATTGGCGTCGAATAAGCTATCGAATTAATTAATATTCCCATATTATAGTACCTAGACCTTCCATTAAAGTTTAAAACACATTGTCATAAAAATCCATGTTATATTATTCGTTCACAAAGAGCAAATAAAATGTTAGGTAATGTTAGGTCTTCATTTTTGATTCCAATAAATTATTTTGATTGCTATTTCAAAATTCACACAACCGCCCAGTGAGTTTTTTATATCCGTATTGTCCAAGGACTTTACAAAACGTGATTGGTTGTAAATTTATTGGTAGGATTGCTTCCGTGTCTACACCTCTTCAATAACGTTATTTGCAGTAGGTATATTACAAATATTAAAATATTCGTCAAATTGTATTCTGAATATGACTGGAGTCAGTCCTAAAAGAGTTAAAAAAAAGAATATACTGTCTAATTGAAAACCTTCTCCTTTTTTTTAAAGTCGGTTAATGAGTGTAATATGCGTATACATATTCATTTATACAGATTCATGGTTAAGCACATTAGTTTTGACTTAAAGTTTAGAAATACTCCTATTAAAGGAAAAAGGGCATCTAATAGAATGATAATTCATTATTTTCGCTACGATAGCATTGATATATTCAGTTGAAATTAGTTAGAATATGGAATTATATCCGCGGTCCCATAGAACTGTAAAAATAGAGCTTAAAAATCAACGTTATATAAAGAAACCTATTCCTAACTAAACACTTCAAAACTCCAGGTGTACATCGAGTAATTCTACAATCATGTTTAGGAAGAAGCAAGGTGTACAGCACAAAACGATTGTTAGTTTTATATTTTGTAATACTTTATTCAATACCACACAGAACAACATACATTAGAACACAAAGCACTTAAATACATGTATGTGTTACAAATAGTGGTCATATCGTTGTGGGCGATTTTTTTCAGACAACCTTAAGATGGATTGAAATCAACGAAAGCACGGGAGAACTAGGTAGGTAGTCACAGTATAGAGAAATACAAAAAAAAGAAAAGTGATTTAAAAGTGATAAAGAATTACTACATTTTTTTTAATAAACATAAATTGACTACATAAAATATTGACATAATATACTACGTTAACTATAATACATACGGTATAAAAAATATTGAATTAGTGGAGAAGAAAATGAAAATAATGATAGTTTATACTGATAAGTACTATGATCTGAGAAGTTTCTTAAATATGGGAAGAGATTTGGGTTTTCTGATTGTCAGGGGCAGATCATTCCACAAGCGCGCAGCATAGACTGTAAACGAATTACTAATCGTTTTTACGATTACCAAATGCTTGTTTTGATTTTGCTATTAATCCGGAATTAAATACACGTTATGTTGGAATGATTACAGTACAAACTCTTAAATAAAACAACATATAATAAAAACCAGTTTGAAGTGATTCATTTACAAATGTATCTAGGCTCCGTGCTTGGTTTAAACTCTTAGACTGACAATGTCGATACTTGCTCACAGGTATTGCAGTTGTGAGGGTACAGAACACAGAACAGATGAATATGGTACTGTTCTGTGGTACAGAAAGTACATCTAATAGTATGGGTTGTCTTTTAGGGAAACGAGTGCATGAGCCCGAATCACAAAATTTTGATCGCGTTTTAATGGCTCAAAAACATCTGTTATGCATTTGATCGTAAACACAGTCGGTAGATAGGGCATATTTTTTGGTAATCGTCTCATCTATGTAAGTTAAAAAGATAGCAAGAAGAGAAAGGAACAATATTTCAATAACTTAGCCGTGATTTAGAAAGAAAACGGTTAAAAGCGTTTTCCCTCAGCAACTGATTTAAATCTTAGAGTCTCATAATACATTACAATACGGTTCATATATGTACATACATTACGAATGTACTCTCTTCACATTCTGTCCTAATCATCATAAAGATTCAAGTTTCATTCCGTACTTCATCTTGTCTACGCATTATATATAATATATAAACGGAAAAGTCGTTTGGGCGTGAAGAGCTGCTAATTTGTACTGGATTCCGATCGCGCGCGAGGCGGCAAATACCACGCCCTCTGTGATTGCTAGGAATTGGATCGCAATTAAAAGATATACAAATTGACATACCCAGAACACTCAAGTCATATTATATGTAAGGACACGGTGAATAATGTCAAGAAGAAAAACGTAAGTGTATGCGCCGCAAATCTAGATTTTCTTGTTAGTGAATTCAACCAGCCATCTAAAATCTAATATTAAAAAAATCTATAGTCCGGTTAACCTCAAATATATTTTATTAATTATTTATTGACTAAAAAAAGAAAAAAGTATGTTTAATTCATTTCAAGACGTAGTTCAGTAAAAGTTCAGCTTTTGCTTTAATGGTGTTGCGTAATTCCTACAATGTAGGAATATGTATCATGTCATGATATCCTAAAATGATTATGTGTGATAAGCGGTGCAGGTATAATATAATGATTCAACATTTTCCTTGTAGCACAAATATATTAAAAAAGTGTAGTAATTATGCTAAAAATAATTAGATACTATAATTTGACGAACACATATTGGTTGTACAATAATTATCTTTTATTATTTACTTGCAATCCCGTCTGTTGGTTATGTATATGGGGCAATCACATAGTAAAGCGGACCTTTTAAAATTGTCCAAGGATTATAATAATTGTAGAACTTTGTATTTACATAAGTATCACAATCTTTTATACGGATGCTCCTGGACGCTCCTGGATAAAGCAGTTCGAGTGGGCTATTTCTTACGATTTACTTTATAAAATCGGTATTTAATGGCTAAGTGGTAGTGCTTAATGTTAAATATATAGTGGTATCTTGTAAAAGTTTAGCTTTTTGTTTTGCAAGTAATGATTGATTAGATATCAATGCTTTCGAAAAATAAAATGCAAACAAAACGTGTTGATCATATCAAAAGCTCAAACAATAAGATCTATAATATGAAATTAAGCCAAAATGTCAATTATTACGGACTATCGTAGTTTTGATACTCAAGTTTTTACCAACAGTCTCTCGTATTTCCTGATTCCTACGAGAAAACAGTCGATCTTTGTGTAGAGTCAGTATGTATGTATGTGTTTAAGTTTGATCAAAGAGATGTTTAATAAATTTAATACGACGTAGAGAATATGAATAATTTGATGTTGAGTCAACATTTCCATAAAGGAATTCGTTTCGTCGTCGAAACCTTTGAGGCATCGCATTCACAATCTTCTTCAAAACGTCAATACCGCCAGTATTGAGCTGCATCGAGCTTGTATGCGAAACGTATTCTATGATTCCGTTAGTAACATTAGCATATCATCAAGTAACAAGTAAGGGCTGTAATAAAACATGCCGTCAACTTATTCATCGTAAATTGCACCGAATGCAAACATATTACGTGCTAACTCTGCTCGCGGCTACGAGTGTACACACGAGTAGTAGTACGAGTGTAGCATTTCCTCGAAATTACAAAAATGTGTAGTTTTAATCATCAATAAAATTATTCGGGAAATATTTGGAGTTACAAAAAAATATGCGTTTATTTTCAAATTAAGATTCCCAATTTCAACATTCCATATTTTTGTAGCTCTATTTATTTTCAATCTTAAAAAGCATTGTATTCATTTGAAATCAATATATTTTGATTAATGCACTCATTTTGATAGAAAACAAATAAATTGCACTAATTGTATAAATTTTGATAGATTATTTTTAAAAAAAATTGTTATCCTAATGATTAAACTCCAACTCAGGAGCGGTGTTACTGTATGGCGCGATTAGGCGGCTACCCAGTATTTTGAAATGTAGAGGCGTCGCAATGCCATATTCTTTTTCAGGCATTTGTTTTTCCCAGTAACGCATGTATGCATATTAGGTAGGAAGTGCCGCAATAATCTCGCCCTGGTTTTAGTTATGTATCTCGCCCAAGTTGTCTCTCCCCTCGGCGCGGGTAGTTCTAAAAAGAAAACTGGGATACCTATCACTTTAGAATGTGTAATGTAATTTATGCTGCGATAAATTTTTCGTATCACAATAAGTTATATTATGTTTTCTTTGATAAATAAGAAATTCAAAACAAAAGTTAATTTACGGTAATAATATGTCTAAAATATATCTCTATCTTTTTGATATATAATATATCAAAAAGTGCGTGGTGGCCTGTTGGTAAACGGACTAGACGCGACTGCCAACATGTTCACGGTGGTCGCGGGTTCGAATCCCAGGGCACACCTCTGACTTTTCGGAGTCATGTGTGTATTGATAGTCAATCACCACGCACTGAAACGGTGAAGGAAAACATCGTGAAGAAACCTGCATACCATAGCGATTTATCAAATTTCTATGGTATGTAAGTCCGCCAATCCGCATTAGGCCAGCGTGGTGGACTATATGGCCTAACCACTCTCAATCATACTTTCGATTGTAGAGGAGGCGCGTGCCCTGCAGTGGGACGTATATGGGCTGATACAGACAGATATCTCTATCTATTTAGTCACAGCAAATCCACTGCTGAACATAGCCCTAGTATTGTAAGTTAAAAAAATATAATAAATCGTTTCTTTCCAGACATATTTATACTAATACTTATATTGTTTTCTTATTCTCCTATTCATATATCCATTCCATGGTTGCCGGAAAAAAAATGCTAATATGATAAGGGCGAAATTTGTAAATTTTTTATACGTATTCATTGTTTTTAAAATTGCCTAGTGTGATAAGGCCGCCTCTTGTACTATTATTATTGTGTTGTTTCTTCACTGTATTTTTTGTGTAATATAGGATTAAATAAATAAATAAATAATAAATAAATATTTTTCATTGGATCAGAATGGCAGCATCACACATCTTGAGCGCGGTGGAGCCGACGGTGGGCGGCGCGGGGTCTCGCAGCGGGCGGGAGCGCGAAGTCACCGTCGCGTTGGACGACCGGGAGTTGTGGGTGCGCTTCCAGACACTCACCAACGAGATGATCGTCACTAAGAATGGACGGTAAGATATATATTTATATACTGCTAAAGGAAAATTAATGCCCAGAATAATAGGTGAAGTGCAGTCCAAGACTAAACAACAAGCGAATATCCATATGTATCTTGATTCTTGAGAGCTTAAATTAAATGTTACTGGAATTAAAGATGGGTTGTTCTGTTAATGTATGTGAAATATTACTTTCTTTCTATCATTAAGATCAAAAACTTTACTGCGGAAACATTTGTAATTGAGAGGAATATTTATTCTATGTTACTAGGACTAGGACTATTGGTTTTAAGGTTTTATATTGTTCATATTAGAAGAAATAAAAGTTGCGTACACTATGACTCCCGAAGTTTTGAATCTTAAACAAGTAGATGGTTGTTTATTACGTTTCAAAATAAATAATTGAATAAAAATAAAGTAAATATTAAAGGGGGACTCCATACAACAAACGCAATTTTTCACATTGATCTTAATAAACATGAATAAATGTGATTTTTTTCGTGTATAGATGATGGTGCGGAACATTTCGTGTGCAAGTCCAACTCGCACTTGGCTGGTTTTTTTTAAATACACTGACATAGTTCGCTGAAATCCTAATCTTTCGATGGTTTTTTATAGTCAAGTGAGATTTTTTTAAAGAAAATTGCACTAACAACCATAAAGGCTGGCAAACTAAACCTACACGCAATGGTGTTACAGATGTTCTTAGGCGGTCGTGATCACTGACCAAACGGTAAACCGTATGCTGGTCAGTCGTTTATAACAAAAAAAAACTACAATTTTCCAAGTGGCTGACGTTTTAGCATACTTTTTTAACAAATTTAGTAACCCGCACCGTAAAACCCACGTCATTATTTATTTGTTGTTATTGACATCCGGTTGCTCTTGTTGCATATATTTGTGGTGGCAGTTAATACCCCAGCCAATACCTGAAAATGTTGTTAAGGATATCATAATCCTTCACCAAATTAATTCCTACATTATTTGAAAACGATACAATTTGTTTCCAAAATTTCTAAATTTCATTTTGATTATTTTCATTGCAATAGAGACAAATCAGTGACTGTCGGAGAATCCTGGAGCTTTCATCCACGGTGCCATTATCGTATCTAGTTTATATGAATTTGCGGGAGTGTAAGCAGGATAGTCTTAAACTATCGATAGAAATCTGAGGAGATTATTGAGATAATTGTTAGGGTCATCACAGCAATGTTTGAAAAACATGTAACGTTAGAACTTCCGAATAATAAATATTTTTATAGAGCAAGCATTTCCACTCGAACTATTGTAACTAGAGACACATAAGAAACAATCAGCTTATTCTCACGTCGTATTAGCGGAGCTGATATTTTGAGGTTTATTAGTTGTATATGCATTTGGAGAAGCTATTCGTGGATATTTGCTCAGTTGTGCGTGAAATATATTGAAACTAACAACTTTTTTCGTGTCCGTGAGATTTGGGCCCTTACGGATTGAGCAGATTGAAATGATCCTCATTGCTGTAAAATGATGTTTAATAAGCGTTGATTATTATCAAGCTTTTTATGCATGGTATATATAGATTGCTACCGAAAACGAAGCCGGGTCATTGTTTAGATGATTTTATACACAATACAACAAAAATAAAAATAAAAAGAACGATATTTTTCTTTGTTATTTTTTTCTATCGTCGTATTTGGGTGAGAAATACATAGCATTTTTCTAATACGAGTATAAGAGTGTACAGAATTTTTTAAAGACGCTACAGTACGTTAGAGTTATATTATTATGTAACAAAAAGTAAGGATTTACCACCCAAATACGATGATATTTAAAAAATCCCATAAAAAGTCGCGCTTTGTTGCGAAATTTTTACTAGCATTATGTTTGTAGTCACTAAAATACCACCCGGCTTCGTTTCGGTAGCAGTTTTAATGTACCCTGCATAGTTTATATATTTAACCACTTATAAAATTATCATGTGGACTTTAATGTTTGTGACTTTGTTTTTTACGGGTTAAGCTGCTTTCGGATAGTAAGGAAAAAAGTGATTATTCTTAAATATTATTCCAAAAATACATTATACTCAGGGAGTAGAATGATAAAAAGATCCCGAACTTTTTAGCAACAAATTAATCTGCAATTGGTTGTTGATTTTTCCTTCTTCTATTGTAAAACTGACCTGCTTCCATTTCTACATGATTTCTTCCTGCCTGAAAATCTAAGGAATATTTACTGTCCTGGAAATATATTTTTCTCGTGCAGTTCGTTGTACAGTTTAAAGTCCTGAGTAAAACTGCAATCTAAGAGCAGGTTGCAGGTTACCATCAAACAAACGACATGCTCGTCTCGCCATTCATTGCCATAAAAATAAAAAGATATCGGAGGCTGGAGACACATCAATAATTACGTAGCTAAAATAAATGCAAAACATTGCTTAATATCATATGTATTATGTATTATCATTATCCTTCCTCACATTTAAATCTAATGAAATTCTACTAAAACATATGAATTTTCCCTAGATAACTCGTCGTGTCTAATTATACATTACATGATATTATTTAAAAATCTCTCGTTATGATTGGTTAATTTTTGTTTTGCGTAATTTTTTAAATTTCGGCTTTGTATTTCTGTCTCTCTTTGTCACCATTTAGTGTGAAAGTATATTATTTTTATAAAACTTATCTTATTTGGTATTTCTCCCGAAATTTGTAAATGCATATAATACTGTACTAAGATTTGCTTATTTATGTTTATCTAGATAAGACAAAAAATAAAAGAATTATAATAACTATTCATACTGAATTAACAATTTTGTTAAAATTTTATTTATTAAACTCATTTGATATAAGGAAACATAAAAAGTGATATTAAACCATCTCGTGGATGAAACAAACTTGTTTTCTTTGCAGAATGGTTATTGTTGATTTGAATTTAAACTAGTTAGCCGATAATACGTATGTTTCACCAATAAGCATGAAATAATTGTTTAATAACTGAACTGTATCAGCCCATATACCCATTGCAGGGTAAGGGCCTCCTCTACAATCGAGAGTACGATTAAGAGTGGTTAGGTAATTTAGTCCACCACGCTAGCCTAGTGCGGGTTGGTTGTTGTTAGTTTAATAACTGCTTTGTTATAAAGATAAATAAACAATGCGAATACACTGCACGATTATGTCATGTTGGTTTGCAAAGCGGATAAAGTTTAGCTGCCTGCATATTCAATGTAATACTTAATAAATAATAAGTAATCTTGCCTAAGCGAGTAGCATTTTATGACAAGGCTAAGCTTTACTCGATTTTAAGCGTTGATATGAGTTTTACTACAGTAATTATGTAGTGATGTTTATAATCACTTGACTTATCCGCAATATAACATATGTATTTTAGAGAGACGAGAGAGACGTATCTACTTATTCTTGCTTAAGTTCAAGTCAGTTTATTATACGGCAGTTCTAATTCATTTACATTATCAATCAATTGTGGAAATCTGTTTAGAAATATTAGACGGTTCTTGTTCTTAGTTTCAGATCTTATTTTAAAATATGAGAAGTTTTTAGATTTTTACGTTATAGAAAAGGAATAATAATACAATCTGTATTATTTTCAGACACTTATTTCTATAATATTCATTAAAACTCATTAAGAGATAAGACTATAGATTATATAACTGTTTTTCTTCTTATTTTATCTGCTGTGAGGTAGGTCTATACTAGAAACTCCATTTTGATTCTATCCTATTAGTATTTATACCTAATGTTACAAACGTAAACCTTAACGAACGTCACTAAAATATTTTACTGGTCACAACAATGTTGTGTAATTGTGATCACTCTATTTTAATTAATGATTTGACCTAGTCTTGCGTACCTGAGTAACAGAGACCTTAAAATATTACAAGTTTAATTTAGATATGTTTAAATTTCAACATACTTAGTTTACATTCGCTACGATGAGATGTATTTTAAAAATACTTGGATATAGTTGTGTGTTAAGGGCGGTCCTAGTTTTCACTTATAATTTACCAACTAAATTTTCAACTTCTTGGATATAGGTGTATTAACGGTGTGTTATTTAGGGCGGTCCCAGGTTCCACCCACAATTTACTAACCAGATTTTGTAATTCATTATTAGGCTATTGCCATGTCCGCTTCTGGGAAACCCAAATAGTTGTTTATACTCTACCGGGTATCTCAAGACTGCTACCGAAAACGAAGCCGGGTGGTAGTTTTAGTGGCTACAAATACAATGCAATTAAAAATTTCGCATAGAAACGCGACAATTGTTTTTTATGATTTTTTAAATATCGTCATTTTTGGGTGGTAAATCCGTAGTTTTTGCTAAAATAATAATTTAAACTCTGTTATACCTTAGAGTATTTATAAATAAAAGGGCATACACTATTATTTTAGGAAAAAATGTATTTACCACCCAAATATGGAAATAGGAAAAATATAACAAAATAAAAATTGTCTTTTTTTTTGCAACTTTTTCTGTTCCATTGTGTCTGAAGTCGTTTAAACTACCACCCGGCTCCGTTTTCGGTAGCAGTCTTGATATACCCTGTATATCTATCGCCCACTGTATATATTTGATAACGCAGGCCTCTCTCTACTACTATTGAGAGTAGGCCATAATTAACCGCACTTACCTATGTGAATAAAAATATTGCTTCTTCGAAATCTAGTCTAGAATTCCTATAACTGTGAGTCATAAGTCGTGGCGATTGAACCAATATACCTCAAATATATACATTCGATGATACCATTGACAGTATTACAATAAGACCGCCTTTTGAATTTTTATTATTGTTATATTTCTTGGATTTGACTATTATAGTTCTATGTGGTGCAAAAAAGGATAAATAAGTCAGTGAAACGTTCCACTGTTAAAGGATGTGATCAGCACACACAGTACATATACGTATAGGGACATTCGCGCTAACCGCTCGCTGGTCGTCGGCTAGTTTTCAACTATTAACGCAGTAGGTCTTACTCATTAACGCAGGGCAGCTAAACGACGCCGCCCGTACTCGATCAGCCCTGACAGCACTCCGCCTTTGGCGAAATGTCTCATCTTGTTACCTTAATGTAGGTAAACTTGTACAGATTTTTCAACGCCTTGACCTAAAATTTAGGAAAGATGGTAATTGTTAGAAAAGTATTATTGAGGTTTTTTGGAAGTTGTTTAGAGTTTTCGCAACTCATTATGAACTTTAGTAATTTATGTACAAAAAAGTGTTTGTAGACCCATTAACAGTGTAGAAATTAAATCCATATCGCAATGTTTTCTTATGTAAGTGATTGGGTATGTCATGCTCGCTAAAAAGTCTGTGCTTGCGGTCACTTCCCTGCAACATGGTTGAGGAGGCCGATGGCTGGCACATGCGTCATACTCGTGAACGGGTGCTGCTTGCGTAGACTGGTCTATTCGATTTGCTTACATTGTAATGGATTGATTGATGGATTACATAAAGCTTTCGCAATTATTCACTGCTTTGGCGAAAAAGAGTATACTGATTCTTCGTTCTGGGCGACTTCAGTTCACTCAGCCATAGTAATTATAATATAATAATATTCACATCAAAAATATTTATTGTAAATTTACAACATATTATTATTAAATTGCTCTGATTTAAACCAACTTGTAAATTTTGTAATAATTCACTACATTGTAAACTGGTTTTGAAAAGAGCAACACTAGAGTTTCTTGCCCGTTCTTCTCTAGTGAAAACCGCTTTCCGAACCGGGTGGTAGCAGCGGCGTGCACAGGATTATGACCCTGGGTATGCGGCGGAGTACTCGGTCACAAAAACTTTTTCTTTTATAGTTTTTTAGCATAACCACAGCCACGCGACGGATCTCTAAGTCGGAAACCATGCCAACATAACAAGTCTTAGATGTACTACTACTCATGTCCATCTTCTACGGCAACGCAGACAAAACAGCGATCGATCGTCGCGGCGGAAGAAATTCTAATAAGTAAAATAAAAAAACTCACCTAGTCAGCTTTCAATTTTCACATATTCAAGGTTCCGGTTAGTTGAGATTACTATACCTATCCCGATGTAAATAACGCAAGATTTCGGCCACCTCATTCATTCATTTGATAAACATACATTTTTAATACAAACCTCACAATCAAATAACATTTGAAAAAATAAACAAACACACTAGTAAAAGCAAATGACTACAATTAATATCGAAACTTAGTAATAAACTGTTAAATGTACACACTTTCTAATGTTAAAATGAAAATCTTTTAAGAAATCTATTTTTTTTACAAACATACTAGTATAAAATAGTAAACAACGCAAAAACACATAAAAAAAGCAAAATGGCCCCCCGCGAAATACAAAACATTTCTATTTAAACAAATAAAACCTTACTAACCAAAAATGCATAATGTGCATAGGTGATTTATTAGATTCCTGCCTATTAATTTTACTCGGATTATAGGCAACGAACATATCCGATTACTCCCGACAACTGCCGAACTCCCGAGGCCTGCCGCAGGAGTCGCGGCTTTCAATATTCATGTGTGTGTGCGTTTGCGACTGTGCACGGACACCAAATTACTACACACATGCAAACAAATGTCATGCGGGACGCGGCGGCATGACTTGGTTGATTAGGTACATTATTTTGCTTTGCAGCGCCGCGCCGCTTGCTTTTCGCGTGGCAAATATAATGTTTGCGTGATTGCAAATAGGTGCTATTTATAAAATATTAGGCGTTTTTAAGTTATTATATTTTGTTTATTAATTTATTTACTATAAATTAAAGTCATCTAAAACGTACGAACGTTATAATAAAATATCTGTGAATGGCAAGTAAACATTGATTTAAAAACTAAGGATAGGCCCATCAGTACATTGGGCACGTCAAAAAGATGCCCGTAAAAAATCGCGCCATCTGTTGGATTTTTACGTCAATGGCGACCATGATATCGTTTTTCAATAATGCTAAAATAAATGTTATACTGACTTAAAGTAATATAATTCTTACTTAGCGATGATAAGAAAAGTTATCTTTTTTTTTGTGAACTTTCGGTCATTTTTATTGCAACCACGACGATACAATTAGGCATTTGTCGACGACTTACAGACCGGTGCGCTGTGACGTCACAACCGTTGCATTGGTCCGCGGACCACTTTCGTGACAACACTTTTCGTACTCTACGCCCCGTCCATATATTTTACGTCAATGCAAGTAAAGCACTGCATTTCTGCCTACAAGGAGTGCACGCCCCTGGGTGGTAGACAATGATGTTTTAATAAAGATGACGCATATTCATACTGCGTGACGTTTAAAAACTGTACTGCTATGCATATACATACTCATTTGTTAATACTTTATGACAATTTTAGTGAATGAAACAGATCATACAGAAAGTACGAGACGAAAAGAGATAGCATTGCTCTATCCAAACATAGAATCGAAGCGATAGAAACAGAAGGGTGACGATAAATAAAACTACCTATTTGGTTTTATAAGTATATAATATATTAACTTTGAGGTTGCTACATGAGTCTACCTGTGGTACGCCATCCTGAAACAAATATATTTTTATTTGCACATAACTTTGATAAAATAAAAAAAATAATAATTGATTGCCGTTTCTTATATAAGTTTATGGTAAGCATGCACTGAAAAATCGATATCTTATTAAATTTTTTTTTTGTTGTAATGATGACAAGTGATGCGACCGCTCGTGGACATAAGCGAAACCAAGACACCTGAAATTACAAAGCAATGCTTGGCATTCACTGTGCTCGCCATTCCGAGACATAAGATCTTAAGTATAAGTACAGCGATTACTCGGGCGAGAATGTCCTTTGGATCGGAACATAACATGGCATTTAAACTGCCGTGTGGCAGGGGAAATAGACATTGCGGTGGTACCTACACATGGTGGTAACGTATGAGCGACCTGCCACTAGTAAACAACCGATACTACAACCGATGGTGCAGGTTTTTTTTAGGTGGATATATTTATATACAGGGTATATCAAGACTGCTACCGAAAACGAAGCCGGGTGGTAGTTTCAGCGACTTCAGACACAATGCAACAGAAAAAGTTGCAAAAAAAAGCGACAATTTTTTTTTGTTATTTTTTTCCTATGGCCATATTTGGGTGGTAAATACATTTTTTCCTAAAATAATAGTATATACTCTTTTATTTATAAATACTCTAAGGTATAAAAGAGTTTAAATTATTATTTTAGCAAAAACTATGGATTTACCAACCAAAAATGACGATATTTAAAAAATCATAAAAAAAAATTGTCGCGTTTCTAGGCGAAATTTTTAATTGCATTGTGTTTGTAGCCACTAAAACTACCACCCGGCTTCGTTTTCGGTAGCAGTCTTGAGATACCCGGTATTTTCGTAGTTGTATATTTTTATTCATAATTAAATGTGCTAAACCAATATTAATCAGTTTTAAAGGCATCCAGTCACGATCTTCTCTTTTTGTCCGAGCTGTGCTTAGTGCATATCCATTTACGTCTCAAAAGCTCATCACGTGGAAATCTGGAAACATTAATTAATGTTATATGTAAATATAGTTATTCAAAATATATGAGGAAGCTAATGTATTTTGTAATGTTCGTGGTTGGATTAAGTTATTTGAATTGATTATGAAAATAATTCATAACAAATAACTTAATTGTTTTAAATGAGATTGAATTAGAAATAAATATACAACTATCCAAATCCATTCAAACTTTCATCGTCAATTTCCTGTATCGCTTCTGACTTGTTAATCTATGACATACGCTTTTTGTCCCTATCGCACTTCACAATCTTTGTATTACGCGATCCTTCTTACACAATTGAAGGCGGTGTATACTAATTTAAAATAAAAATTAAATTTTGTGTGGTTTTTATATACTTACGTATGGTGTGTAGGTCCCATTTAGTTTCGTATTTCTGCACCATTGTTTTAACACTTTTAAAACACACAATTCGACACTTTAGACAATATTTTCGAAATAAATTATGTTGACAGCACTGAGGTCTTCCCTCTGTCGCCGTTGCTATGCGACTAGATGAAATTACACCAATTGCCCGAATTTGAACGCCTCACTTTTGAAGTGCTAGTGCGATATCTACGTCGTATTTGTATAATATATCATTGGTGGTAGATAAAAAAAATGACTGAATCTAAATGATGTTGAACATTTTAATGGATTCAATAAATTATTTTCATTTCATTTCAATGGAAGTACAAAATTGTGTATTGTGGGACCTCTACCATGAACTTCTCATTCTTTTATTCAAGCTAATGTACGATTTATCTATAATTATTTAGGGATTATTTAAAGTTCTAAGTGTCGAAGGGATTACTACCAACGGCCTTTAGGTTAATGCGAAGATGAATTTAGGCTACGATTCTACTGAAGCGGATATGAGCAGAATGGAGATGTGTGGGAATTGACCAATTATGTTTGATATCAGTGTAATCTTCTATGTGCTAACCTTTTGGGCAATTGCTGCCTGCTCCACTCCGGTCGGCATTTTTTTCAGTAGAAACGCAGCCTAAAATTGAATACCAGTTGTTAATTATTTGTATGTAATTCATTATTTTCTGAAAAGAATGGTTTTCGTTTCCTGTGTGTTGAGGCCACAAAAATGTTGATGAGGCAATGTGTGATGTAGAGTTACTTTTCCCTCATGTTGTATTTCTATGTGTACTATTATTTAAATATATCTTATTGTTTTAGGCGTATGTTTCCCGTTGTAAAAGTAACTGCGAGTGGACTCGATCCAACTGCAATGTACACTGTTCTACTGGAATTCGTTCAAGTTGACTCACATCGTTGGAAATATGTCAATGGAGAATGGGTACGTATTTTTATGCATAAATGATCACGTTCAATGATTGTTTATAAAACAAAATATGTAAAACTTTTTTTTTAAATTTCAGTTTAATGTCTTCTATGTCAATTTAATAAATCTTACTAACTAATACATATGCATTAGTTATATTATATCACGCTCTGGCTGAAGACAAGAGAGAGGAATTATGAGAAATATTGAGTGGAATTTCATACCTTTTTTTAAACATCAGGTACCCGGCGGCAAAGCGGAAGTGCCGCCCTCCAATGCGATATACATACACCCGGAAAGTCCAAATTTTGGAGCACATTGGATGAAGGAGCCAATATCCTTTGCAAAAGTGAAACTTACCAATAAAACAAATGGGAACGGACAGGTATGTACAGCCTTCTTTATAAAAAAAACATGTTTTCTCATAAAGTAAATATTTTTTTTTACGTAATTTTATTTAATGATCAATCTAATTCAAAATTCTTTAGACTATAACGATATAATTAAATATTGTCTAATTTGTACCGCGTTAGTGGTATTAATGTCATTTGATTCGGTTTATGTTCCTGACCGTGCATAGTAATTAGTTTACGGTTCCGAATAAGTTTTTATGACGTAAAGCTTCCATAGGTGTTATGATGTTATAATTCGGGGCTACCGCTAGTTCATAGAAGCTGGTTCTCACGGTTGAATGTGGTGCGAATGAATACGAAAGTAAACATCTGATACATCCAGATCCATATGTTGACGTCTCGGTGTGAAATCTGTAGCTTTACCATCTGTTTAGCGGGTGCCCGTACGCACTATCATTTGTAATAATTATTGTCTCTGTGCTATGTTTACATTACACATATTTTATGCACAGCTAAGTTAGTTGCCCCCTAGACAGCGCGTTAAAATTGCTTTCACATATTAATGTAGCGTCAATTTTTTAAGTGTTAGAACATGATTCATTATATCAATGTCGGGCGCAAATCGCACATTGGATACATTTTCATGCCGATACTCGCATTACTTACAATGTTAGGCATATTCATCTCATAATATACGAACATTGAAACTTGAGATATTGAATTATATTTATATATTTCAGATTATGTTGAATAGTTTGCATAAATACGAGCCTCGTGTACACCTGGTTAAAGTGGGCACGGACCTTCGCCGCATCATGACGTATCCATTCCCGGAGACGCAGTTCATCGCAGTCACTGCCTATCAGAACGAAGAAGTGACGTCATTAAAGATCAAATACAACCCATTTGCAAAAGCATTCTTGGACGCAAAAGAGAGGCCCGAAGGATACTATCAAAGGGATTTTGTGGGTACTCATTACCCGCAACAAAGTTCTTCGCCGCACCAATATCCACAATGTAAGTATCGTGTTGTCCATTGTATCGGGGTATAGGAAATACATTGCTACACGTTAATTGGTTAGCGCATGTCTCAAACTTGGTGTGTGAATTAGTGGCGAGGATTCACTTCCGCATTTACAAATATCTGAAATTTCAGATAATAACTACTGACTGGGCTTTCTTCATTTCTCAAACGTATTTACCTTATCGTGTTAATGCATGGACAATTACCTTGTGAAGGCGTGTCATTTGTTTATTGTATGCACAAATAGCTAGCGAAGTAACAAAAAGTATTTGAAGATTACAACCACTTAAGGCCACCGGCAATCGATACATACAAACATTTTTGTATCCACATTGCATAACACTTCGTCGACAATCTATTAGTCGATACCTTGTACACAATCATTTGAATTGGGAAACGCGCATAATCAATATTAAACGGAGAAACTGTTTGTTTTGCAGTCGGAGGTTGGTTTGTGACATCTCAGTCTTTATATGGCAGCAGTAATGCGGCGTCACGGAGGCCGGCGCCCTACCCGCCGCGGCCGCCCTCACGGCCACGCACGCTGTCTCCGCCTTGTAAGCTTTTTATACACTACCACAAGATACATTCAGTGACATGACCCAGTCCCATTTTATGCAATTACATGCAGTATCCAGTGTTATTTGTGCAAAATCGAAGAAATTAAATAATAGTTATTTAATCTCATTCCAATTTGTTCCTAATTTACAAATATCAAATAATTTGAATTGCCATACTACCTATTAGGGATCGAAATATAAATAATATATTGTAATTATTATTTAATTCGTTTTATTATAGCGACCTATAGCAATACAGAGCGAACCACAACAGCATCAAACGGCAGCGGCAGTTACACATGGCCAAGCAGTAGTGGGTACTGGAGTTCAGCGCAGGGCAGTAGTTCCCCGCAGCCGAACACCTCCCCCGCCCCTTACCGCACCCCCCCGCACGCCTACCCCGCCCCCCTGGAGTACTCGCCAGCCCCACCCAGCAGTACATCAGCGCCGTCGTCCGCGCCGGCACCGCTCTATCCCCTTCAATATGAAACGTCGACGCAGCACCATTCACCGTACTACCAACACGCCTACGCACCTTATGCTCATCATGCGATTGAAGATATCTCGTATTGGCCAAATGGGTAATTTGTCTTTATATGATTGAACATTAACACACTTGCTCATCAAAACCAACGTAGAGTTTAGGTGGCTTTCTTTAAAGGTTTAGGTGCACAGAGTGCCCAGAGCCTCTGTTAATTGGCTTTAGTAAAGTAATTAATTGTTATTTATAAATATGAATAAAACTTTACCCATCAATTTTGAATATAAACATAGAAATGGTATTGTTTAGTTTAAATAATATGCACGTTAACAATTTAAAGGATCGAATGAAATCATATGAATAGTTCATTCAGTTCTAGAGCGAAGAATGAAAATCACTCTGTTATTAATCTACTTAAATATATTTTATAACACATAAAAACAACCAAATTGAAATGTGTCTTATGCATTGTTTTTAACTATATATACGTACGTTTGAATTTTTTAAATCCTTATTATTTTTTTGTTTCAGTTTAAACAGTTACGGATACCAGCCATCAGAGTACGTAGGTACTGGAGAGGTAGCTTATGGCACAGAAGGCATGCCGTTCGGTCCAGCTGGCCCAGCGCTCGAAGCCGCCGGCACCAGCGAGAGCCGCACCACGCCGCCCGGGCAAGACCATCCCGCCAACGAACGAGAATACAAATTCAGCGCCGAAGACGAACGCCACTCGCCCTGTGACGAACCTGCGCTGCCACCACGCTCGCCCACACAGTGACAATACAACTTACTAGTTAATTAAAGGCCTTAATTATTTTTGTTCCTCAATCATGTAAATCTACAATTGTAAATATCATTTGAAAATGAAGAAGAGGATTAGTATTAAAATTTTAACGTTATAGCACATACTGTTAGTTGCCAACATAACATGGTTTGGTATTAGACGTAAATAAATTATGAGTCTTTAGGATTTTATCATAATATTATGGCACTCGCTTGGTTAATTTAGCAAAGGTTACGTTCGTTTTTATCTTAATTGTAAGTACATTCATCTCTCGTGACAAGTGGGTTGGGATGACTGTCAAACATCATGTAAAATTATAAATATTTAAGGTTTATGTAATATTTTGAGGCAAATTGAATGCTTAGTATTTTTTATTCATCAAATAAATTGAGATGTTAATCCATCGAAGACCGTACTTAATTGTAAAAATACAAAACGTGTACGGCATTCATAGTCTTGTCTGGGGAACCCACATACGTCATATCATTTTTATTAAGATGTAAAATAAGTTTATGATGCCTTTTAGGTATATTGATAATAAAATCATGTTTCTGTTTCCAAAGTATCGTTATTTCGTGTCTACCTTTAATAATTCCACATTAAGTTCAGTTCAGTTATATTGTTGTTTCTAGAAAACGATATACCATAGCCCATAGGTATGTATAGTATAAAATTTCGGAAATGTTTTATGAAAAATCCACCAAAATGAGTATTAAGATAACTATCTTAGATTGGTATGAAACAGAAATAAAAATAGTTTGATACACTTACGCCTTGCAGACGCGTTGTAAGGCAAAAAGTATGAAGATATCGTAATATTTAATAAAATGTAATTTTGCCATGGCTATAGCATAAAAGCTGAATTTCATATACGTATGTTATTTATGGCAACTATAAACAAGACGCACATTGAAACGAATAACAACAAAAGCAACCACGACCGGAACTTCATGCGGCATGCGCAGGCAAAACAGCTTTTATCAAGGAGTTAGTGTATAAGTTCCTTGGCTTTTATAAAATGACAAACGTCTGGCGGCTATGGGCTCTTGGTCTATTATAAAACTTTTATAAACTGTATCTTTGGTGATCGGCGTAATGATGAACATGACCAAGACCA